>CM052715.1:21067401-21236438 GCA_028551405.1 Uromys caudimaculatus | reverse complement strand
CCCACCCCTCCTCTGTCCTCTCAACAGTCCTCCCCACCCCTCCTCTGTCCTCTCAACAGGCAACTCTTATAAAGGACAACATTTAACTGGGGCTGGCTTACAGGTTCAGAGGTTCAGATCATTATCATCAAGGCAGGAGCATGGCAGCATCCAGGCAGACATGATGTTGGAGATGCTGAGAGTTCTACATCTTCATCTGAAGGTTGCTAGGAAAAGACTGACTCCCATGTGGCTAGGAGGACAGTCTCAAAGCCCACCCCCACAGTGACACATTCCTTCAACAAGGCCACACCTCCTAAGTGCTACTCCCTGGGCCAAGCATATTTAAACCGTCACAATGTGATACAGATATGCCCCATTTATGGCCAAGCACCCTGTAGACATTTATTCTCTGCGTTTGACCAGCTGTGAGTTTTGCCTTAACTGTTGTCCACTGCACAAAGAAACGTCTTTGATGAGGTCTAAGAATTGCACTCATCTCTGGGTATAGAGATATGAATTTGGAGGGCAGTTCGATACTAAGTCTATGTAACAAGATATTAACTTCACCCTGGAGCCTATGAGTTCTATGAAGGTTTGCATATGCTTAGCCCTGGGAAGTGGCACTATTAGGAGCTTTGGTCTTATTGAAGGAGGTGTAGCCTGACTAGAGGAAGACTAATTAGTGAGGTTGGGCTTTCAGGTCTCCTATGTGCAGGCTCCACACAGTGTGGAAGAGAGCCTCTTCCTAGCTGCCTGCAGAAGCTAGTCTCCTCTTGGTTGCCTTCGAATCAAGAAGTAGAACTCTTCTTCCTGCACAATGCCCTATTTCTCACTATGATGATAAGAGACTGAACCTCTGAAACTGTAAGCCAGCCCCTGTAACTTTTATTTTTTCAAGCCCTATTTTTAATGATGGTTCTTAAACACTTTAACCTCCCTTCTAGCCCACCACCCACCAGAGGGAATGGAAAAGTAAGGATCTGGGGGAAGTGGACCTGTTTAGAAAAGGTTCTTTGGAGCAAATGCCCTCTACGTTGTCAGGAAACAACTGTTCAGTTCACAGGTCAGCAGCAGCAGCTTGATCCACTCACAAGCACTTCACAGATAGACCAGCAGTCCAGTTCAGTAATGTCGGGATAGCAGCAACACGACCTAGCAGAAACAGCCAGACCTCAGCCAAATCGGCACGAGTCAGCAGGGGGGATAAGGGCCAACAGGGACACCAGGAGAAGGACTTGGCAGTGCCTCTCTCATCAAAGTGAAGATCGTCGAAGACCAATGAAGACGTGAGACCAATAAGCGTTTAGCTATGCGAGCAAGCCAAGCCAAGCCTCAAGCTGCTCTCACAGTCCACTGAGTCCTAGTATGCATCCTCCAAACATCACGTATCTTCCACGGTCTCACCTCAGCACGTGAGTCTGACTTAGCAAAACTCCACATGAGACTGTCTCAGCTGATATCACTTTGCCAATTGGTCTGAGACTTCAGAAGCAGCAAGAAGCCACAGCACACCACCAGAAGGTTTTTGGTGCCTTTCTCTCTGTGGAGTCCTGACAAAAGGAGCTCAACTATGCAATGTAAAGCAGAACAATACATGCGTGTTATGAGTGAAGAATCCTTCACCATGTATTTGGCTCAGCAAAACACCATCCAACACAATTGACTTTCCAAAGAACCTGTAAGTTTCCACTTCAAGCCTCAATTACTTGCTTGCCTATATAAGAGTTGCCTTGGTCATGGTGTCTCTTCACACCAATAAAACCCTAACAAAGACAGGTTCCAACCATGGATTATTGGCCAGATTTACATTATGAGGCACGTGTCTCCTCCTGTACATAGAGCTTGTAAAACCAATCAGAAAGTGGTTGGTTTCAACTTCATAAAATTTGTGCCACTATTGCCCTCATACCTGTGTCTTGCCAGGCTGGTCCTTATTGCAGTTCTTAGAATTCACAGCTGAGTAAGAACATTAGTGACTTTTCTTCCCCCACCAGAATACATAGCACCTGAACGCTAACTATGGAAATCAGCCAGCAGGGAGAACACCACATCAGCAAACTTACTGGATTTCTCCATGTCCTGTAACCAAAGTGGCATCCTTGGCAGTTAGACCTTATCATCAAGTTCTGGTGAGCAACTGAGAATAGTGTCAGTAGCCTGTACTGTTTTGAGGGTCACTGGAGCCCATCTGACCAGCATGTCAAGGGGAGGTATCCTGCATCTGACACTGAGCATTTTATTTGGTAACCAATGGCTTCTGGGAGGAGCATCATCCTTTGCATAACTCCATTTGAGCTCTTTTATCTGAATATATATGTACGTGTATAAGACAGCAACTCTTCGTGTGACTTTAAAAAAGCATCCCCAGTGTTAGTTATCCCTCCTCCTCTACCCCTCCTGCCTTGCCTGCCATCCTTCTCCCCACTTAAAACCTCCTCCCCATTGTCCCCATTCCCCCTTCATATCACCTGCGTTCTACTACTCCCTTATGATCCCCCCCCTCCCACCCCATAAGCAGATGGCACCACTATTAGTTACTTTAAAATTTTAGGTTAACATACAAAATAATGAATATAATTATTTTATTTCATATATATGTGCGTGTATTAGTTAAGGTTTGACCAAGGCAACTCTTAAAAAGGAACACATTTGATTGGGGCTGGCTTATAGATTTAGTGGTCTGTTATAATCATGGCAAGAAGCATGGAAGCTTTCAGGCAGACATGGTGCTGGAGGAGCCAAGAGTTCTACATCTTGATCCAAAGGCAGCCAGGAGACTGGATTCTACAGTAGTCAGAGCTTGAGCATAGGAGACTTTAAAAGCCTCGCCTACACAATGATGCATTTCCTCCAGCAAGGCCACACCTCCTCCAGCAAGGCCACACCTCCTCCAGCAAGGCCACACCTCCTAATAATAACATGACCTGTGGCCAAGCATTGAAACACATGAATCTATGGGGGCCAGCCCTGTGCAAACCAGTACAAATGCGTCGTTATAATTTGCTTTAATTTGTTCCTGTCACCCACTGCCCTCTGCTGTGCTCTCTGTTTTCTCTGATTGATGAGAGACCAGACCAAACTCATCTTGGGTTCAGGCTCCATCTTAGAAAACCTGACCTAAGATTGAACTCGAGTTAACCAACAAGCCTGCACCTAGCACTAGTTTCCAGGTTACTCCCTAACAAACCCGCACCTCCAAGTCACTCCCTGACAACCCCCAGTCAGGAGGGGAGCAGAAGTTAAGTTTATGGTTTGGCCCAGCGCCAGCCAATTCTGTTAAAGGGCAACAACATTCCATAACAGCCCCCAGTCAGACGTGCGCCAGGCTAGAGACCCCTTACTTGCTTGCTCCCCTCTATGTTTGCCCGTCCTGCTATGTCAGGGTTGGCCTAAGCTCAAGCTTGGATAAAAAGACCGGAGTGGGGTTGCACTGGAGTTCGCTCCTTGGTGGTTTGCGAACAGGCCCCACGGTTGGTTCCCTGTTTTCCTCCAGACAGTCTCCCCTTCTGCTTTCTTATCCCATGTATTTCACTACCCCCTTAAAGTGTCTGTCTTCTCTTCCTCATGCCCCCTTTCTAGTTTCATGACATATCTGTGTACACACACATGAGAGAGAGAGAGAGAGAGAGAGAGAGAGACCTAGGTTCTGCACACAAAAGAAAACATGCAGTATTAATCTGAGCCTGGCTTGTTTTGCTTAACATAAAGACTTCCTGTACCAACCATTTTCCTGCAACTATCATGATTTTTCTGTACAGTTGAAAAAAGACCTCCATGGTAATGAGTAACATGTTGCCCGATGGGTATCTAGACTAGTCCCGTTTCTTAGCGATTGTGAGTTGTGTAGCGATACATATGGATGTGCAGGATTTCTGTAGCATGTTGGCTTACCGACCTCCGGGTGTATATCAGGAGTGGTATAGCTGGGTCGTGTTAATTACTCCTTTAGCTTTTTGAAAACCCTCCATACTGTGATTGCCAGAGGCTCCACACAGGTGCATGCCCACCGACAGTGAAGGAGGGTTCATCTTCCCCTACAGCCTCACCAGCATTTCTGTCACCCGTGTTTTTGATAATAGGGATTCTAACTGGGGAGAGGCGGAATTTCAAAGCAGTTCTAATCTGCATTTCCCTGATGGCTAAGGATCACTTTTTTGGGAACACTTTTCAAGTGTACATTTGGTCATTTATATTCTTCTAAACATCTATTCTATTTGCTAGTCCTCTTTACTCATTGGCTATTTGGTTTTTGATATGTAATTTTTATAGTTTTCTCTATACTCTTACTATTGATCTCTTGTCTGGTAATGGCTTTTCCGTTCTACACAGCATGTCTCCATGGTGTGCAGCAGCTTCAGTGTATGGACTCCTACTTGTCTATTCGGGGAATTATTTCCTACACTGCTGGAGTCCTTTCCAGAAAATCTTTGCATATGTCTTTATCCTAGGTCTCACTATGTTGTCCTGGTTTATCTAGGGCTTGCCATGTAGACCAAACTGACCTTGAATTCAATGGATATCTGCCTGGTCTGCCTCCTGAGTGGTGGGATTAAAGGTGTGGGCCACCATCCTGACTTCATTTTGAATTTATTTTTGCAAATGAACAGAGATGGGGATTTACTTTCATTCTTCCACATGTAAAAATAGAGCGTTTCCAGAACTATTTATTAAAATCTCTGTCCTTTCCAGTATATGTTTTTGGTACTTTTATAAAAAACATAGGTAGGAACCAGGCAGTGGTGGCACACGCCTTTAATCCTAGCACTTGGGAGGCAGAGGCAGACAGATTTCTGAGTTCTAGGCCAGCCTGGTCTACAGAGTGAGTTCCAGGACAGCCAGGGCTACACGGAGAAACCCTGTCTCGAAAAAAAAAAAAAAGAAAACAAAACAAAACATAGGTAGGGAGCTGGAGAGATGGGTTAGCAGTTGAGAGTACAGCAGTTAAGAGCATTTGTTGTTTTAACAGAGGACCCAGGTTTGATTTCTAACACTTGCATGGTGGATAGCCAAATACATGAGCTCCAGTTTAGGAAAAGATTTTGACTTAAAGTAAGGCAGAGCATAGTAGAGCATCGGCAGAGGATTCCTCTGGCCTCCACCCCCACAAACAACAGCAACACTCAGTGTCTCTTTTCAGCTCCTGTCTGTTTCATTTTCTGTCCTCTGAGCTGGGTCTGTTGGTGTCTTCCAGTGAGTAACTTTTTATCTTAATTTTTGTTTTAGTTTTTTTGAGACAAGGTCTCCTTTTGTAGCTTTGGCTGGCCTGGACCTCCCTATGTATCCCAGGCAGGCCTCAAACACATAGAGATCTACCCGCCTCTACCTCCTCAGTGCTGGGGTTAAAGGCATGCACCTCCAGTTAGATATTTTGTGTCTCTTTGTGGGTGAGTTAAGGTCTTTTACTTTTAAGGTTGTTATTGAGAAATGTTTACTTATTCTTGTAATTTTCTTGGTTGTTTTTCTGATTGTTTTGATTCTTGTTTGCTCATTTCCTTTTTACCATGAGTTGAGTAAGAATGGTCCCCAGAAGCTCCTAGGTTTGAACACTTGGTCTCCAGTTGGGATAGTTTGGAAAGGATTAAGAGGTGTGGTCTTGTCGGAGGATGGGGCGGGTGGGGGCAGGCTTTGAGGTTTCAAAAGCCCATGCCTTTCATTCCGGTTAGTTCTCTCTGCCTCATGCTTGTGGATCAGACCTAAACTCTCAGCTACAGCAGCATACCTGCCTGCCATGATGTCCATAGACTCAGAAACAGTGGGCTAGAAGGGGTGCTGAAGTGCTGGAGAGCCCTTATTAAAAGTAGGTTGTGGCTGGGCAGTGGTGGCGCACGCCTTTAATCCCAGCACTTGGGAGGCAGAGGCAGGCAGATTTCTGAGTTCGAGGCCAGCCTGATCTGCAGAGTGAGTTCCAGGACAGCCAGGGCTACACAGAGAAACCCTGTCTCAAAAAAAAAAAAAAAAAAGGAAAAAGAAAAAGGTTTTGAAAAATCTAAACCTACAGACTCTTTGCTCAGAAAGATTCTGCACCTGAAGCTTAATGTCCTGATATCACTATTTTGAATTTTTAAAATAATTTGTTCTTGAATTTGTGTTTCACGGTAATGGACTGGGATCTATGAATCTTTATCCCCGAGTCTAATCCCTGGAACTCATCTGATAGAAGACTCCCACAGTCTGTCCTCTGACCTCCCATGCACAACATGGCACTCTAAGAGTTAAACAAATAAATGTAAAGCAAAAGTTAAAAAAAAATGACTAAAACCAAAATCACACCACTGGCTTAGTTAAGAGAACATTGTTCTAGTACAGGCAGTGCCAAGGGGCTGAGCAGGGGCTTGAGCCTCCGGCTTCTCCTTGCCTCTGACCTCCTCCCATGAGCAGCTCCGCAGCAGCCCCCACCCTGCTGGAAAAGACTTCAGTGAGCAGTGGCACCCATGTGCTCCCCTGGCTGAGGTCATGGTTGGAGAGTGGGAACGGCATGCCCATGTCACACAGGTGATCCTGAGTTTCATTTTCCCTAAGTTCTCTTCCTGGGCCAGGCATAAACATGGAATGTCAGGGAAAAACCTCACTAAGGAGCAGAGAGAAGATTCAGAAAGAGGGAAGAGAGTGCTTTCTTTTGAAACAAGAAGCCCGGCATATTATCATGCAGTGGGCCCCACATTACACAGTTGACATGTGGTGAATAATCACAGCCTAGAGAGGTTAACCGCAGACACACGGTCAGATATGCCAGGTAAATTTGAAACCTGGATCTGGGGCAACAGGATCCTTACTCTGACGCAGGGGAGATAGTGAAAAAACGTAGGTGGGACGCTGCTTCCTAGCTCACGGTGTACGGCGGTCGGGGGCGTTCTAGTCTCACTGTCTGTGTGGGTTAGAGCTCATCTAACGCACATTGCAGAAAGCAAGGCCAGCAAGCACCGTTTAACAAAGCCCTCATTAATCTTCGAGAGAAGAAACAAAGACAAAGTATTTTCCTGATCCCGAAAGATTTTACAACAGACTATTTTTCTGTCCCATATGATAGGTGACTTCCAGTAAGGAAAAGTCGGTTAGTAGACATATGCACGTGATTTTTGATAACTCCTACTTAATAATTTTTTGAATGTTTATATACATGTATGTGTGTTCCTCTAGCGATTAAAACATACATGTATATATAATTTCTTGGCTTTGGCATCCTTAATCATCTATATGGGGCACATGGGTACAGGCCTGATCAGGAAGCCTGGAAGACAGGCAATAAACTCACTCAGGTTTGAGTGCGAGGGTCTCACAGCTGCAGCTTTCTTATTGTTCTGAGGTTGTGCTAAGTCAGGAAGAAGGTGCAAACACTGCCTGGCACCTCTGCTTATTTTTAACAGAAGGGAATTTAATTAAATCTAATTCATGCTCTTGATTTATTCTTTTGAAGCTTTCATGGTTACAGGTTCATGGGAGGAAATTTCTTCCCTGTATTTAGAAGATTTGATTTATCAGAATGTCAGGGAGCGGGAGGAAGTTTGGAAGGAAGGAACATCTGCTTCAGCTGCTGTTTTAAATGTGTGGTTATTTAACAAATACGCAGAGTGCCTGCTATCGTGCTGGGCACTGTTCCAAGTGCTTCACAAATACCAATTAATTTAGCATTTATAACAATCTGGGCCAACTTATTTAGGAGGCACAATGCTAGAGTCCACAAAAAGTTTTAATTCTCTTTCAAAAATCACAAGAAAAATAATGAATATAATTATCATAATAAATAAGTAATCATGATTCTAGCCAGATTGTGTCTTTGTACTAATGCAGTTATAAAGTACAATTTAAAATATTTTATGGAGAAAGAAACTGGCAAAGGCCAGTGTATCTAGGGCCCATGCCTACTGTAATACAGAAACTTTACCATGACCTTTATGGACGAGAAAACTGAAACACAGTGAAGCAACTTGGTGAATTTCACACAACTAGAGGCTGCCAGAGCTGGGCCTCAGGTCTAGGCAGCCTGTTTCTACTGTTCTCAGAACAGCATACTGCTCTACAAGAATATGCTCATCATAGTGTGTGTGTGTGTGTGTGTGTGTGTGTGTGTGTGTGTGTGTGTGTGTGTGTGTGTGTGTTTTCCAGATAGCTACTCTAATGTCAGAGTAATACTGTCTTTCCTACTTTTTGTTGCTGCTGCTGCTGTTTTCAACCTAACACAGGCTAGAGTTATCTGGGAAGAAGGCAGCACAAAGGAGATGTTTGCCTGTGGGTAAGTCTGTGGGGCATCTTCTTGATTAATGATTAATGTGGGTGGGTCCAGTGCATAGTGGGTAGTGGCACTCCTGGGTGCATGGTCCTTGATTCTGTAAGAAAGCAGGCCGAGCAAGCCATGAGGAACAGCAAGCCAGTAGGGAGCAATGGGAGCAATAACAGGGCTGTTAAAACGTCATAGAGGAGTGGGGGGGTCATTAAATCTATGTGAGATTCCAGCCCTCCCCTCCCTCCTGCCCCAGCTGCCTGTGATCTCGAGGACTGGTAGGGTTTATAGGCGGTGGAAGGTTAGCTGAAGGCAGAACTTCATCACACAGCCTTGGGGAAGTCTTGCTGAAGAGGGAGTTATTGGTTGTGTGGGGTCACCCACTCCCCTTTCACTCATGTTCTGTGAATGAGATTGGCTCACTAAGCAGGGCTTGAATGGAGCAATACTGTGATCTACTGCTGCTGTTCTACCTAGGGACATCGATGTTTGCTCACCTCTCCTCAGGAAAAGAAGTCAGTAACTTTGAAAATACTATGCTAAAGAAATAAAACCAGACACCAAAGCCACATACTGTATAATTGTATTCATATGAAATATTCAGAGTGGGAAACTCTGTAGAGATCAGTGGTCACCGGTCTGGGAAGGAAAAGACTGGGGCTTGCTTGAATGATGTGGGTTTTTTGGGGGGTTGTACAAGTATTCTGGAATGAGTGCTGTGCAACTACTTTATACCCATGCTACTGACCTTCGAGTACACACTTTAAAAGAGTGAATTCTCTCATTTGT
This sequence comes from Uromys caudimaculatus, assembly GCA_028551405.1. Lineage (NCBI taxonomy): Eukaryota > Metazoa > Chordata > Mammalia > Rodentia > Muridae > Uromys > Uromys caudimaculatus. The sequence goes on along the minus strand of CM052715.1, from coordinate 21,227,449 downwards.
GAGTAAACAAGATGCTGCACTGGGAGTGCCTCAGAGCAAGAAGATCCGGTCTGTAGAAGTGACCCCATGAAAAGAAGAATTAATGGCAGAGAAAAAAAGTGACAATAAATAGCATCTTGTAGACATCATACTGGGACATGGAGTGATTTATCGTCCGTGCCCTGCGGGATCTAGAGAACCTAATAAGAATGAATCATGATATAAATCAAGAAGTGCTGTTCAAAGAGCCACTGGGGGGAAAAAAGGAAAGGCGGGGCTCAATGTGGATGAAATGTTGTAAATTACACAAATGATAAAGAACTTATATGCAGAACATATAAAGAACTCTTAAAGCCCAAAAAGAAGAAAATACAAACTCCGATTTAAAAACAGACAAAAGATTTGAACACATGCCTTACAAAAGAGGACACAGCTGGTAAATCAGCATATAAAAAGTTACAACTTTGTCCCTACTGAAGAAAGGCAGAGCACAACTGTATCCGTGCCACTATGACACACAGAATGGCTAAAATAAAAAGATCAGCTGTGGCAGGCTGAAAAATGCCCCAGCACTCAAATAGTTATGTTTTCATCCATGTGTTTAACACGCACTGTTATCATACATGTTAAAAACCGGAAAGGGGTTGGGGTTCTTTGGTCACATGATTTAAGTTAACGTTGAGATTGGGAATCAAGTTTGATGTAGCCTGAAGCCATCACAAGTGTTTATATAAGAGAAAGCCAGGCCTAGTACACACCCTGTGCTCCCACTTCAGAAACGGAGGTAAGGAGCTCAAGGTTAGCCTTCCCTACACAGTGAGCTCGAAGCTAACCTAGGGTATATGAAAGACTGTCTCAAAGGACCAGGAGAAGTGAGATGGCTCAGGGGATAAAAGCACTTGTTGCTCAGCCTGATGAATTATGTTCTACACACACACACACACACACACACACACACATGAACATATACAGCATATGGGATATGTGATGTAGGATCAGAGACTTTCATCCTGTGGCTACAGTCAGGGAACATCAGGAGTCCCCAAATAGGCACAGACTCAAGAAGAGGTTCTCCTCTAGAACCTTCAGAGAGACTGTGGTCTCAGTTGGACCTTGGTTTTTCTCAAGCACTACTGATTGTAGACTTCAGGCTTCCAGATCTGTAAAAGAATACATTGCTATTATTTTAAGTCAACAAGTTTGTCTTAGTTGTTGTTGGATGTAACAAAATACCCAGTGAAAGTAACTTAAAGAGGAAAAGGTTTATTGCCACTTCATTTCAGGGATACAGTTCACCGTGGTGGGAAGTCACGGGAGGCAGCCGGACACACTGAAGCCACATTCAGAAAGTAATGATGTGAACCACAGGCAGGGTAGGCCTGCCCACCTCAATTAACCTATCACGAAGCCCCTCACACGCATGCCCAGAAGTTCCGTTCGTAGGCAGGCTTAGGTTCTGACAAATTGACAACCAATATCACAGAGTTCATGGTGATTTGCTGCAGCATTCTTGATATAACCAAGGGAAAAAATAGTGGTAATTTCTTAACAAGTCAAACCTGCAGCCGGCCCATGATCCAGCCGTCTGATCTCTAGCTTTTACCCCAAAGGAATGAAAGCCTTTGTTAATAAAAAGACTCAGACGTGAGTATCTATGACATCTTATACTGGGAACAGTTCAAATGTTTCTAACAGGTCAATACAGAAGCAACGGATAATTTCTCAGAAATGGGCTACTGGAGTATACTAAAATGTGGACCGGTCTCAAAAGGCTTCCGCTGAGGGAAAGCCATTAGACAAGACACATACTGTAGAGGTTCACAGATGTAGACACATTTTGTAATCTGGATGGGGGTTCGGGGGGCTCATTGAATACCCACAGAAGGGTGTGGGACATGCCCTCCACACCTCAGCCAAACATCTACAGGTCATCAGGGTACTTTCCGGCAATTCCCCAATTGCTCCAAATCCACAAATCACGCTGATGCATACCCCAAAACATCTACTTAAAATAGCCAAGAAAGACGCGGGGTAATTTAGTGGGATACTGCTGGGGGCATGTTCTTGAGAGATGCATTCCTCTCTGTGTGTGCTTGGGCTCTTCTGTCGTGAAGAACTGTGGATCCTGGCTGACACGATTTGCCTGAAGCTCAGATGAAACCCCTCAGACAGCAAGCTCCGAGTGCTGTGCAGCAACTGGGCTGCAGCCCTCGAGGGAAGCGCTTGTTAACTGCACAAATGGCACCACTTTGATTTGTAAAGCTTGCTAGCCAGTTTGGCTCTAGGCACTTGTGCAGTTAAATTCTTTCCCTTTCCCCTGAAATAAATTAAGTACTTTCTGTAAAATATATGACATATGCTGTAATTGACTGAGTCAGGTTGAATCAAGCAAAGGCCTGGAAAATAATCTACAGTAAATAGACATTAATCCTTGACTTCAATGACAAATATCAGTAGTTTTCTTATAGGTGTATATTGAAAATTAAGCCTTGTAGCTAGTGACCCTAAATCTTTTGGTTAAGTTGAATTGTGTCATTATTGCATGACATAGTTCTGAAGGTAACCATAAATGATCTCCTATTATATTAAATATTCTGGCCATGATGGAGGCAGCAGGTGCTCTCTGGGTCAATGAAATGTATTCAAATGTTATCAAGTCCCAACAACGGATTGGTGAACTGCATGCATCTCATTCTGACTTTTAATCAGCCAAATGTTTTCTTTTCATTTTTTACTTAATATTAAAGAAGTATTACTAGCTTCAACAAAATATTTTTTAAAAGTATTTTGCTGGGCAGTGGTGGTGCACACCTTTAATCCCAGTACTCAGAAGGCAGAGGTAGGTGGATCTCTGTGAGTTTGAGGCCAGCCTGGTACAAAATGAGTTCCAGGACAGCCAGAGCTACTCAGAATAACCCTTTCTTGAAAAGTGAAAAAATTAAAAATTAAAAATTTAAAAAAAAATAAAATTAAAAAAAATTAAATTTTATTTTATTTTATGTGCATTAGTGATTTGCCTGCATATGTCTGTGTGAAGGTGTCAGATACTCTGAAACTGGAGTTACAGACATGGAGTTGTAAGCTGCCATGTGGGTGCTGGGAATTAAATCCAGGTCCTCTGGAAGAACAGTCAGTGCTCTTAACTGCTGAGCCATCTCTCCAGGCCCCTCAACAAAGTACTTTCTAAAAAGTAAATATGTTTCCTTTTCCTTTAAACTTGTGTCTCAGCTACTTTGTTTTCTTATTTATTTATTTATTTATTTATAGATAGATAGGGTTTCTTTACATAGTCTTTGCTGTCTTGGAACTTACTCCGTAGACCAGGCTGGGCTCAGACTCACAGAGATTCCCACTGCTTCTGCCTCCCAAGTGCTGGGATTAAAGTTGTGTGCCACCATGCCCAGCTCCTTTTTTCTTTCTTTCTTCTTTCTTTCTTTCTTTCTTTCTTTCTTTCTTTCTTTCTTTCTTTCTTTCTTTCTTTTAAAGGTTTATTTATTTGATTAATATGAGTACACTGTAGCTGTCTTCAGACACACCAGAAAAGGGCATCGGATCCCATTACAGATGGTTGTGAGCCATCATGTGGTTGCTGGGTATTGAACTCAGGACCTCTGGAAGAGCAGTCAGTGCTCTTAACCACTGAGCCATCTCTCCAGCCACTATCCTTTTTTCTCTCTTTTGAAACAGGCTCCCAGGCGAAGCAGGCTGGCCCTGAACTGACTATATTACCTAGGATGACGTTGAATGCCTATCTAGGTTCTCCTATAATAGGCATGCATGACTACACCCTTCCTAGTAAACAGTTACTTTTAAATACATCTTCAAACACTAGATCAGAAGTGGGATTCAGACTGGCTTTCATCTTGAGACATTCAGAAATTCCTAACTCAAGAGCAGCTGTGGTGGAGGCTGGCTTTGAACATGGGATCTTGGTAATCAACTCCACTACCTTCTACCTTGCACCATGCACACTGGATAACAACAGAGACAGGTTAGAACAGTGCCTACATTTTTGGCATGAGGGCACAATCACATCCCAGGGGGTCTCTAGAGATTCTTTACCTTGGTACTTAGAATTTTTTGGTTCCAATCCATTTGTTTACTGAATGAGATTCCATCTCATTCCTCTTCCCCAATTGCAGCACCTTCCCTGCTTAGAGCCCCACATTGTTGAGTTATGAAGATTTGGGGCAGGGGGAGGGACCATTATCGGTGCTGTGACCACAGATGCTTCTATCCAGTTGTATTCTTGGGGACTTGCCATGGCTGTTTCCTGTTAAAGTCCTGGTAAGGAGATGAAAATGAGGCATGAACCATACTTCAGAGGGAATCTAAGTGTGCTGCCAAGGTGCTCTTTTCTAATTGAGTGTAGTACCACAGTTGCTGCTCTTCCTCCAGCTCCAGGAGTTATACCACACACCTGTCTCACACACCTGTCTTACATACCTGTCTCACACACCTGTCTCACACACCTGGCTTGTACACCTGGCTCACACACCTGTCTCACACACCTGGCTTGTACACCTGGCTCACACACCTGGCTCACACACCTGGCTTATACACCTGACTCACACACCTGGCTAGAACCATATTCCTCCTTCCAAGGGAGTCCAGATGATGACCTCAAATAATTATGATATTCAACTTTTTTTGTTTTCTATTTATTTTTTGCTTTTCTTTTTCTTTTTTTCCTTTTCAAGACAGGGTTTCCTGTACTCCAGGCCTGCCTCAAACTAACCATGCAAGTGAGGATAACCTTGAATCCCTGATCCTCCTGTGCTGGGATTGCAGGTATGTGGCCATGCCTGGTTTATGCAGTGCTGGGGATTGAACCCAGGGCTTCATGCATACTAGGCAAGTATTCTGTCAGCTGAGCCACATCCTCACTCCTGTCCACAGCCTCTCTTTCTTTTTTCTCATCAGAGCGTTCCCATTTGAGCACTCTGATTCCAATGGTTACCAGTTTGTTTTTAACAAAGACAAAAGTCTGGGTGCTGGAGAGACAGTTCAGGAGTTGAGAACAGAGGCTGGTTTCCACCGGACCAGGTTTGATTCCCAGCATCCCTATGGTGGTTCACACACATCTTTAACTCCAGTTCCAGGAGAGCCAATGCCCTTTCCTAACCTCTATGGGCACTGCATACACATGGTGCACATAACACGCAGGCAAAACCCATCCATACGCATTAAAACAAACAACAACAACAACACAGAACTCCTAGAACTGGAGTGATAGTTTCTCTAAATGATTAAAGAATGAACAAGAGGCGCTTTGGCCCAGCAGTCAAGAGCACATGCTGCTTTTCTAGACGATCTGAGTTTGGTTCCTAGCACCCACGTCAGGCAGCTCATGACTACTGGGAACTCCAGCTCCAGGAATCCAGTGTCCTTTTCTGGCTTCCTTACACACACACACACACACACACACACAGAGAGAGAGAGAGAGAGAGAGAGAGAGAGGTAAATCTTTAAACAAGTTAATACGAGACACAGTAATGGGAGGTGGTTACAGTCAGCTAACACAGGAAAACCTCCTGCTTTATCACAGTGTAAGTTAGAAAATGGGCTTGCTGGGCCCGTTTCTTCACCTGTAAAGCAGAGGTATATAATTTTGGAGGTTTGCAGTATGTTCTGATTCTATGAATCAGTACATTATGTGAGTTATATATAGCTAATCATATTTGCTTAAGCCAGAGACCTCTTTTTAATCTCGCATGCTCACTGGCTTCTCCTGTATTAGAAAATGCCTTTGCATTATCAAGCATTTGCTGACCTCTCACTGCAGGAGGTTGAACACAGGGCTTTGAGCATGCTAACTCTACACTGAGCTACATTTCCAACCCCCAGATGTTTACTGAGTACCAAGTACTCTCAGGGAGATTGGGAGCACAAAGACCTTGCATACAAGATGGCCGTAAGTTAGTTAACAGTGGTCCATGCTTGTCTTCTCCCAGGAGAACAGGTATGACTGTTTAAAGATGTTTTCTCCCCCCTGTTTTAGTATGACTCCCGTTCCTCTCACCATCCGTCTCCCAACTCCTTTTCTTTTCATTTCTTGAGACAAGGTTTTGCTAGATAGGCCGGGCTAGCCTTGACTTCTCCGTCCCCCTGAGTCAGCCTCTGGAACACTAGAATTGCAGATGTGAAAGTCATGCCTGGCAATTCTTTATTCTTTCTATGACTTTTCCTCTTCTCTGCATTTTTAATTAGTCTTATCGAAATTGTCAGGATAAAAGTGGAGTCATGTGTCAAACTCTAGCAAAAAATTAACAGGAGGAAGGATTGAAGGAGGGATTTTACAAGCATGCACTCAACAACGACAACAAAACAACAACAACAACAACAACATACTCTGCCAGAAGCAGAATCTTAAACACCTTTGTGACCTTACACTGAACATCCTTCTGCAAGGACATTTGTCCAATGACTGCTCAGCCTGTGCCCTTGTTACAGATCCTTTTAACCAAGGATTATTGCTTCAAAAGTAACGGTGTATCCTTGTTTTTTTGTTTTTTTCAACACAGGGTTTCTCTGTGTAGCCCTGGCTGTCCTGGAACTCACTCTGTAGACCAGGCTAGCCTCGAACTCAGAAATCCGCCTGCCTCTGCCTCCCGAGTGCTGGGATTAAAGGCGTGCGCCACCACTGCCTGGCATAATCCTTGTTTTATCTCAAAAACTCTCCTGCCTCCATCTCTTTGGATACACAGTTGGCTGTGACAAAGTTGTATCCATTTGCAATCTCTATCTCTCAGTGCAGATTCTCTCTAGCATTTTATACAGGCTGACCTGTATTGCCAGAACCTACACATAACATTGGGAGAAGTCTAATACGCATGAATGTATTATTTAGATATGACTTTATGCTGACATTAAAAGAAAGACAATGAGGGACTGGAGAGATGGTTCAATAATTAAGAGCACTTGCTACCCTTGCAGAGGACCAGGGTTTGGTTTCCAGCATCCACGCTGCAGCGCACAACCACCTGTAACTCTCATTCTCAGGGGGTCAGAAACCCTCTTCTGACTTCAGTGGGCACCAGGCATGCACATCCAGACAAAATACTCATACACATATAATAAAATAAATATTTAAAAAAATTAACAAGGCATGGTGACACATACCACCTAAGGCTACATAATGAGACCCTGTCTCAATAAATGAATGAATAAATAAATAAATAATTTAAAATTAAGTAAATAAATAAATACATTTGCTTTTACAGCAGGAAAGAAACTATAGTAAATGCAAAGGAACAAGAGAGAGCATCAAGCAGAAGTGAAGAGAAGAGAGAGAAGAATTAACAACTAATTTTGTGGGGTTGGAGCGATAGGTCAGTTAAAACTACTTCCTGCTTTTGCAGAGGTCCCAAGTTCGGTTCCCAGCACTACGTGGCAGCTCACGACCACTCATAACTCTATTTCCAGGGGATCTGATGCCCTCTTCTGGACTCTAAGAGTACCAAGGCCACTGTGAGCAACCAACATGTGTTCTCTGGAAGAACAAAGGCTCCTTACCTTAGAGTTGCCTCTCCAGCATCTGCCTTCCTCCATTTCTACTTGTGCTTAGATTGCTACAACAGCGAGTGTTCTCTGGTCACTACACCATAGACCCACAAAGGCAGGGGCCCAGTGGCTCACAACAGTGTGCATGTAGGAGAGTCAGGTTTTTGTGTCAACTTGACTATAGTCCCAACTTATTGAGCCAACTATTAGTCTGAATGCATATGTTTTGTAGGCTTTCAATAATCTGGCTGGGCATGATTGAATCAGTCAAAATCCAGATTTGAGGCTTCCTATAGGAAAAAAATTATTTCTCTGTCCTTTAGCTTCTAATATTCATAGTACATATTTATTTATATATGTACATATTTAAAGATTCTATTTCTCAATGAGACTGTGACTAATGTACCATGTGAACATTTGATGGATGAATGAATTTAATGTAAAATGGAACAAGCCATAGCTAGGTACTGATGACATTTCTCCAGTTCCAGAGTAGTCTTTCTGCCATTCAAAGCTGTCTTATGTAGGGTTTTATCACTGTGAAGAGACACCATAACAATAGCAACTCTTATAAAGGAAAACATTTCATTGGGGCTGGCTTACAGTTCAGAGGTTCAGTCCATTGTCATGGCAGGAAGCATGGTGGCTCAGGCAGACGTGGTGTTGGAGAGGTAGCTTAGAGTTCTACATTTGGATTGGTAGGCAGCAGGAAGAGACAGTGAGCCACTAGCCTGGCTTGAGCTTCTGAGACCTCAAAGCCTGCCCCTCAGTGACATACTTCTTCCAACAAGACCACACCTATTCCTACAAGGCCACGCCTCCAGTGATACCACCCCCTGTGAGTTTATGGGGGCCGATTTTTTCTTTCTTTCTTTCTTTCTTTCTTTCTTTCTTTCTTTCTTTCTTTCTTTCTTTCTTTCTTTCTTTCTTTCTTTTTTGGTTTTTCATGACAGGGGTTCTCTGTGTAGCCTTGGCTGTCCTGGAACTCACTCTGTAGACCAGGTTGGCCTCGAACTCAGAAATCTGCCTGCCTCTGCCTCCCAAGTGCTGGGATTAAAGGCGTGCACCACCACTGCCCAGCTATGGGGGCCATTTTCATTCAGACCACTACAAAAGGTCAATCTTCTTTTAATATGGATTTTACAACTTTATTAATCTCTTGAGACATCAACTTTAACATCATCACTTGTATGGCTAGGAAATAAAAATCTGAGCTCTTTGTCTTTTCTGAAATAAGATCTGGTGATGGAAAACATTATATATATATATATACACACACACACACACACACACACACACACACACACACACACACACACAAAATCTTGGGTATAGTATGCCATTTTTCTGAGCCCTAACATCCTCCTCTGCAAAATACTAATGGCCAGCACTTGCTTCAATGAAGTAAATAACTCAATATATCTGAAATTATTACCAAATATTCAGGTCCTCACAGACAAAATAGTCTCAGTGTTGTCCCCATAGAAGTCTGGCACGAATGCTCTTCTCACAGGTCCTGATAATCATTCCTAACACCTATCCTCTTAGAAGTGCCTTCTCTCTCTCTGTCGTTTCTCTTCTTCCTCCTTGTTAGCTTTTCCCAATTCAACCCATGTTTTGAAAAGTTGTTTATTAGTATGTATTAAATATACGTAACTACATACTAATAGGTTTCACTATGAGATTTTCATGCATGCATATGGTAGTGACATATTCATACATGTATGCATACATAGATGTATAGTTGCAATAAAACTGTCCCCCATGCTCCTCTAAGCTAAGCCATTCCCCTTCCTGCTTTCATGTGTGTGTGTTCCAATGAGTGTCATTACAGTTGCTTACAGGAGCGTGGGTAAGGGATTATTTGCAGTCACATGTGCATCAGCGGTGTAACTCTGGAGGAGAGAAGCATGCAGATCAGTGGAGCAGAGGGACGGACCTAGGCTCAGGCGTGCACGCAGGTGACCATTCTTTGCATCTTTGACAAGTAAGAGTTTAATTTAATAGAGGGGCATGTTCAATACATGGGGTTGGAACAAGCTGACATACAGAAGGAAGGAAAGAGAGAGAGAGAGAGAGAGAGAGAGAGAGAGAGAGAGAGAGAGAGAGAGAGAGTTAACACAAATCCTGTACCTTCTGTTGAGAAGAAGCTCAAAGTGAATCAAGATTTAAACATAAAGTATGGAACTATGAAAAGAGGAAACCAGGAGGCGTCCTCTGGTAACTAAGACCCGGCAAGAAGCCTTAGGCTCAACAGCATAATAGATTAGACTTCATCAAAATTAAACTTTTGCTACATGAAAACCCCTGCTGAGAAGAAGCCACGCCTCAATCTGAGAGGAAGCGCTTACAAACCATGCCTCTGAACAAGGAGTTAGTATTTGGGGTGCAGGGGGACTCTTAGATCACAAGAGCAGAGGAGCCAGAATCCACTAGAGCACCAGCAAAGACTGTGAAGGGCACTGCCCCAGAGAAAACCTACAAGTGGCAAGAGAGCCCAGGAACCAATGCCCAACGTCATGAACTTCATGGGGCTGCAAATTACAACCACAGTGAACGGTTGCTAGGCAGAGAGAGAGAGAGAGAGAGAGAGAGAGAGAGAGAGAGAGAGAGAAAGACTGAGAATGGTGTGGGCTTTTGAAGCCTCAAAGCCCACCCCCAGTGACATGCCAACAAGGCCACACCTCCTGAGCCTTTCTCAATTACTCTACCAACTGGGAACCAAACATTCAGATATATGAGTCTAAGTGGGCCAGTCTCATTCCAACCACTATAGAATGCACAACAGTACATGAGCTCTGGAAAATAGTTTGACAATTTCTTTCTTTCTTTCTTTCTTTCTTTCTTTCTTTCTTTCTTTCTTTCTTTCTTTCTTTCTTCCTTCCTTCCTTCCTTCCTTCCTATTTAAAGATTTTATTTATTTTACGTATATGAGTAAACTGTAGCTGTCTTCAGACACACCAGAAAAGGGCATTGGATCCCATTATAGATGGCTGTGAGCTACCATGTGGTTGCTGGGATTTGAACTCAGGACTTCTGGAAGAGCAGTCAGTGCTCTTAACCTCCGAGCCACCTCTCCAACCCTGACAATTTCTTATGAAACCTAAATCATAACCATTTCAGAAATCAAACTCTTAGGCATTTATCACAGGTGAATGAAAATCACATGCACATAAAACCACTTATATATACGACTATATATCACATATAACATATATAACACACACATATATGTCATATAAAACATATAGAGATGTTTTATGTATATATAACAGCTGTACTATAGTAAGGCTGAAAACAACCCAGATGTCCTTGATAGTTGAGGAACGAAATAGACTGTGATACAGAAACTCCATAAAATACCTCTCAGTAGTATTCACACAACCTAGGTGGCTCCAGAGAGCCATGTTCAGTGAAGAAAGGCGATGATCAAGATGTCGCCTGGCAGAATTGCACTGAGACGACCTATTCATGCACATGCAGCAGAGATGAGTTAAAACTGTATTAGGCTACACTAGAGGAGAGAACAGAAGCTACGGAAGGGTAGCCTCGGGATCCTCATGCTGACGGAAACCACAGATGTTTCTAGATTTTAACTGGATCGATGTCAATATCCTGGACTTCTTGATTTTTAAATAATTTGTTTATTTTTATTTTATGTGCATTGGTGTTTTGACTGCATGCGTGTCTCTGTGTTAGATCCCCAGAACAGGAGTTACAGACAGTTGTGAGCTGCCATGTGGGTGCTGGGAACTGAGCCCAGGTCCTCTGGAAGAGCAGCTAATGGTCTTAATCTCTGAGCCATCTCTCCAGCCTCTATTTTTTCTTTTTATGGTTTGACAGTTTTGCATTACCCATAAATGTTGGTTATCTTTAACCACTAGTCTCCCCCTTCTCCCAGCGATCCCTTATTCTCAAGAGGTCACCCCTCTTCCTTTGTGACTCCTTGTTATATGTGACCTACTGAGTTTAATTAGAATTTCTTGCCTGGGTGTGGAGAGAGGCTATTTACTGGAGCAGGGCAACTTATCAGCAGCCATGATTCTGAGGAACATGACACACCCTTCCCAAGCAACCCTTGTGCCAATATTTCCTGCAGAGGCCTCATGACCCCTCCTCCACCCAGTCTTGTGCAGGTAACTGTACCTGCAGTGAGTTCACAAGAGCAATGGTCACGTTCCGCTCAGAAGACTTCTGAGATGTGTCTCCCATCCTCCGGCTCCTACATCCCTCCTGCCCACCCTCTGATGCTCCCTGAGCCTTGGAGGGGTGATGCAGCTTGTTCCCTTTAGGGACAAGCATTCTGCCATCACGTCCTCTTGGTACTTTGCCAGTCCCAGGTTTCTCCAATGGAAGCTGGACAAAGCTCTAATTTCTAACAACCAGAGCTGATGATTTGGTTTTGATGGTGTGCACTGCTACAGTTTGGTAAGATGTTCCCAGGGGAGGGAAATGGCTGAAGGGTGCTTCTTACAACTGTGTATGATCTACAGTTGTCTCTAAATTAAAAGTTTACTTTAAAAAATTTTAAATCAGCTCCTGACAACACTCCCAGGCCACTGGACGAGGAAGAAGAGAGATGAGCAAATCTTCTGGTAATGTTTTTTCTGCACTCAGAGAGAAATAGATCAGGGACAGTTGTGGTCTGTCCCCACACTGTCTCTGAAGCCTCCAGACACAGAGATCAGGGCTCCATTTGCTTTTCTGACCTCACAGGAGTCACATAAAGGGGCCAACTGAGCTTGCTAAAAAGTAGAACACTTTTAGGATAATTGATTTTTTAAAAAATCTTTTTTTGATTGTTGCCTCCCTAAAGTTCAATTTTAAAGAAACCAGCTTTTTCTTATTATTTTTTTCTTGATGCCTAGCTTCTTTTTCTCTCTCTCATATATCACACATTTAATGTTACTTGTTAGGCTTTGAAAACCTTCCTACTGTCACACTCAACTAGAAGTAAGTTGACAACTCTTGACTAAATTCAGAAAAAATAAATACTAGTCTTCTAAAATATACAGGACTCACTTCCTTAATGTGAACATAAAATTCAAATACCTCCAATGTTCTCCCTTGAAGATATGTCAGCTTCACTCTGAGCAAAGAGCAACGTTCCTTTGTGTTTCCCAAGGCCATTACACTGAGCTGTTATACCTGTAACACTTGCTGAAGTTACCCCTTAAATATTTCTATTTGACCAGTACGAAGTGTCCTTCTTTATCTTTTTTGATAACTTTTGGTTGAAAGTTGATTTTATTCAATATTAGAATGGCTACTCCAGCTTGTTTCTTGGGACCATTTGCTTGGAAATTGTTTTCCAACTTTTTACTCTGAGGTAGTGTCTGTCTTTGTCACTGAGGTGTGTTTCCTGTATGCAGCAAAATGCTGGGTCTTGTTTATGTATCCAGTCTGTTAGTCTATGGTTTTTTATTGGGAATTGAGTCCATTGATGTTAAGAGATATTAAGGAAAAGTGATTGTTACTTCTTGTTATTTTTGTTGTTAGAGGTGGTATTATGTTTGTGTGGCTATCTTCTTTTGGGTTTGTTGAAAGATTACTTTCTTGCTTTTTCTAGGGTGTAGTTTTCCACCTTGTGTTGGTGTTTTCCATCTATTATCCTTTGTAGGGCTGGATTTGTGGAAAGATATTGTGTAAATTTGGTTTTTCATGAAATATCTTGTTTTCTCTCTCTATGGTAATTGAGAGTTTTGGTGGGTATAGTATCCTAGGCTGGCATTTGTGTTCTCTTAGGGTCTGTATGACATCTGCCCGGGATCTTCTAGCTTTCATAATCTCTGGTGAGAAATCTGGTGTAATTCTAATAGGTCTGCCTTTATATGTTACTTGACCTTTTCCCATTACTGCTTTTAATATTCTTTCTTTGTTTAGTGCATTTGGTGTTTTAATTATTATGTGACAGGAGGAATTTCTTTTCTGGTCCAGTTTATCTGGAGTTCTGTTGGCTTCTTTTATGTTCATGGACATCTCTTTCTTTAGGTTAGGGAAGTTTTCTTCTATAATTTTGTTGAAGATATTTACTGGCCCTTTAAATTGGGAATCCTTGCTCTCTTCCATACCTATTATCCTTAGGTTTGGTCTTCTCATTATATCCTGGATTTCCTGGATGTTTTGTGTTAGGAGCTTTTTGTATTTTGCATTTTCTTCGACTGTTGTGTTAATGTTTTCTATGGTATCTTCTGCATCTGAAATTCTCTCTTCTATCTCTTGTATTCTGTTCGTGATGCTTACATCTATGACTCCTGATATCTTTCCTAGGTTTTCTAACTCCTGGGTTGTCTCCCTTTGTGATTTCTTTATTGTTTCTGTTTCCATTTTTAGATCCTGGATGGTTTTGTTCAATCCCTTCACCTGTTTGGTTGTGTTTTCCTTTATTTCTTTAAAGGATTTTTGTGTTTCCTCTTTAAGGGCTTCTATCTGTTTACCTGTATTTTCCTGTAAGGGAGTTATTTATGTCCTTTTAAAAGTCCTCTATCATCATCATGAGAAGTGATTTTAGATCCGAATCTTGCTTTTCCAGTGTGATGGTGTATCCAGGACTTGCTATGGTGGGAGAATTGGTTTCTGATGATGCCAGGTAATCTTGGTTTCTGTTGCTTATGTTCTTGAGCTTGCCTCCTGCCATCTGGTTATCTTTAGTGCTACCTGTGCTCCCTTTATCTGATTGGAGCCTGTCCTTCCTGTGATCCTGGTTGTGTCAGAACTCCTCAGAGACCATCTGTCTCTGGGATCCTGAGATCCTGAGATCCTGCATGTGACAGAGCTCCTGGGAGTCAAGCTGTGTCTGCAACCCTGAGATCCTGATGTGACCAAGCTCCTGGGATTCTGTGCTCCTGTGATCCTGGGCATGTTAGAGCATCTGGGAGTGGAGCTTCCTCTGGGTGTTGTGGGACTGGCTGAGGAGTTCTCACCCAAGGTCTGCTCAGGGCAATGGCCCAGACAGGAAGGAACCCTTGCCACTGGTCCGGCAGGGTTCCTGGGTCTCTGTATCCTGCTGGTCCCAGTTACTCCCAGTGTTGGGATAGATGTTGAGTCCTCCTCATCTCTGATCCTATGATCACGTTAGAGCACCTGGGAGTGGAGCTTCCCCTGGGTGTTGTGGAACTGGCTGAGGAGCTCACACGCAAGGTCTCGATGCCTAGCTTCTTATGCAAGTTTATATCAAATCTTACTATTTGTTTCAGTATTGTTTCGAGTAAATTTACAAATTGGCCTCTAAAATATGTAATGGCCAACGACAAACCTGACACATCTCTTTACAGTACAGCCAGCTCTATGGAAGCATAAATTAAGCTGTGATCACAAGCATGCTTACGAATTAATTATTATTTGGCCTTTCATTAAAGGATCCAAGAGAACTAGTAGAGATGAATAAGGCATAATTTCTTTTATTTGATGAATAACAGACACATAAAGGAAATTACACCAAAACAGAAACTATACAGGGAAGCTCCATGTGTTAGGAGACCACTGCGGAGCCGGATTAGCTTGCACTCAGTGGCTCAGTCTTCGATGGTGGCTGCTGTCCAGGCCTCACACAATCCTGCGCGGGTTTCAGAAGATCTTGAGTTTCTTTCCTAGTTTCAAAATGGTTTCTTTATTTAACTGTGAGCAATTCTTTATTTAACTATGTGGTTTCAACTTTTAGGATTGAAATGCTTGTGTTATCTTCCGCCAACTTACATAAAGTCCCACTTTTATCCAGATACTGTCCAGAGTGTTGGGGAATTAAGAGCCCAGGTTTTTAACTTCGTGAGTTCAAATCCCAGATCTGTGGCTTGTGTTTGGCCAAGTCTAAGTTACTTAACTTCTTCATAGCTCACTTTCCTCAGTTGTAAGATGGAAGAGATATATGACACATCAGCCTCTCACTAGCCATCTCCTCTGCCCCTCCTCCCCAGCAGGCTCTTGCTATGTGGCTGAGGCTGGCCTCACATTGTTAGTTCTTCCAGAGCTGGGATTACAGGTGGGACTTCCCTTCCCAGCTTACCTCTCATTAATTTTTAAAACCACTCATGAATTTGAATGGCATCAGGTTATCATATCATTTAGAAATATTTTATATGGCTTTTTACTGTTTGTTTGATTTTTGGGTTTTTTTGAGACATGGTTTCTCTGTTTAGTCCTGGCTGTTGTGGAACTTGCTCTGTAGACCAAGCTGGCCTCAAGCTCACAATCTTTTTGCCTCTGTATCCTGAGTGCTAGGATTAAAAGCCACCATGCCCAGTTTTTATATGGCTTTTATCATATGCTGATAATAGTTTTAGCTGTATAATAATTATAACCTTCAAATGATCCAATTCTCCAGCTACTGTAAACAAGTTCCACATTCTTTAGCTTTTGAAGATGTCACACTGTTTTTTCCTAAATGCATAATATACACACACATTTGACTGGAGACAAATATATTGGATGTTGTAGCAAATAGGATACTAGCAGGAAACAGTAGAACCCTGGAGTCGAGTGATTTGAAGATATAGGGAAGAGAAGGGGGGAGGGGAGGGGGAGGGGGAGGGTTAGGGAGAGGGAAAGAGAGATACCCACACACAGAAACACACACACAAACACACACACACACACACACACACACACACACACACACACACACACAGAGACAGAGACAGAGAGACAGAGAAGACTGCCATTGTTGGCCCAGAAGGGGAGGGAGGGAACTATTAGACTAAGACAGTAAGATAGCTAGCTGCTGGGCAGGAGCAGGCTCAAGATGACACACTGAGGAAGACTGACTAAACGATGCTCTGATCTCACTCTTGTGCAGAGCAGCTTCAGATCCCAGCACAACAGAAAAATCAGAGGCAAGAAAATCACTGAGGCGTGCCCAGGTCTGCTTCTCAAGGCCCAGAGTCGGGCTGAGATTCATTCTGAAGGAACAAATCAAAGAAACCCAATACAGAAGCCAAGTTATCCCAGGGAAATTATACTGCAAAAGCAAACTCAAAACAAGGAGATTCGTCAGAGAAACAAAATGAACTCGAGCAGGTTAGCAACCTGTCACTAATAGCCTCCAGGGTTGAATTTAAAATCTACAGAAACATGGCTGCAGATGCTGAGAAGCGTCAGGAAAATGTTGCTTTCAGGTGGAGCTAAATGAGAGTTCACAGGAAACGTCTCCTTCATGATATATAGCCCGAAGACAAGGAAGATTTTCCCAGAGGGCAAAGCCAGGGTCTGAGAAAAGAACCCCCCAGCCTAAGCAGCAAGACCTCATTCCTGCTGTCTGCAGGATGAAATGTGGTCTGTTTCCTCCATCTGTGACTTCACAGATGCAGAGACTGCAGCCTTTCTTCCTCCCCCACCACACAACGCACGTGTTCAGAGCAGACATCTTAACTTTTCAACAAGTGCTCATAAGGACGTGTGGACTGGAGACCTGGCCTTTGATCTCCACTAGGAGCTGGATGACAGTTCCGACCTGTTTCTGTGGAAGAAAGGATTGGTCTTCCATGTGAACTGAATGCACGAGAGAGGGAGAACAGGAGCCCAGATCAAAGGTTAGAACGGAAGTGGACATTGCAGGTGGTCCGACTGAGTCTGTCACAACCCTTCCCCTTGTTCTTAGTCACTGTCGCCGCCAGCTGAGGACAGGGAGATGCACCAAGGGCATGCTGAGGAGAAGCTACTTGCTTCCTTTCTCCTTAGAACGGGAGTGTGATGCTCGGAGCAGCAGTCTGTGAGGACCACAGAGCGAAAAGATGGACAAGGCGTTTCTTGGTTGTTATTTAGACAGATTCTCAGCCTCGCATCGTGATCTATTGATTTAAATAACGAAATAATCGTCTTGCTGCCAACTTTTTGTCATAAGAACTCTGTTGCAGTAAGCGATTAATCCTACTCAATTTCCCCCGTGGCTGCGGCCGGCATTCCTTGCTACCCACCCCATTGTTCTGGGTTCCCGAATGAATCTCTCTCTCTCTCTCTCTCTCTCTCTCTCTCTCTCTCTCTCTCTCTCTCTCACACACACACACACACAGCTTTATATTTTTGTATACCTTAAACAGCTCAGTGGTTGGACCACTCCCAAACCTCCATATGGCTAGCATACTCTCCTCTGATACTCCTGAGTTATTACTTACTAAAATCTATATTCCATCTTGTTGCCCTAGTTGGGAGGGGGGGCTGAGGCCACTCTTTCCCAGTTCTTACATGTTGGCTATCTCTCTGTCCTGCATTTCTCAAGCCTGTCCTTCTCCTTTCCCAGCATGGCGGTTCTAAATCCTCCTTCCTCTCTCAGTTCCCTTGCCTGAAAACCCTAAAGTCCTGCTCTGTCTTCCTGCCCAGCCACTGACCTTCAACAACTTTATCTGACAATCAGAACCAACTTGGGGCAGGGACCCTCACTGTCTTACGTGAGGATTTTCGTGCAATTTTGGGAACCCGATTAACATAATACAAGCCT
Source organism: Uromys caudimaculatus (assembly GCA_028551405.1). NCBI lineage: Eukaryota > Metazoa > Chordata > Mammalia > Rodentia > Muridae > Uromys > Uromys caudimaculatus. The sequence goes on along the minus strand of CM052715.1, from coordinate 21,209,538 downwards.
TAGACCAAATCCACAACAGATCTCTTTAAAGTCTACGGCATTTCAGGGCTAGTGAGATGCTCAGTGGGTAAATGTACTTGCTGCCACACCTGATGACAGTTTGACAATACAGTTCTAGGTAAAGACACACTAAGATAAATCTTGGCCACATAGTTGTAGCCAGAAAGTAAGATAGAGACCAAATATGAATCGTGCACCTGTTGAAAGGGTTAAATTCAATACATTGTGCAAACTACTGAGAAAAGTAACTTCTGCATGATGTATAGGAGGGCTGTCCTCATGGGAATACAACATGTGGGGTCACACAGGAGCCTAGTGCCCAGAAAGGCCCTGCACTCAGATTAATAACTAATGCTGTCATCTTGAAAGTCTTTACTTTGTTTAACTATTTTGTTTTACACGTATGGGTCCCTGGTGCCCTAAGGGCCAGAAGACTACATTAGGTGCCCTGGAACTGAGGTCACAGACGTTCTGAGCTGCCATGAGGGTGCTGGGAATTGAGCCCTAGGTCCTCTAGAAGAGCAGCAAGTGCTCCTAACCACTGAGCCATCTTTTGAGCCCCTGTCTTAATAACTTTATCTGTGAACTTGATGGAACAATAGAGCATGCATGTGAGCACAGAGATACATCTAATCCGTGAGTCCGTCCTTCCTTCCCTCCTTCCTTCCTTCTCTGTTGCTTTGTCCACACCGCACAAGCACAGAGCTCAGAGGGAATCAGAGCAGGAACAAGTTACTCACATTATACCTACAACTGAGGAAGATGGCTACACCCAGGCTTTCCAATGAACCCAACTCTGTTCTGCCTGTAGACAGAAGGAAATGGGGTTCACAGAGACAAGGATTTGGAACCCTGATTCAGAGCATCTGAACCTATATTTCCCAGATTGCAATTCCTAAGAATCCTACTTACTTGCAAACTTTTTAATTCTTGCTAAAGAAGAGAGAAATATAAAAGAGAATAATATATAAAATATAATATGTAAACAATATATTAGACAAATAAATATATAAATAAAAATATATAAAATAAACTATAATAAATATAAAAGAGAGAATAAAGCAGAAGGTAAGCTCACCTGGCCTTCTTTACTGTCTCTTCCCTGTGTCTGCTGTTTGCACTGGAAACCACCATGCACACCACGATGGGCGAGAGGACAACCCTTCTTCCTTGGCCTTCAAGCCCATTTCCCACATCAGTGAGGTAAGGACAGAGTGCGTTGGCGAATATGCATGGATCAGGGAGTAAAACAAAATCGCTGAGTTCATTCTGTGCAATATTTCAACATATGAGTTCAACTACAACATACAAGTTATAAAGTTCTCTGAGTGTAAATATCGGTTACATGCTCGTCTATTGCAGGGCTGCCTATCTGCCTGGACACTGGGGGCGTCATGGCCTTTCAGGGGAGGCAGAATGCAGTCAGTGATAGGCGTCTCCAGGATACATTCCAAGGATCTCTGGTCTGGCCAGAACGAAAGTTTCTGTGGGGCGCTCGCTGGTCTGGCCAGAACTGTCAAAGTGTTACAGCTTTCCCAAGGGAAGCCAAGGTCTCCCCTGCTACCATAGCAGCACCAATGCCAGCAGCAACAGAGGTGGTGGGCTGTGGCAAGCAGCAGCAGCAGCCAAGAGCTGAGTCAGAGCCACTAGCCAAGTGGCAGGTAGTGGCTACAGCTGGCAGCAATGGCGGGTGTGTGTGTGTGTGTGTGTGTGTGTGTGTGTGTGTGTGTGTGTGTGTGTGAGCCCGGCCTGCTGGCAGATCCAAGGTCCAGTGATGAGTGCTTTGGGAGAGAAAACTCTTCTCCAGAATGTTACAGCTCAGTAAAACAGTCACCCTCAGATCATTCTTGGTGAAATGACTTGTGCACTTTATTCCGTGTGGATGGGGCTTTATAAACATTGAGGAGTAGGGTAGGATCCAGGGGTAGGTGCTTCCCATTGTTTGAGACGTTAGGATGCTCCATTTGCACGGGGAAGGACGGCAGGTGTTATCCCTACATGCTGACTGTCCTAGCCCTCTCGATGGGGTGTCATGGTTACGTGTTCCAGATCAGGTAGTTTGGCAGGGGTCTGGCTCCACACCTGCCATTCTCAATTCTGAAATTCCCCGGGGCTGAGCCTGCTTAAGTTCTGTCTGGTGGCATGGTCCACTTGCCCCATAACCTATCTACCTTTATAGCCAGCAATGCAAAACCCCAAAATGTCCCAGGCATGCTGGGGCATCCCAATAGTTCTAGGACTTGAGTGGCTGAGGCAGGTGGATCCCTGGAGCTCAGGAGTTCAGGACCAACTTGGGCCATAGCAAAGTTGTCCCCTCTCCCTACACTTTAAAAGCTTTGTAAGACAACATTTTCTTTCCCTAGAATGATTATTAAAACACAGGTGAAGCTGAGAAGACACAAAGGAAAGGAAAGAAATCTTATACTTGAGTATCATTAGTAGCATTTAAAAAGAAAAACTTTGATCAAGGAACCTCATATTTTATGTTGGGCCCTGCCAATTACGTTGCTGGACCAGGACATGATGGGGACTTACCTCCAGCACATGAACCGTAATGATAAACTGCTATGATAATTCCTTTGTAGATATCTGATTAACAATAATGCCTCGGTAAATGGCCTTTGATTGAGGAGGAAAAACACATTTTTTCTTGAGATTCCATCCTCACTACAAAGTATAATTTAGTCATAGAGTCAGGCTCTATAACAGCGAGAGCAAACCATTCTCTTCACACTTGTTCTGGCTCAGTCTGTTCTGTGTTCCCTTGAAATAGTGACCACAGGTGTGTCAGGCACCAGGTCAGCTACAGGATTATGAAGAATTATGACAGATTCCCTGCATGAAATCGATGCCATGAAATCCAGTTAAGACATTCAGCACTGCAGGAACCAGAGCCCACCAAGTCATTAGCGACCAGCACTGTGGCAGAGCTCCTAAGAATGGGCTCCAACAGTCTTCAATGTTCACCTTCACTAAAGCCCCAGAACTCACACCAATGAAAGTGAAAGTGTCCCCACGGCCACAGAACAACTGCTCTGCTCTGTTGTGGGTCTGAGGATTTTCGGGAGATCTCCAGAAAGCAGACCAGCAATCACGTAAGTCGGTGAGCAGTAAAGGTTCTTCCTACTGCTCAAAGGTAGACGCTGGGGCCGCTGGCAGGTAGACCATGAATTGCGAAGGCTCAGAGTTCTAGATGTTTCTGCCCAGTAGAAAAGAATGTATACAATGGTCTGGTGGCTTTTATTTTTTTCTTTTCTATATGGGAATTGATACTCAAGCTGCTCTCTCTCTCTCTCTCTCTCTCTCTCTCTCTCTCTCTCTCTCTCATTTTATATAGAGGGTTTTTTGTTTGTTTTGTTTTTGGCTTGGCTGAATCCAAAGATTACATGTGATGGCAAACTGAATGCCATCAAGGGTACCTAGACTCAGAGCCCATTGAAGGGCATAGAAGGATCCTGGATCAACTCCCCCTGGGACCTGGCAGGAGTTGCCTTACTGATACCCGCAGAGGTCATGGAGGGCCACTGAGATTGCCCTGGTCTCCATGCCACAGGTGCTGCCTCCCCCTCCCTCAATACTTTAACCCCAAGTTACCCTCCTCTTTTCTGAGGTCTTAGTGTTCCACAGGCACATGGTGCCCTGTGCTTACCTGGAAAGGTGTACTCTCCTTCCCACTGTGGCATAGAAGCCACACTGATAGCACCTGTATGCCTCGTGGTCTCTGTAGCCTATGATAGTAGATGCATAGGTGTCTGCCTACGGCTACTCTTTCCATAAGACTCAAACTCAAGTCTTCATCTGGTCAAGGGAACATCACCCAAACTCTGCCATATTCCCTCACATCTCCTTCTCTCCAACACGTGGGTGGCTGCCCCCCTTCTTGTCAGCCAGAACAGAGCAAACCCTTCCAGCAGGCCTGCCGTACCCACATTAGCAAATAAGGCTGGTGCTGCCAACTCTAGTATACGTCATCGTGGGAAGCAGACTGACGTGAGCGATTTCTAGTCTACCTTTTGTTGTTGTTATTGTTGTTTTGAGGCAGGGTCTCTCTGTGTAGCCCTGGCTGTCCTGGTCACTCTGTATCCAGTATGGCCTTAAACTCAGAGATCCACCTGCCTCTGCCTCTCAAGTTCTGGAATTCATAACGTGTACCACCGCCCCCCAGCCTTCTAGTCTGAAGGCCTCTATGATCTTGGCATGTTTGAGCAGAAAGTAAAAAATACTCGAAGGGGGTTTGCCATTGCCCCAGCAATGGGGATGCAACCCCCTCCTACCTCATGTCTAACCTCCCAGGAATGAACAGCCCTGGGATGGAGGCAGGTAAGACTTCACAGAAGATTCTGACTCATGACTGCCTATGGTTGGCGGGTCTGGGGGCCTGGCCCATGTCTAGAGGCTTCTTGGGTGTGAAATCTTGTGAGGTTGCCTAATCAGGGCAGAGTGAGGGGCTGGCTGCAGTGGAGGCGACGTGGCTGCAGTTAAGGTGAGGCAGACCCTGTGGGTCAGAGTAGTCACTGTGGCTATTCTTATCCAACGAGCCTGTATGGGTGCTCATCCCAGGCGCTGTGAGGCTGTGGAGTAGCCAGCTATTCTGGGAAGCAGGCTGTCCACATCAAAGTACATCCCACGAGGGATGTATCTGGGGGTATGCTATGGAAGGGCTTCCCACCCCAGACGAAAGCAGCTTGCATGCTCTGCCGTGCAGGGACCAGGAACAACAGTGCCCACAGAGTCAGATGCATTTGCATCCTTTGTGGTTTGGATTTTACGTATTTCCCAAAGGCTCACGTTGTAAAGGCTTGGTGTTAGCCTGGGGTGTGACTGGGAAGTCCTGGAACCTTTGAGAGTGGGGCCTTGTTGGAGGATCTTAGATCACTGAAGGTCATGAAGGGGCATTGGTACCATAACCCCCTTCCTGTCTCTCACTTTACTTCTTGGACTGCCTCTGCCATGCCTTTCCACCATGATGAGCAGGGCCACTATAAGCCCAGAGAGAAAGGACCAGGGGAATAGACGGAAAGCTCTGAAATGTGAGCCAGAATAGGTCCTTTCTCCTTTAAGCCATTTATTTTGGCAGTTTTGTTACAGTGATTTGGAATGTTGATGGACACACCCCTGACCTGTCTCTTCTACCTCATTTGACCCAAAGGAACAAAGGGCGCATAGTCTGTGGGAGAGGAAAATGCAGAGCATGAGTTGAGATTTGTGAAGATAAAATGGGCAGAGCCGACTCTTTCTTCTTCCCTGTTGCTGGCTGTAGATAGTGATGGACAGAAGCCGGAGAGATTAAAGTTTTCATTTTTATCACACTGTACTCATTAATCCCGGACCCAATAAGAAAACCCTTTTAAATCTGAAAGGGATTGAAAATCTTTGGGGTATGCTGAAGCCCTCTTCCTGGGGTAGAGAAGGGAGATCTGACAAAAGATACCCAAAGATCAAAGCATGAGAAAGATGAAGGCGCCTCCTGCCTGCATCCCACTGAGCTGGCTCATTCAAAAGACTGTTATCTCTTCATCCTGCAGAAAAGCTGGAAGGAGAGGCAGCTCATACACAGAGATCTCAGGTAAATGCTGCACTGGAGAGAGTTTGAATAGCTGTTTCCCAGGATCTTGTACTTCACTGTTAAACTTTCAACCTCCAGGCACCAAATGTGAGTCCTACTCAAGCACAACGACAAATCCTCACACCTTAGTAAGTCCTTCTTGTAGGTGGAAAAACTGCTAATGACTCTGTGTGTGTGTGTGTGTGTGTGTGCGTGTGTGTGTGTGTGTGTGTGTGTGTGTATGGTGTATGTGCACATGTGCGCACATGTGTGTGCAGATGTGCATGCTTGTGCACACATGGAGGCTAGAGGTGGATATCTGGTGTCCTGTTCTGCCCTAATCCCTTGAGACAGGGTGTTTCACTGGACCTGGGGCTATGCTGGCAGCCAGCTCCGAGGTGGCGAGTGCACAGGTGGCCATCCCTGGCTTTTCTTGTGGAAGTGTTAGGGATTTGAACTCAGGTCCTCATGCACGAGCAACAAATGCCTTTTTACCACTGAGCCATGTCCCCAGCATCATGGTTTGCTTTTTATGTTTAACAGACAGTTATAACTATTTTCCTATTCTTCTGTGTGATCTATTTTATAATTACATCTTATAGAAAGATTTCGCTTTTTCAGTTTTTATCACTTGTAGTACTAAAGCTTGTAGGCTAGGTTTTTTATTTTATTATTTTTAATTACGTAAACCTGTGTATCTGTACGTGGGTGTGTGCACATGAGAGCAGGTGACCATGAGGCTAGAGGCTGTGGATCCCCTGGAGTTGGAATTACATGAGGTGTGAGCCTCTTGCTGTGGGTGTTGGGACCTGAACTTGGTTCCTCTGCACGTGTTCTTAGTTACCGAGCCATCTCTCCATACCCTAGAATTTCTTTTAAGTACTTAAAAGCAACTATTTTTGTTATAGTCAACGCATAACTGGACTTTTAAAAGTGTCACAATTATTTCATTTTGAATTTATGGCATCTTAAGGCATAGCAAAACTTTATTAATTAAAACTGAAATAATATTTTTGCACGGCCAATTCCAGGGCCTTGTTGGTTAGAAGAGATGGCATTAGTCCAAAGCTTGATTTTAAGATCAAGAACTCATGGATTAATAATCTATCCCATGGTAGATTATTATTATTGGTGGAAAATAGTGTATATTTAGAATTAGCCATCTGGACTCAGTTTAGAGGATCCCAGTCTTGTTGGCAACATCCAGAGCATCTTAATGAGGAGCCAAGCGAACACACGCCTTCTTCTCTCTGTCAGGCTTATCAGGGTACTGACTTTGACCGCATCAGTGTCATAGTTTCTTCTCGGCCTGTTTGATCTGGTGCTTGTTGCCTTTGACATCCACACTAAACACAAGCGTGTTGTTGTTCTCTAGCTTCTTCATGGCTGACTCGGTGGTCAGGGGGACATTGGTGATGACACAGTGGTCAAGCTTGTTTCTCCTGGGCGTACCCTTTCGAGAATATTTGGGCTGCCGGAAGGTGGGTGATTTTCTCCTTTTTTGTGTGAACAACTTTCAGCACTGCCTTTTTAACTTTCAAGGCCTTCACTTTGGCTTCAGTTTTGGGAGGAGCAGGAGCTTCCTTCTTTGCTTTCTGCGCCATCTTGGCGAAAAGCAAGGAATGGCTTTTTTGGTGTTAAAAAAACTCATGTTAATTGTTCCGGTCGTCAGTTCCTCTCAGTCCCTATTTCCACACTACATATCACATTAGCAGGGAATTTCATTTAAAGCTATTTTCTTTCAGAATTCTCATAAGATAGTCTCTTGTTTTCAACCCATGAGATTTTATTGGAGCACACTTATATTAACAGACTCAATGCTGTTTTCGGGAATTCATAGTTATTTTAACACCTAAGCTAGATATTTTCACAAAAATGAAGTCACTTGTGTAACACGTGAGGGAATGAATGACGATGTAATCACTTAGAGATTTTCTAATAGTTAGCGGTGGAAATTTCAATAAGTCGTGAGTGGAATGAAGCATTCACTGAGATACTTTGCTCAGACAATGTAGCTTCAGAAGATAAGCATATGGTAAGCCACACCAAGCAAGGCCTCCCATAATGCAACTCTGCATGAATTAAGCAACCTGAAAACATAAGCTGGTGCTTATGGAGCCACACTTAGCTGCATTATTTTTCATTCTTACAGGACAACATGGAAAAAGGTACCAGACTTCCGAAGTTCAACTTGAAGTTTTGGCACTGTGTCCTTCAGCAGAGAAAGTTGGACTCTTCCCCATTGCCTTTGGCAATAAACCTCACCGTGGCTGATCTTCATGACCTCATCCTGGAATTTGGCTCCAGGCTCTCGAATGACCAGCTTTAATCAACCTGAAAAGAATGCTTCTTTGTCTATTGGAAAACAAACAGCGACAGATTGGCTCTCTCTGCTAGAACCGTAGCTCATCAGACTAGCCTTGCCCGTGAACTTCTCAGGGAAGCATGGGCTACAATTTGAGGAGTTAGCTGTGTGTGAAAATCTTAATGAACCCAGCCACCTTGTAATTTAATGGCTAAGAGGCAGCTGTTGGAACGGACTAGCCATTAAATCTTCAATATGGGGCAGTTTGACCTTAGTTAATGTATTGTAAAAAACAGAATTTCAGAATATAGTCAATTTTGAGGTCTGAGCCAGGAGCCTGAGCACTGTGTAGTTACCTTATCTTACCTAGTCTACATCTGATCAGATATTAAGTCAACCACTGGTATAAAAACAAAAGGTGGTATGACTCTTCCCACCTTAAAAAGGAAACCTAACCAGTTTGATTAAATTAAAGCTGATTTATACAATTAGTATTCTTAGCTCGCCAATCTTTGTTCTCTGGATGGTGGTGGGTCGCTAAGAGAAACATCGTTTCCGCTCATCTCTATTTCATGATTATCTCTGAGTGTGAATGTTTTGGTGGCCCTGGGATTTAGAAAACCTCAAAGGGAACAACAAAGACATGGAAACACTGTTGCCAGAAGAAGCACTGGAAGTTGGCAAAGAGGACTAGAAGGGTCTCACATAGTCTTAAGAACACGCTGCCCTTGGCAGACTGAGCCCCCTGGATAAGGCGGTGTTAGAGCCAATGAAATGCTTGGGGAGGTGATGCATGCCATCTCTGCGTTGGCTCATTGTACCTCACTGCCACCGCCATCAACTACAGTCCAGGCTTGGTGGATAGGAACTATCTTAGTCCTCTCAAATGAGGAGGACTCCTTGCCACCATGACTGTGGTCTTAGTGGTAGGTTGGAGACAAGCTTGTATTTTACTTAAGTCCTAGCTTCTTGTACTAACAGCAGAATCTACTTCTCAGTGAACATATTGTATAGTGATAGCTGTCAGGCACAGTTTGAGTCCTAAATAAACTCAAACATAAACTTTAGATAAAGTTATATCTTAGGGGAGATTGAATTATTTTCATCTATGGCCTCCAGTTTTCAGCTTGTTTCTAAGCCTTGACTTGAGAAGCCCTATAAAGCCGTCACACACCACACTCCCTCCTCTTCCAGGCACAGAGAGCATCCCGGGAGCTTAGCTTGCAAGGTTGCTTCATACACAGTTCCTTCCTCCAAAATTGAAACATTCCACCCTCCAGGGAAGCTCTTTATACAGAAAGGCAAACAACTCAAAATAGCTTCAGGAAGACAAAATCCCACATCAGCCTGTGCTTGTAACTGTGAAGAAGCTATAGGCCTTTTGGGGGCTCTTGAGATACTGGCAGACTCTCATGGCCCATCTTGCCTAAGCTGTTCATCCTCTGTGTAACTTGATAAAGAGTGTTATATGGGATTGGGACAGAAAGGCCCAAGAGGCTTTTGAGCAGGCTAAGATCCTTGCAGGCAGGCTTATCAGCTGTGTGCCCCACTACCCCAGTGTCTCTTTTCCTTAGAAGTCATCAGATGTTCAAAGGCCATATATGGCTGGTGGCTAGGCAAAGCAACAGGCTGTTGCAGGACTTTGTCAGTAACATTGGCAGATATCATAGACATCTTCCCAGACGGCAATACACACTGTTTGCAGCTGTGCCTGCTCCCTTTACCCTCTGTAGACTGGTCTCCCATCCTTCCTGCTTTAGGTGCACCTGTATGTCTCTATAGTGGCTCTCCAAGGCCACAACACACTCAGGTTAGCATTATGTCATCTATATAGCAAAACCTTTTTGAGAAGATGAACAAGACAAGGTAACATCTGGAACTACCATCCCATAACAGCTGGTGGGGTTTCCAAGATGGCCTGAGTGAAGCTCTCTGAAAGCCTGTCATCGTGTGTCCTCAGCAGGTGTCAGGTGACCCCGAAGGTTCACAACTAAGAAGATACCGAAGTCAAATATAAGCGAGGTCCAATGTATACCATCTTTCTTTCTTTCTTTCTTTCTTTCTTTCTTTCTCTCTCTCTCTCTCTCTCTCTCTCTCTCTCTCTCTCTCTCTTTCTTTCTTTCTTTCTTTCTTTCTTCCATTTTCTGAGACAGGAGTTCTCTGTATAGCTTTGGCTAACCTGGAACTCTCTCTGTAGACCAGGCTGGCTTTAAACTCACAAAGATCTGCCTGCCTCTACCTCCTGAGTGCTGGGATTAAAGCCATGTGCCCCACCACCCAGCCCACCAATTTTTATCCATTGTTTTCTCCACAAATCAAGGTTGGGTACAAAGCCTGACTATGAGACACTAAGTTAACTCCCTGCGGCCCTCGGGCATTTTCTCTGAGCCATTATGTTGCCGGATCCTGTAGGTCTTCCAAGGAGCATCCTACATCTCCCCACTTCTGATGAAATCAGCAGGCCTGACCTGGCTCTGCTCAGACCTCTCAGAGCCAAGAGGGAACAAGGCCCTGCTCTCATCAGCTGGGGCTGCTGACTCTGGGTCATGGCGGCCCTAGGTTGGCATGTGGCTGTAGTTGAAGCTGTCGCCTCTAATCTACCACACCTGGTGGAGTTCCTGACCAGACGAACCATCCTCCTTAGTCTTGGGGGAATCATTACCCACTTCTGGGATGGATTTGATTGTCTTCACGAGTATTACTCTACCATGGATGCGAACAGCTCTGCAGACTCCAAAGAAGCTCATTAGCACACAATTTGGCTTTCTATCAACTTTCCCCCTTAGGAACTCCATCTGGCTCAACACAAATCTTACCACGTTTGTCTTCAAGAACCTAGACAGATCTCTTCCTCTGTTTCACTTTTTCTTATCTCTAACTTGTTCCTTTACTTTACCGACTCTACATGTTTGTACAAGTCACTGAGATCTGCCAAAGCCCTTCCTGCTGTATAAAGATCTTATCCCACCAGAGGGCTCAGCAAAACCACTAAGGCTTGAGGTCCTGTTGGATCAATCTTTTAAAAATCTTTTTTAAAAACTTAAAAAAGATCCTCTGATCCAGTGAAGAGGGATTCAAACATGGCTTCTCTTATTCTTAATTCCCTCAATACGCTCTGTCCCTCCTCTATGGTCCTCTAGCCCCTATTTGTGGGGACCTCAGATGGAGATATCCAAGTCCCCCTAAGCCAGCCCCTCAGGACTAATTCCCTCATACTACCTCAGGTTATGCAGCTTTGCCTTAAGGAGAGATGGGAAGTTACGTTACTCAGTTTTTCTGCCTTCACAATAGTCAGACTGATCCTATTCTCTCTCCCACGTCACACAGCCACCCAAGCTAAGCCAGGACAGGCTCTTTCATTGCTTCTTTAAAAAACTTTTCGAATTCCAGCAGTTCAAGTGCAGAGTATTTTCTGATGGCTCTAGGTTCTTGCACTGGGCATGCTTTGACTGTAAGACATGGAGGAAATCAACTGGGACTGACGTGTAAACCCCAGCCTGGTCACAGTGCCAGACTGGGGCAGTTAGGGTGCTGGTGGAGAACTGTCACCAACATTCCCGCTTGGCTATGGAGCCCACATGCTTAAACACCAAACACGCCAGGAAGATGTACTCGCTTATGCAACAGTGGCTTGGCTATCAAGAGTAAGATAACAGTCTTTCAGTTGGATCTAAGGGCCCCTCTACAAGAGGGAGCTCACATCTGGTACTGCAAGCCAAAACAGCATCCTGTGACTGTATCCATGAGACACTATGGCTAAGGCACTCTTATAAGGACAACATTTATTGGGGCTGGCTGACACGTTCAGAGGTTCAGTCCAGTATTGTCAAGCACGGGGGCATCTTAGGCAGACATGACACTGGAGGAGCTGAGAGTTCTACACCTTGTTCCAAAGGCAAACAGGAGGAGACTGTCTTCCAAGCAGCTAGGAGGAGGGTCTTAAAGTCCAACCCCAAAGTAACATACTTCCTCCAACAAGGCCACGCCCACTCAAACAAGGCCACACCTCCTAATAGTGCTACTCCCTGACCCAACCGTAGTCAAACCACCACAGGAGGTCATAGGTCCCAATGGATAAACAACTTCTATGGTTTTGCTAGATGGATGTGATGTGACTGTCAAGCTGCCTTCTAAACATGTGTATTTGCATCCAGAGATTAATGCTGTTGTCAACTTTGACTCATAACCACTGGTGATGCTCTTGAGAATAAGTAATTATTGCTGTGACAAAATACATAATTCTTAGCAGTAGGTCAACATCTATAATCACCTCCTCCAAGGATCAGAAATCATTGCTAAAGGGGTGGTGGTGGTGGTGGTGGTGTATAAAAGCCTAAGGAAGAGATGCAATGTCATTTAACAATTCCCTCCAAAATTGAAACATTCCATCCTGCTGAGAAGTTCTTTAAACAGGGAAGTAAACAAAATAGCTCCAGGAAGTCCCTAAAACTAACTAGATTCACTAGGGCCCCCAGATTACATATGAAAGCCAAGACTCCCTCTCAGAGAAGTGGAGTGAGTCTTGAGTTTGCAGAAAACATTCTCAACAAAGCAAACTATAAAGAAAAGTCTCAGACAAGCCAAGCTACAAAAAAACCCAACCAAACAAACAAAAAACCCAAAACCTCAAAAAAGGCAATTGATAAAGAAGACTCTTTGAGACCAGAACAGCTTGCCTGGAAGAAACAAAAAGCAGCTGAGCTGCCAGGAAGAGGTTTAGATCAGAGCTACTTGGAAAAGACATTTTCCAACCTGTTAAGCTGTCTGCAGGTGATGCAGTGTGCTCCACCTTCCCAGCTTTGGTGAACTAACCCTTGCTGGGATGGGTCTTGGTGATACAGCTGTCTTTGAATCATTTCTACTCCTGTAAATAACCCCCAACCCACATTCCTGTAACTCCAGTAAAACTCATTGGTTCATCAAGTTGGACTTTGGTGGTATCCATTTGGTCTGTCATGGGCTTCCTATCTGGGGTGAGTAGAAATGTGTATAACATCTCCCACCCAGAATAAGGTTTTATCACTCAACACACATCCCAGTAGAGATGGCCCTGCCTGCCAGACTTCTGCAGAGTCTAGACCTGGGGGTGGCATAAGAGCACATGGTTTAGCTTTTTCATTGTTGAATGGCTGCCTAATTGTGAAGATAGGAAGCCAGAAGTTTATGAGGTTCCAATAGAAGAGGGCATTGAAGATAGAATGAAGAAAAAGTGCCTTTGGGGAGGGTGTGTCCAGGACAGGTCTTTATGGTTGCGTGGGCTGTGTACTGCAGAGACTGAAGAAAGTGGAGATTTATCTATTCTGACATTCTCCCAGCAAGTGTCTCTTCCTAATCTGTCTACTCACCATTTGATAGCATTAATGCTAGGTGTGTGCAACGCTCTAGCTGGGGCTAAAGACCCAAGAGTGGGAAGTATCTTGATGGCTGAGAGAGCGTGCAGTGTCTGGGAAAAGCAAAATGTTAGCTTCCCGTTGGTAAAATCAGTGAGAGTCTGGAGTGCAGGCGGATTCGAGTCTGACTTATTTATTTTTAACTTGTAACTTTTATATATTTTTATGTATATATGTATGTATGTGTATGGTGTGTGTGTGTGTGTGTGTGTGTGTGTGTGTGTGTGTGTGTGTGTGAAAGCACATATGTGGAAGTCTGAAGACATCTCTGTGTGTGGATCCTCATCTTCCCCTTTGTTGGGGCAGGGTCTTTTTTGCTCACTGCTGTGCATGGTGGGCTGGCTGGCCCATGAGCTTCCTGCAGTTCTCTTTCTGCTGCTCTTCTCTCAATAGAGGCACAGTCTGATTTCAGATGCTTTGACCACTGCTTATAGATTTTATGTGGTTTCTGAGTATCCAAATCCAGATGTTAGACTTGTACCACTGAGCCATCTCTCCAGCCCCAGACCTGAGGGTGGGATACCTATCTAGCTATTTCTACAGCTTTGGGGAAAACAACAAAAGAAAGATAACATGAAGGTGTTAAGGGTACCTGATTAGAATGTTTCTGAGATGCTCAGTCATGGTGCAGAAAATCCTACACTTCACACTGATGAAGAGATGGAGTGGGGGAGGGGGAACTTCCAGTATCCTATTAAGACCACTTTTAAAGTTTTGTTTTGTGCCAAACAGTTTTAAGAGAAGCAGAAGCTATCCTATATTTTAGATATTTCCAGACATTGAGAGGAGAAGAAGCAAATGGTAACATTTCTCTAAATTCATCACCAACGTGTTATTTGTAAACACTGTGTGACGATCTATGTCAGAGGTTGAGCGGGCTGCGCAGGTCAGGTTAGGTCCCGCAGCCGGTCTTTGGTTTGCTGGTGAAGCACTATTTTTGAAATCGCTATTAGTCGTCAATGTTTTAGAAAAGGTTGACTGGCGGAAGGGCATGTCTCAGTGGTAAGTCATTGGCCTATCATATGTAAAGTCTTGGGCTTGACTCCAGTGCCTTTCCTACATATACACAAAAGAAAGGAGAGAGGGTGCAGCTCAGTGGTAGAGTGATTGTTTGTCGTATGCAGTTCTGAGATCTCTAGCATCCATCTGTCCATCTGTCCGTCCATCCGTTCATCCATCCATCTATCAATCTGTCAGCCTGTCTGTGAAATTAGCATCGGATGCTTTAGTTTTAAAAACTGGAAACTATGACAACATAGGACTTGAGTTCCCTTATAGGAGGAGTACAGTAATGCAATGGTTAATCTTTGTTGCCAACACAACTGGATTTAGAGCCGCCTGGGAGACACATCCCTGATTGTGTCTGCGAGAACATTTTCAGAGAGGTTTCTTTGAAGAGGGAAGATCTACCTTAAATGTAGGCAGCACCACAGGCTGGGCCCCAGCCTGTATAACAAAGAGAGAGTGAGCTGAGCCTCAGCATCCATCTCTCTCTCTGCTTCCTGACTGTGGACATGATACGAACAGTTGCCACACGTTCCCACCACCCTGCCACCCCTGCCTGGCTGCATCCCCAGCCTCTGAGCTCAAACAAACCCTCCCTCCCTTACCTTGCTTTTGTTGAGCATTTTGTTAAAGCAAAAAGAAAATGAACCAGCACAGATAGTCCTCTCTGGCCTGTGGTTTAGCTTTGGAAGGTTTTGGTGCTTGCAGTCGATCATGCTCTGGACATACTTTTTGGAACAACGTGTAGAAGATGAGATAAGTTGTATGTGTTTAATTGGTCAACAGTAGTATGATGAAATCTTGCAGTATTTGTCTCTAAGTCAGCTTGGGATGTGAATCACCCCTTTGTCCAGTGTATCTACACTGTATAAAACACCTGCCTGTTAGTAATTTAGTAGACATTTTGGTTATCAGAGCAACTAACAATCCTTTGTGGTGCCACAGTGTATGTGCTCGTGTAGCCCTATTTTACCTGACACAACATGGATCGACTAAGAGAAGCCATAAAATGCTTCCTTTAAGCAAAAAGGTAAGAGTTTAATGAAAGAAAGAAAACATTCATGTAACTTTCATTATGATACATTGATGTAAATATTCTACTATTAGCTACTGTGAATCTCAGTGACTAATAAGCTTTATTACTGATACTTACGAAAATTATGATATATATATATATATCATAATTTATTTAATTATGATATATTTATAATTTATTTAATTATATATATATATAATTTATCTGTCTGATAATAGTCTTAGTTTCAGGAATCCACCAAGGGTCTCAGAACACCCCCCTCCTTGGATAAGAGGGGTACTGTTGTCAGTGGGTCTGAAGGAAGGCAGCCAGTCTCCTAAGATGGTGCCTATGTTCATTTAGTGCACCACAATCCCCAGTGGCTTATCTCATGAACATTCCTTTCTTGGCTTCTGTAAGGATGTGATGTAGCTATCCTCCCTAGATTTGGAGCAGGGGCTGTTTTTCTCTTAAGAGAATTAATGTACTCCTAATCATGTAAATGCTTCATAAACATTTATTGGAGCGTGGACGAAAGGACTGGAGAAGTGCCTAAGCTGTCGGGATAATCTCTTGTGCACTCTGTATGAAGCATCACCTGTCTCAGTGTTTTGTGAACCTCTCTATCACCTTCTCATTGGTTTATTAAAGAGCTGGATGGCCTATCGCAAAACAGGAAAAGATAGGTGGGGCTACCGGGCAGAGTTAGGAACTCTGGGAAAGAGACAAGAGACTCGCCAGTGAGACATGGAGGAGGGGGACTCAGCAGTCAGACCCTGAGGAAGAAACAAGTGCAGGGAACTGAGGAAGAGGTAACTAGCAAGCCACGGGATGGGACAGAGCTGGATGGTTGGGCTTACTTAGATGAGCTAGTTAAGAGCTTGCTGAGATAAGACCAAGCTTTCATAATTAATAAAAGGTCTTTATGTCATTATTTGGGAGCTGGCACCTCAAAGACAATCCAGTTATACTCAACAGGGAGAAGCCCTTGCTAATCCATCATGAGGACTGGAGTTCAGCTCCTGGTTCCTCTGTAACCAACTGGGAGTCCCACAAAATAGCTGGAACTCCAGCTTTGAGAGATTCATTGCTTTTTTCTTACTTCCATACGCATATTCCTGCTCTTCTACAAGAACTGCTGTTTTCACTGCATTTATAAGAAACCTTCATTTCCTAAGGACATAACCCGAACTGTGCTGATGCCTGCGACTTCTGAGTTGTAAATGGGAAACAGATCACTTAGGGTTCTCTGCAGTAGAATCACAGTGGTCTTTGCAGATATGCTGCTGTGACTATTTCCTTCACTTATGCACCTGTTTTCTTAAGATGACTTTCTGTCCTGCTGAAGTTACAACAGTCTTGGTCTTGTAAAAGAACTGTCAATTTCACTGTCCTTTATACACACTTTTACCTAGGAACATGCACACAGCTGCTCTAATGCAAGAAATTTTTGAGTTGTACAAGGAAAAGAGCACACACAGACACACACACACAGACACACACACACACACAGACACACACACACACACACACACACACACACACACACACACACACACACACACACGCACGCACACATGCGTGACTGAATAAATGAACCTGTCTTGCCCAAGAATCACCCAAATCTGGTGTCAGAGATCATCATGTTTCAAATCATAGGCCAGGATTTTGATCTTTTTGCCTGGCTTCTGTCTCCAGGCAAGGGGCAGGTAAATATTTTAAGTGACGTATCATGACTCCATTGGCTGTGGGCAGTGGCTTTTGTAGTCATTCGGTTGAGCGGCTAACCCTAGCCATGTTCTTTATTTTGTTAAAACCTTTACTTTCTCATTGCCGACAGCCTAGGATTTAGGGACTAACCAAGGTGATTTCTGCACCCAGCACTTACTGGTGTCTCTTTGCACAGTTGCCTTTGATGCTTTGAAACAGAAAAAAAGATTTTCCTGGTGACCTGATTTTGTTTATTAGCTTTTTGAACAATGTTGTGATTTCAGTATTTCCTCAGGAAATTGTGTTTGATTCTAAATGAAATTCTTGAGTGTTTTATCAGCAAGTCACACACTAAGTGTCCCAAAGGCACTGACTTTATGAGTCATGGAAGAGAAAAAAACGTTAAAGGAAAACTTGAGGCAGTGCCTACACAGTAGAGCAGCTGAGGTGGCTCCGTGGCCTCAGCAGAAGGAAGAAGCAGGAATCTTGAGGGAATAATGCACTCTTGAGCTATGCTGGCATGGCAGAGTACAAATTCAAATGCAAATATCTTCTAAAATCCAAAGAAAACCTGTGCAACTCAGGTTGGGGATGAAGGGAAGAAGTGGCTTTGGTTCTGGTTGAATTATTTTTCTGCCATTTTTCTTTGTTCAATTGTGATTCTGTTCCTTTGTGTAGAAGCTGGAACGTCTGTCCTTTGTGTAGGGAGGAACTCCCCCTGGTCCCGCAGGCTGGCTGGTGCCTCATACATAACCTAGAGAGGCTTCTGAAGACTTCCTGGAAGGCCTCAGTACATATGCAAAACCACAATTTCAGTTGCCTCACTGCACGGTCTTCTACATTCTGGGTGCCGTACACGGCATTTGTAGGCAACTAACAAAGACAAGTCACGATGAGGAGATCTATGGAGACTTGAGGGAAGAGCAACGGGCTTCCTAAGTGAACGCCCAGGCTTGGAATGCTGTAATGTCAGTGTCTTTGGAAACACAGGTATGGTTCCAAATTTCTTAGACTGGGCTGGAGATGCCCAGGAAGCAGGGCTAATTATAAAGTAAACAAATATGAGGCAAACTCTTCCTTCTGTTGTCAGGGTCCCCATGCCTTCTGGGATTTCCCAGAACTGTGATCCCAGGGCCTGCCAAACTGTTTCCTCCCTGCAGGGTTGTAGGCTCAGAAACTTTGCCCCTTTCCCAGGAGTCTGGGAGCCACCACAGGCAATGACTGTCCTGTTCTTTGCTGTTTATGTCCCAGTCTTTAGCCTTGGGTGTGTCATAGAGTAAGAACTAAGTATTTGCTTATTCTGTACTTTTGTCTGGCCACTAAGATGATGGTTTCCTAC
Source organism: Uromys caudimaculatus (assembly GCA_028551405.1). NCBI lineage: Eukaryota > Metazoa > Chordata > Mammalia > Rodentia > Muridae > Uromys > Uromys caudimaculatus. The sequence continues at coordinate 21,191,229 of CM052715.1, read as the reverse complement.
CTCCTACTCTAATCCGAAACACGAAACTTCCCTAGAGTCACATGCTAATCTAGAGGAGGGTCTTGAGAACAGTGAGACTTCTGGTGATGACAAACTCTTAGGAAGCCATCTTTTCCAGTTCTGTCAAACGTGTAACACACAGAGTCATCTAAATAAGCTATTAACCTGGTCAGAAATCAAAAGAGTCCTGGGCACTATGTTGGGATATGAGAATCTGATGAAGTAATCTGCATAAAAATGTTCAGAAGCATGTCAAGTGTCCCATAGACTCCCCTTCTCTAAGACCTCGTGTCAATGTCAGGCCCTTCTCCTCATAGCTAGTAAACTCCTTCTGTCTCTAGCCTGTAACTATCTAGTATCCTCTCTGCACCACAGCCAAAGAATCTTTCAACACTAACCCTGACAACAACAACAAAATCAAATCTGCAACAATTCTGCTCTTGACACACAGTAAGTATTGTGTGGCTCGCAGAACCACGGCGGCTCATAAAGTTCATGCCTTTGGAGCTCCTCGGCCCACTCTACAGTCTCAGTATGTCATACTGCTTCTGTAGGCTTTCCACACCCCAGGCTTGTATGGCAAGAGGAATTTCCCATCTGATTTCACTGACTGCCTCTTTCCCTTATCCTTCCACCTGGTTCGAGCCTGTGGGGACCAGCCATAGCCTCCTGGGCATAATCGAGCCTGTGAGGACCAGCCATAGTCTCCTGTGCATATGTGCTATGTGTGTATTGGTCACAAGAGACTGTTTTTCTTTTGAGAACTAGAATCATATACCTGGAAGAACAAAGACCTGTCCTTATTACTGTGTCCTTCAAAAGGCTCTGTGAATAATTTTCTGCTGGAAAATAGAAGCTGAGGGAATCTTGATTTGAATTGGAATAGAACATGGGGAAGGGGAAGACTTTCACGGTACTACGGGCTGAAAGGAAGCTGTGTCTGGATGTGAGATGCAGATTCTGAAAGTGACAAATATATTCCTGGTCTCTAGAGAGGTCAGGTTCCTGCCTTCAGGGGCTGTATTCTTTTTTTTTTTTTTTTATTTCTAGTAATTTATGTTGACAAAAATATGTGTGTATTGTGGGATATCTATCACAGTATATATACAATGGTGAATTATGAGAAACCTGTCAAAATTAAATATAGAATTAATAAATTATGAAATTATTTGTATACATTTATATCATAATTAAAATACTATTTTTTGGCTAAAACTTAAGAAGCTAATATTATTATCATCTTATACTTTCACATTATAAATATGATTAAAATACATTAAATCACTTTGTAAAAACATTATACAATTGGAAGTTATTTCTGAAAGATCAACTCTTACAGTTTTATAATCCATTCATTTTTTTCTCCTTTGAAATGATAAAGGAAAGTTGACTTCAGTCAAAATAACACACAACCTAATCTCATAAATCACATGTTTAATGTTACTTGTTTTCAGTAGGCTTTGAAAACCTTACTACTGTCACTTAAAAATAAGTTGACAACTCCTGACTAAATTCAGAGAAAATAAATACTAGTCTTCTAAAATATACAGGACTCACCTCCCTAATGTAAACATAAAATTCAAATGCCTCCAATGTTCTCCCTTGAAGTTGTGTTAGCTTTACTCTGAGCAAAGAGCAACATTCCTTTGCATTTCCTAAGGCCATTACACTGAGATTCATCAGATACCTATAATACTTGCTGAAGTTACCCCTTAAATATTTCTATTTGACCAGTATGAAGTGTCCGTACTTGTCTTTTTTGATAACTTTTAGTTGAAATTTGATTTTATTCATTATTAGAAATGCTACTCCAGCTTGTTTCTTGGGACCATTTGCTTGGAAAATTGTTTTCCAACTTTTTACTCTGAGGTAGTGTCTGTCTTTGTCACTGAGGTGTGTTTCCTGTATGCAGCAAAATGCTGGGTCCTGTTTATGTGTCCAGTCTGTTAGTCTATGGTTTTTTTTATTGGGAATTTGAGTCCATTGATGTTAAGAGATATTAAGGAAAAGTGATTGTTACTTCCTGTTATTTTTGTTGTTTAGAGGTGGTATTGTGTTTGTGTGGTTACCTTCTTTTGGGTTTGTTGAAAGATTACTTTCTTGCTTTTTCTAGGGTGTAGTTTCCCTCCTGTGTTGGTGTTTTCCATCTATTATCCTTTGTAGGGCTGGATTTGTGAAAAGATATCATGTAAATTTGGTTTTGTCATGGAATATCTTGTTTTCTGCGTTTATGGTAATTGAGAGTTTTGCTGGGTGTAGTATCCTAGGCTGGCAGTTGTGTTCTCTTAGGGTCTGTATGACATCTGTCCAGGATCTTCTAGCTTTCATAGTCTCTGGTGAGAAGTCTGGTGTAATTCTGATAGGTCTGCCTTTATATGTTACTTGACCTTTTTCTTTTACTGCTTTTAATATTCTTTCTTTGTTTAATGCATTTTGTGTTTTGAATATTATGTGAAGGGAGAAATTTCTTTTCTGGTCCAGTTTATTTGGAGTTCTGTTGGCTTCTTTTATGTTCATGAACATTCTTTAGGTTAGGGAAGTTTTCTTCTATAATTTTGTTGAAGATATTTACTGGCCCTTTAAATTGGGAATCCTCGCTCTCTTCCATACCTATTATCCTTAGGTTTGGTCTTCTCATTGTGTCCTGGATTTCCTGGATGTTTTGTGTTAGGAGCTTTTTGTATTTTGCATTTTCTTCGACTGTTGTGTTAATGTTTTTTATGGTATCGCCTGCATCTGAAATTCTCTCTTCTATCTCTTGTATTCTGTTCGTGATGTTTACATCTATGACTCCTGATATCTTTCCTAGGTTTTCTAACTCCTGGGTTGTCTCCCTTTGTGATTTCTTTATTGTTTCTGTTTCCATTTTTAGATTCTGGATGGTTTTGTTCAATTCCTTCACCTGTTTGGTTGTGTTTTCATGTAATTCTTTAAGGGATTTTTGTGTTTCCTCTTTAAGGGCTTCTAGCTGTTTACCTGTGTTCTCCTATATTTCTTTAAGGGAGTTATTTATGTCCTTTTAAAAATCCTCTAACATATCATGAGAAGTGATTTTAGATCCGAATCTTACCTTTCTGGTGTGATGGTGTATACAGGACTTGCTATGGTGGGAGAATTGGGCTCTGATGATGCCAGGTAACCTTGGTTTCTGTTGCTTATGTTCTTGAGCTTGCCTCCTGCCATCTGGTTATCTCTAGTACTTCCTGCCCTCCCTTTATCTGACTGGAGCCTGTCCTTCCTGTGATCCTGATTGTGTCAGAACTCCTCAGAGACCATCTGTCTCTGGGATCCTGTGATCATGAGATCCTGGGTGTGACAGAGCTCCTGGGAGTCAAGCTACCTCTGCAACCCTGAGATCCTGGTGTGACCAAGCTTCTGGGATCCTGGGATCCTGGGATCCTGGGCGTGTTAGAGCATCTGGGAGTGGAGCTTCCTCTGGGTGTTGTGGGACTGGCTGAGGAGTTCTCGCCCAAGGTGTGCTCAGGGTACTGGGCCAGACGGGAAGGAACCCGTGCCACTGGTCAGGTAGGGTTCCTGGGTCCCTGGATCCTGCTGGTCCCAGTTACTCCCAGTGTTTGTGTTTGGATAGATGTTGGGTCTTCCTCACCTCTGATCCTATGATCCTGGGCGTGTTGGAGCACCTTAGAGTGGAGCTTCCTCTGGGTGTTGTGGGACTGGCTGAGGAGTTCAAACCCAAGGTCTGCTCAGGGCACCAGCCTAGACCAGGTGCTCTATTCTTAAGGAACTTACTTGCATCCCATACTCAGAAACAAGAGAGTCTTTGGAGGTCAATAGGTAAAACATAGTGTAATGGCAGCAATGTATGTTGTTGATATGTCAAGCAGCACAGCAAAGTCTTAATCCACTTAAATTCTCATTCTCACAACACCATAGAAGGAGGCGTTATTCTTCTTCTTTATAACCGTGGGGATGTCATTAGAGTGGCCAGCTGACTTGTCCAAGGTCACTGGGCTACTGGGTGGAATATTTTGGTCTTTGGTCACAAGGGAGTGCTGCTTGCTTCCCCCATCATTTTTTATGATCCTATCTTGGCATGCACTTTCCCTCTCTTTCTGTTGTGAATCGGTTGTGTGCTGAGCACCTCATGAAGACTGCTATGGAACACCAAGAGAAGGACACCCAAATCAGACCAAGGGTCCAATGGAGCAGTCTTCCCTGAAGAAAGCATCCAGAATATACTTTTGAAAATGGCTGGGGTGCAATAGGTGGAAAAGAGAGAGGATGCTTGTTTAACCTCCCCATTTTTTAATTGACACAGAGGTCGTGGAAAGGTTACTCAACATCTTTGAGCTTCAGTGTGCTTATCTTAAAGTGAGCAATAATTTACTTCACTCAAGGATGTGAAGGGCGTGGGCAGTACGGACCAAGCCTCCCGCTCCTTGGCTGACATGATTTGTATTTGTAAATAGCAGCAGTGGTTCACAGTGACGGTCAGGTGGTGGTTCTCGCTATCCACGGGGAGGTGGCAGTCACTACGATTAAAGTTGGTGGTTGTTCTGAGCATTGCTGAAGGGGGTGGTGGGTGCTTTTACTATAACTGAAGGGTAGTGGGCTGTTTTCACCATGAAAGCACATGGCTGTTTGGTCCATGACTAAAGGAGCACGATTGTTCTCATCCTGACTGAAAGTAGTGCCATTGTTAATCCATGATTGGAACAAAGTGATTATATTAATGAGGCTTTTTATTGCTGTGAAGAGATACCATGACCATGGAAACTCTTAGAAAGGAAAACATTTAATTAGGGGTTACACTTAGGAGGTTCAGTCCATTATCATCATGGTGGGAAGCATGGCAGCATGTTGGCAGACATGCGCTGGAGAGGTAGCTGAGAGTTCTACATTTGGATTAGCAGTCAGGAGAGAGGGAGGGAGGGAGAGAGAGAGAGAGAAGAGAGAAAGAGAGAGAAAGAGAGAGAGAGAGAGAGAGAGAGAGAGAGAGAGAGAGAGAGAGAGAGATATGCTGGGCCTGGCTGGACTGAGCTTTTAAAACCTCAGAGCCCACCCCTAGTGACTCACTTCCTCCGACAAGGCCACACCTCCTAAGGGTGCCACTCCCTATGAGCCCATGGGGGCCATTTTCATTCAGACCACCACAGTGATCGTTATGATGAAGGATGGAAGGTGAGGTAGTTCTTATCACAATGCTAGAATTGGATTACTGTGACTGAAGGCGTGGCTTGGGTGGAGCTCCCAAAACAGGCTCTGAAGGAGATCCTGAATACCCTGGAGTAAGAAGGGGGATGGAGCCGTAACTCTGGCAACAGCTGGGAGGAGAGAAGAGGGAGATCTGAGAGAGAGTTTGAAAGGCGTAGCTGAAGTAGAATCTGGTGGTAGCTTAGAGAGCTCATGACCTGGAGGAGAGAGGGCAGTCTTCCCAGGTTTCTGGCTTGTGTGCTATTGTTGAAGAGGGGAAGATGGAGTCCAGGCCCGAGCACTTCTTGGTCAGAGTCTGCAAATTGACTTAGGAATTCTAGTCTCCTGAAGTTGCCATAGTTACTAGGAGTAGGGGTTTAGTGGACTTCAGAGGTAAGAAGGAAAATGGTACTTTGTGTCCTTAACTCCAAACCTCAGGTCCCAGTTAATATTTGTGATCTTGATAAACTGTTAGCCTGCGGAGATAGCAGCCCAGAAAATGTTTGAGATGTAATGTTTTCCTTAGTTTTTATGATTTATTTTATTTTACTTTTATGTGCGTGCATGTGTGTATGATGTGTATGCGTGGGCATGTGGGCAGGTGCCTTGGAAGGGTGTCAGGTCCCCCGAAGCTGGAGCCACAGACAGCTGTGAGCTACCCAGCACAGGTGCTGGGACCCCAATCAAGTTCTCAAGAGCAGCAAGCCCTCTTAACAGTTGAACCATCTCTTTGGCCCCATTCCTTAGTTTTTAAACATTCATTTACTCTCTGGGAAGCAAACCCAGGGAACCAATAGGATTTTTAGTTGTGCATTTTTGGTATTTGTAAATATTTGTGATAATTGATCATAGTAGAATAGGCAAAAATCTATCCCCAAGATATATTGATCATTGAATATTAATTTAAGCTTGTGACTAGAAGTCCACCTATAAAACATCTTGCTGGTTTTAAAAATAGGATTACAAGTTTAAAAGGAATAAATAATATGCTTATATACTTAATTTCTCAGCATTCAAAAATATTGATTTTTATGCATATGTGTGTTTTACTGCGTAGATACTTGTGTACTGCATGCATGCCTCAGAAGAGAGCCTCAGATCCTCTGGAACTAGGCCTGCAGATGATTGTTAACTTCTGTGTGGGTGTTTGGCCTTGGACCCAGGTCCACTGGAATAGCATCAAGTGCTCTTATTGCTTACTCATCACTCATCCTGTTTAATATTTCTGTACAAAAATAATTTTTATTCTTAGGAAGTTTTTTTTCTCAATAGTTAAACCAATGAACTTCACACATGCTAGACAAGTGTCTGTCACCGAGCCGCAGCCACATTTCCCCCTTTTTGGACAATCTTATATGTAGCCCAGGCTGGTCTCAACCTCACCACTGTCCTGCCTCAGCCTCTTCAGTGTTGGGTGGGATTACAGATATGTGCTCCAACACCCAGCTGAAGATTAACTTTTAAAAGTACAAATAAAAGTTGCATATATTTAATCGTGATAATTATGTGAAAGACCTGACCCCCTTATGAGGAAGGTTAGATCCCTAGCAAACTTAGAGCCGAGACTAGAAACTACATGCCTGGGCAAGGAAAAGAAAAAAACCCCACCCAACTACATTCTTTTCCCTAAGAAACGGGTGACTTTGACATGACCTCAGGGCCAGAGGCACAATGTTTCAGGAATTAGAAATGTTTGTGCAACTGACTTGTGAATATGCAAATTCTTTCCGTTCCCCACCCCTTGCTTTATGGTATTTTTCCTAATTTGTGGTTCTTTCCTTGCTTTAGGGTTTTTTTCTTCTTTTAAATACCCCTGACTTCAGCTACTTGGGACCAAACCCCTCTGCCCCTGCGTGGGTTATGAGCTCCACCCCAGTGCACTGGTCCCACAATAAACCTCGTGTGATTGCAGCAAGGACGGTCTTTCGTGAGTTCTTGGGGGGTCACACCGTCCCGAGACTTGAGTGAGGGTCTCCCTGGCTCAGGGGTCTTTCATATGTGCTTTTTAAAATCACTCATAACGGAAATAAGTCATATAGACATAGTTCTAAACTTTGATTATTAATTTGATCAAAGCTTATTAAAGTGATGTTAACATTTGTTCATTTCAAGACAAGGGTAAGATTTGTAAATTTACTAAAAGCTCAAGAAAACTCTGAGTTTTCTTTTTTTTAACTTTGACACATCACTTGATGTGTTTATAAAAAGATAAAGAGATATAAGATATGTTCTATGGAAGTGTGGTGAGGTCTGGGGAAGGGGATGTCTCAGCAGGCCCATGCCGAGGCATCCCTTCCCCCTGAGGGACCAGCCACACCACCGTATAGTATAGAATAGAGTTTATTCAGGGCATGGGGAGGGGAACTAAGAGGATAGTAGAGGCCGAGAAAGGCAGAGAGAGGGAGAGAGTAGAGAAGTAGAGGCCGGCCATGAACACGTGGAGGGGGGAAGGGAATGAGGAAGGGAGGGGGAAGGGACGAGCCCAAGAGGGCAAGAGAGAAACAAGAGAACAAGAGAGGGAGGAGGGGCAAGCACCCCTTTTATAGTGGGTCAGGCCTACCTGGCTGTTGCCGGTAACTGTGGGGTGGAGTTTAGACAGAATGCTAACATCACTTACTTTAAGAATTCCCGAATAATTTCTGTTCACAAAAAACATCCAAAAAACAATCCACATTGGCAGAATGTATGCCAAAACTAAAGAGAACATAATTCAGTATTTTTAAAATAATGCCTCTGCTATATTTACTAAAGTGTACTCAGATATACACTATCACATTCACTGTGTCGTCCGTAATAATAGCAGTCTAAGCACTTATGAGTCTACTCACGTGGGTGTTTCCCCTTTTTCTTGTATCAGAGCAGTCGCTGCAGGCAAGCCCCACACACCAAGGTTGGACAGGCTTGTCTAAAAGCTGCTTTCTTTCCATAGCTCAGATGCTCAGTAACCCAAGACAAGAACAAAGAGATTTTGCTCTGTGAAGCTTAATTATCTGTTGAATAAATAAACAAACAGACCAAAGCACCACACGCATTAAGTGAAGGTAAATATTGACCCTGACACCATATGCTCCCTTGGTGCCAGGGGAAGTGAGCTGGCAGGTTTCATCAGCCAGGAGCCATCAGCCCAGCCAGCAGGGGCTCCGTTACATGATAGCAGTCTGGGAAGGCACAGAAATGGTGGTAAGGTCTCTGCTTGTGCCTTAATCCCCCAGACCCCTAAACTTTCCCATCAAAGGTCACTTTGGCACGTCCTGGTGGAAGAACCCACCATCGATCCACCTGCCCTCACTGGGGACACCTGTCATGTCTCTGAGCATCACTTGATCAGTCCTTACTGTGGAGTCAGTACTGACGTCACAATGCTGATACTGGACTGGCCTCTGTCACAGGTTTTACAAGGTCAAGCAAAGTTAGCAATGATGGCTTTTGGGTACCACTGAGCCACTCCTCTCTTATTGTTCCCACTCCTGTTTGGCAGGAAAGGGTAGACAGGGAGCTGGCCACAACGTGCAATCAGCAGGGGAGTTTTCTTCTCACCTCCTAGTTCAAGTGCCTAATGCAGCATTTGCACATCTAAACCCACTTGTTCTCATTTTTAAAAGATGAAGTGTGTTAGTTACTTCTCTGTTGCTGTGACGAAACACCTTGACCCAGGCAGACTTCTGAGTTCAAGGTCTGTCTATAGAGCAAGAGCCAGGACAGCCAAGCTTAGGCAGTGAAGGAGGTGGGAAACAAAAGCTAACTTTCTCACATAAAAATAGCCTTTATGTCTAGATTTGGCAGTGACAAGCACTGTGCCCAGAGAACCACATAGGACTTGGTATGATTAAAAAAAAAAAAAAAAAAAAATTAAAAAGTACTTGCTGTCTTTTTCTAAGAATCAAGGGGCTAAGGTCATAAAATGCTGATTTGTGGGATAATCAAAAGGGAACCTGGGAGAAATGGCTGAATTGATATGCAAATAAAAGAATGGGCTTTGGTCTGAAAGAGCTTAGTTATCTGAGTGCTAACACACCTCTTTTAGAATTTTGTCTAGCAGGTTTTCTGACTTTGGTTGGAAAATCCATGAGCTACCCAGAGAGGTGTCTAGAGAGCTATCTCCAGCAGACTGCAGAGCTGTCAGCTTGCACCCCATCATTGACTTTGAGTTGTTCTTCCACCGCTCCTAAACACCTCTTCCTCAGGACCCTCCCCCAAGCGAGGCTGCTCTTGGCAGTTACTGTTGCACTATTGTTACTTTTCATTGTTTTATTTGATACTCATAGTGGTTTCAGACTTCCTTAATAATTGTTTCTGCAGTTGTTTTTGATAAACATGTCTAAAAAACCAAAATATTCACAAACAGGTTTCAGTTAGAAATTCCAGATACATATGCATAAAATGTCATGAGAAGGGGGGAAAATGATAGGCACACCTACCTTTCTCAATCATGAGAATTGTCAAGGTTTCTTAATCGCTTGACCTTACCAGTTTTTCTGTCTGGAGACACTGTTCCACTTGCTCCACACACCTTCATTCAAACCACCAGACTGTGGTGTCCTCATATGAACTGCTTTAAAAGATAATTCATAGATAGGTAATCCATATAATGTAAGGTTAACCACTGTATATGGAATGACTAAATGGTACATAGTTCAGTATGTTAGTCACCCATTCTGTCTAGCATCTAAGTATTCCAGTACTCCAAAATGTCTCTACTGATTAAACTTTTGTTTTTGTTTTTTGGTTTCTGCCTCACCCAACTTCTGACAGTCATTCATATGCGTCTTGTCTCCTTGGATGGACTCTGCTTTGGATAGTTCACACAAAAGGAGCATACAATATGTGAAACCCAAACCATAAAACCAAAAGGATCCTCTAAAATTAATACATGTAATGCAAATTAAAATCATTGCATTTATACTTACCAATGAGCAATAATTTTAATACGTGAAATAAAAGTTAACTTTAATTTGTTAAAATTAAGTTATTAAATTTATTGTGATCGTAAAGGTGGAAGGTATTAATATGCTAAACGTTAAAGAAAGTGGGAACTCTTGCTTTAACTTAGGCCTGTTTTTAGCATAGTTTTGCTATGTTGTCCAGGCTAGCCTTGAACTCATGTCTCAATCTCCCTGGAAGCTAGACTACAGAATGTACCACCATGCCCAGCTCTAGCTCATTTTTTTAAAGAGCAGTAGCACAGCCATAATTTCGGGCCTGTTGTAAGCAGTGCGGTCTGTTTAAGAGCGTTCGTTTTCTCGAACCATTTGATAAAGTGGCACATCCCTAGCTGTGACACTCACATTTCCTTCAGACATATGTACTCTAAGGTGAGGGTGAGATAGAGGTGGGGATTACTGTTAATTAAAACAGCAGAAGTGCCAGGCAGTTACACTGACTAAAATGTTTTCTTTCAAAGTTACTTCTTAGTCTCTTATTTATCTGAAAGGCTCCATTCCACATAACAACGTTGCATAACAATGGTTTCTTTCCAGTGGTGGGCTGGGTTTGTAGAGGTCAGAGAAACAGTGTAATCAAAATATCCACACACAGAACTAAACCTCAGTCTAGGGGTAAAGGTAGATGAGGATCCTTCTTCACTCTACCCACTCCTCCCTCTGCATTCAGCCAAGGACCGCATCTTCCTGGACGTACCATCTACCAACCACAGTCACCGATGCTGGGCGCTGTAGCCATTGTCAGACGCAACTTAGGGAAGAAGCGTAGCACAGTGGCTTGGGACGCTGTGCCACATCCATGCTGACTGAACATAGGAAGCATGTATATGGGGCGTTAATGTCCCACTGACCATCATTGTATACAATCTTGTCCTGCATTGAAGAATAGTGCCTAGAACATTCCCACAAATTCCCATTGAGAATAGGGAACTGAGAGTCATGGCTAATTCACTGCCAATATGAGTCAATTTCTCTTCAGAATAAGGCCAGTGAAGTTGATTCGATTTCAGCTGTGGTTATCAATAAAAAGCCCAATGTTAGGAACGAGTTACCTCGATGCCCTCCAAATGTTGCAGGCTATTGCCATTGCTCTTGAGTTCCCTCCAGAAGTTGATGGTGAGACCCTATTGCTGAAGACAAGACGCACTTGAGTCGTGGAACTTGGAGCAATCAAGCTGGTACTGGTCTGGGAGCTCCATCCATACTGACTAGCTTTCAGAGTGTCGGAAGTGCTGTGCATGATCTCAGAAAAAAAAACAACACATCAGCCTTATTCAGCTGGAAACCTGGTTTACAACAATAAACTGCCTGGAAAGATATGCCAACTGGTGTAATAGTGGCCCAAGAAGCGCTTTCTAGTTGGCTTTAAAGACTGCTCTGTAAGTGGAATCCATACCTGGCACACTTACTGGGACCAAGAACCCGTGGCTAGACAAAGCATTGGCACTAGAACAGACTTTCCTGGTGTTACTCTTCTGGGGAGACATTTTATTAAACCAACTCCCAATAACTCCTCTTTGTAGCCATAGACAGGTGTATCTTTCAGACCTCATCAGAGAAGCTGCTTCTTGCCGTGAAAGGTTATTATTAACAGGGACCCACAACTGGCCATAGTGAAGAGAACAAGAGACTGCTGACTGCTCATTCCTGAATGCGACATTGTATCACTCTCCTTGCCTGACAAGGAGATCCTTGCAGAAGAGCGGCTGGGAAGAATGTGAAAGCCAGAGGTGGAAGCTCGTAAGAGCCAGAGGCAGTGAATGACTACAGGGATCATGTTTCTCATACAAAATAGGGCATCTGCACACATGAATTCACAGCCCTTATGACAGCACACAGAAGACTGTTCAAGTTCAAGGCAAACAAAATTCCAGTGTAGAGTTGGGAGGTGGGGACTTGATATACGGATGTACATATTTGAGAAAGATATAAGACATAGGTTGGTTATTTTCCATGAACATGTGGTATTTATTTTGGACTAGGATTCATCAGATGACCTTGTAAATTAAAACCACGGTTTGTTCATTTGACATTTGTCGGTTATCGCTCCCTGATTCTCATGCTTTAACTCCCTAAGTCATTCCTTCCTGTTCATATGTGAGGGTCCATGTGGACCCAGGCATGCTAATATTCCTATTGCTTAGGAGGCATGGTTTAATCTAGGCTAAGCTGGTCAGCATAATCCACTGTAGCCGCAGGGATTGCTTCAGTGTTAGGAGTCATCGTCATTGTCGTCGTCATCATTACGTCACCACCACCACCACCACCACCACCACCACCACCACCACCACCACCACCACCACCATCATCATATTCATCAATAGTTTAATAGCATTTGTTGATTTACTAGGTTCTAAGCATCATAGGAGTCCTTCTAGTCCTGTGATAACACCACAAAGGTGGACACTATCACAGTCCCTTCTGGGCTGCTCTGTGTGTGAGCCGGGATGGTCTCTGACCTCAGTCAGCAGCTTGGCTCTGTAATCTGTGCTCCTAAGGACTTCGCTGAGTTGCTTGTGACTACAGCTGGTCAGTAAGAATAAACCTCAGACCTCAAGTAAGAACTATGGATGGCTTGCTTCGATGTGTGGTGAGCAGATGTGAGCCCTGAACGGCCTCCAGCATCTGTTGGTTTCAAGGGAGGCCAGGCTGAGTTCAAGGCCAGTATGTGGAGGTGGCAGAGGTAAAGGACTCGAAACCTGGAGCCAAGGCCTGCGTGGTAGGTACTGAGAACTTTATAGTCAGTGAGGCAATAAACTCTTTATTCAAACAATGGAAAATCACCTCAAAACCATTTGATTTATTTTTAAAACACGATGTATAAACACTTTTCTTATATTTGCTATGTGAAAAGTTTTATTTCAGTACACTTTGCTCATATCCACCAATAATCGCAGCACGGATGTAGAGGTGCTAACGTGAAATTAGTTAAGTTCCCGTAGGAAAGAAGAATGGTGTAAACATGACCCTGTATACCGTCAGGTTTCTTCTATTATCTAGATAACACATTTCCCCAACATTTTACCGTTTTTGAATTTGGGGCATATCCCTTAATTGATGATGTCTTTAATCAGTTGAAAGTGTTTTTCTCTTTCTTCATGGAGAATGAAGGACCAGCAAATAAGCAATTGACAGCACCTTTAGTTCAGTGTGATCAAAGGTGGGCACATTCTCCCTCTGAAGTATGGCTTTACCTTATTCACAACCTGGACCAGGCATAGCCAGATACATCACTAATAATCACAACTACGCACAACAAGGGAATTTCATATGTTCCTAGAGTTTTATTGGGGGTTAGATTGTAAGAAGAAACTTATAAATGAGAAAATGATCAGGGAACACTTAAGGGCAGGAATCCCATGATCAAGAACGAGACACATAATGTCGCTATGTCTCAGCAACCATGTCAGGGACATAATTAAGTGATAGAATCAGATTGGTAAGTTTGTTCCATATTTTACCTGCTATGGTTCTGTGATTTTATTACTTAATTGCTGTGGTGTTGATATCACCAGCACCACCTGTAATCAGGGCATCAATAAAGCACACTATAAACTAGAATAAGCTAAATTATTAAAGCTGACTTCTCATTTTGAGCAAGTTAGCTAAGGCTTCTAGAACAGATCACTCTCGAGTGTTGCCTTGGGCATCAGCTCACACTCTCTCTAATAACAATCAGCACTCACTCGGGACATTGTGAGTGTGAATTCTTTTTATTGTTCTTGTTTATTTTAACAAATTATAACTAATTAGTTAACTAATTGGTAGTAGGGTCTGAGCCCAAATCCTCATATGCGCTAAGCAAGCACACAAGTACTGAGCTGTATTCCCAGATCTGATTTCATTGTTGTTTTGAGACAGGATCTCACTTTGTAGCATAGTTTGGCTTAGAACTTGCTCTGTAGCCCAGGCTTGTCTTTAACTTGTAGCGATCCTCTTGCTCCGTCCTTTGAAGTATTAAAATTACAGTTGTGAGCCACCATGCCTAGATTGAGACAGGATCTTGATGTGTAGCTCCAGTTAACTTCAAACCCACAATCCTCCTCTTTTAGCTTCCTAAATGCTGAGATTACAGGCCCATCAACCCTGACAACGTAAGAGAAAGGAGTCAACTTAGAGTTCAGCTGAAGATACTGAGAGGAAACTCACAGGTACCTTACTATTAATGAGGTTTGTACAGGTCCTCAGCCATTCAACATGTGTTTATTGAGTCTGCTTTCCACTGAGCAAGTGCCAGGTGCTTGGGATACAGCAAAAGATAGCTTTTATTTACAACACTGCCCTGATTGTATGAACTACACAGTCTAGCAAGAAGGTGGCAATTATACAGGGTACCCAATCCTTATGTGAGTCAAGAGAGCGTCATGGAGGAGGGAGAATGAGGTGGGTAGATGTCTGAGCAGCAGGTGAAACCAAGTGGGATGATAACAGGTTAACAAGGGCAGGTTTGAAGAAGAAAAGGTGTCATGATAATGTCTAAGCTGAGAGGCAGCTCACAGAATGAGAGAAGGCCTAACAATCTAGGGATCAGACAGTGACTTACAGGCCAGCTGCTGATGGCTAGGTGGCGTGATTTCTAGTGGAGACTTACCTGCCACTTCCCCTATCCCCTGACCTTGGCCTTCTTACATCCTTTATTTAAAAAATTTTATCTTGCAAAATTAATAATCTTATAGTTACCTGGCCACAGGAATAATAAATAATTTATTAAAAAGAACAATATAGGAAACAATCTATTGTTTTGCCATGAAGAGATAATTTACTGTCGGTATCTTCTCATCTGTAGACCAAGTCAGTACTGCAGATGCGCTCACATAAGAAGGTGGTATCAGGCTGAGATATCACGGTTTAAGAGCTTCGGCTGCGGTTCCGGAGGACCCACATTTGATTGTCAGCGCCCACATAGCAGCTCACAACCTTCTGTAACTCCAATTCTAGTGGATCTGACACATACTTTCTGCCTCTGAAGGCACCAGGCTTTAAGTGGTGCACAAATATAGATACAGGTAAAAACCCATATGCATAAAATTAAATAAAAAAGTTGATCTTATAGCCTGCCCTTTGTCTTTTTCTAAATGATTTAAAAACATGTATGTAGGTAATGAGAAAGTAGCACATGTATGGAATAACAGGATATAAAATTGTAACACGTTGTTTATTCTAGCCAGTACAGCAGACACACGTACCAGAGGAGATGAATGTTTTCAGTTTCTACTGGGAACGTGTTAATCGGAAGGCTAGATGCGTGTTCAGAGGTCATCTACTCTGGATGCTTCTTTGCTAGCCGACATGCTGGGCTGTTCCTTCCTGGGATCGCTGCCTTTAAAGAATAGTAATGTAGGAAACCATGGGATTCAGCATGTTGAACGTACTCCGGAGCAAAGCCCTTATCTGATTGATGAGCAGGCTGAGGCACCAAGAGATGACTGGATATCTTCAAGGTCATGTGACCTCACTCAGATTTAAAATAGTGACAGCTAAGTAGGCTTATTTCTCTATTGTTTTCTCCAAGTTTTTATGGAGGGACTAATACTCACGGTTATTACACTGATATATTTTATTCAGAGAGAAAACCAGAACATATTAACTAGGCAAAACAGTCAATATGTTAAAACCTAAGTTAGAACTTAGAAAAAGAGTCCCATTCTAATGGGGAGTCCAGCTTCATTAAGGAATAATTCGACAGAATTCATGTTTTAATATAAGAATTCATTTTTGTTTAAATTTTTCAATGGGCATTACAAAAACCAGAGAGGGCAGTACCTGGGGCTGCAGATCCCAGGATCAAGAGCAGACATTTTCTTTTCTCTCTTTCATTTACCATTGCAACCAATAAAGTGGGTTTGTATCATAAAGACAAACAAAAATGGCCCAGCAAGATGGCTCAGTGGCAAAAGGTGCTTGCAGTTAAGCCTGAAGGCCTGCACTGGATTCTCAGAAGCCACATTGTGCAAGGAGAGAACCAACTCCCAAAAGTTGTCCTCTGGCTCCACATGTGCATAATATGGTAACAAATAAAGCATTTTAAGTAAAGAAAGAAAAAAACAAGCCAAAAATGGACCTTTCCGATTTTGCATAGTTATGTGGGGTCCTCTTTAAAAAAACCAAATCTTTGCTAATTTTCCATGTCAGTGCATTATATATCGGTTTAATCTTCTCCAGGTATTCAATTATATGTGTATACCATGATCAACTTAATAATTCTCTATTATTGGAAATTTATATTGTTCAAAAACTTTAATATTATAAACTTGGTATAGCAAATATCCTTCTACATGTATCTGTGGCTGTGCTTTGATTTAAATCCCTAGATGTTGAATGCCCAAATTAAAGCATATTTAAATATTTAATAATACAAAATAATATAAAGCATATTTAAATATTTAAACTATTACGTTTATGACAGATTGCATTCCAAAAACTTTAGTCACTCTCTTGTTCTTCCAACAATGTACCAAATGCCGTTTTACTGTACTTGTATATATGCAATGAGTGTGTGCATGTGTGTGCACCTGTGTGTGGAGGCAGAGGCTGATGGGATGTGTCTTCCTCACTTGCTTCCCACCTTACGACACAATCCTTCACTGAACCCTGTGTGATCCAGGCGTCTGCCTCTTTCTCCCCCCTCTGTGATAAGGTTACCAATTTATGATTTATTCTTTTTCTTGTAATGCTGTAGCCCTGAGCTCCGGCAATGTGCAGCAGGCATTTTGCTGACTGAGCTGTCTCCTTAGTCTCTCTCCTCAGTTTATCCCACTTGGTCAGTCTTTGGAATGGCTCTCAATTATACAGGCAAAAGGTAAAAATCTGTGGTTTGGAAAACTGAAAACAAACAACCACCAAAAAACCCAAGATCCTAAAGGATGAGACTTCTCAGGTAGCCTGAGTTTGAATGGAGGAAAGACAGTAGGTGTTTGTAAGTCAAACTTCTAAACCATGTATGCTAAGTACAAACCGTCTCAATGTATGCAGCTTCAAAGACTGTTTTAAAATTGCATAATAATTCCCAGTAATTCCAAAGAGCCTTTATTTGGGGGCACACAAGGAGGAAGAGACAGCTTTCATGGCAGGGTAGTCTTGGGAAGTGAGTTTCCTTGCAACCGTGGGCAACAGCCTTGGGGCACTTCAATAAATGGCATCTTGGACTTCAGGGCTTAGAAGGGTGGCTAACTGGTTAATGACATAGCCAGGAAATGAGTCAGAAGACAGGATAGTCTTCAAAGGTGTATGTGCCTGAGCACATTCAATATTAGAAAGAAAAATGAGTATGTTGTCCTAGTAGCCAAGGCAGACCCAAGGATATTTCCTCTTCTTACAAGCTATTCTTTCTGCTGGCATTGACTCGACAGGATCTGCAATAACTTTCCTTGACAAGCACTGACTTGATGGATGAGGTAGATTAACCTAGACACTACCAACGAAGAGGGAATCCTCCTCCTCCAAATTATTTGTAGGTAATTAGGAACAGCGTCTACTATTTTGGGGAATATAACCTCTAGTGGTTTGCAAAGTGTCCTTGTACTCAATGATAGAACTAGCTAGAAATGGAAATTCTCAAGACCAGCTCTAGAACTACTTAACTCTGGGTGGCAGGTCAGGAATACATGTTACCAAGTCTTTATGGGGATTCTGCCATCTTACCCATCTATGTTTAATAATGAAATTATTTATCTGTTATTTATGATTTATTATCATCATTTTCAAAAGTTTTTTTTTTTCCTTTTTCAAATTATTGTTAAGTTTCAGAAGTTTGGAGAATGTAAAGTTACAAAAAGGTAAGAGATGACTTGGGTTGTTTAAACACATCTCTATAATGAGAATATAGTGCTTTAAAAAGGATGCTGGGGTCTGGAGAGATGGCTCAGCCATTAAGAGCCCTTCTGCTCTCCAGAGAACTGGAGCTAGTTCCCAGCACCCACACAGGGCTGCTCACTGCATCTGGAAACTCTAGCTCCAGGGGATTCAACACTCTTCTCTTCTGGCCTACACCCTCCACACACACCCCAAAACACCTAGCAAGTAATTCTGTGCCTGGCACTTTGAAGTTCATGTTTCAGCCAGGGATGAAGATGTATTTGTAAGGTGAAACACCTTCTTTGAGGATGAGGAGTCTTGTACTGTCCATAGACGGGGCACATATCTCTACAGAATTGCATTTACTCTGAATTCAGACGTTATTTGACTCATCTGCGTCAGGCTCACTGTGACAAAATATGATTCCAACCAAAGAAAATATTTTATTAAAAATATTTCTGAAATGAGATCAAGGGTTTGGTTGGAAAGCTTAAATAGGATGTACTAGGTTGTGCGCACACTGAAAAACTATTTTTTTCTGATAAAAATTACCATCATAGCCTGTTAATTTTTTCAAGTTTTAAGAACCCTCCAACTGTTATCCAATGTGATTACATCTTTTGTGCACAATAGTGGTCCCAACCCCACAGCTCTCTGCCTGCCTCACTAGGACTCCAAGGGCCGCTATGTATGAGTGGTGTCCTATGGGCATTTTACTTTGCACTCTTCAATGGCTAATGGATGTGAACTTCTTTCCGTGCACTTCTTGCCACTTGCATATCTTCTTGCTTATTCGGTCAGTCTATACTTTATTAAAAAAGAAACACACACACCGGCCCATATAAAAATGTGTATTCTCACTCTGGGCTAAACTGTGTTTTTTAAATTTTTTGAGTAAAGTACTGACCCAATGACTGTCTTTAGAGATGGGATCTACAAAGAAACAATTAAGGGTAAATGAGATTGTAAGAGTGACCCCCTGACCCTGAAGGGGTTGTGTTCCTGTAATAAATCCCAATGTGCTTGCTTCCATGAACATTCATACAAAGAGAGTACACAGCAAGGTGAAGGCTGTCTTTGAGTCAAGAAGCTCCTTATTAGAACTGGCCCTTGCTGGCAAAATGAACTTGGACTTCTAGTTTCCAGAAAAATGTCTATTGGGTAAGCTACTTAATCTATGTTCCCTTATGGCAGTCTGAGCTGGCAAAGAGGATGAGCTTAGTTACTTTATTTATAATGCTCAAAATTGGAAAACATCCAAATGAATAAAAAAAATACATACACACAGTTGTGTGTGTGTGTGTAAAATGGAATGCTACTGAGCAATAAAATTGAATGAATTATTTGTACAGCACAGATAAATCTCAGAATAATTGTATGGAGTGAAGCAAAGCAAAGCAAACACACACACAGAGAGAGAGAGAGAGAGAGAGAGAGAGAGAGAGAGAGAGAGGGAGAGATTGAGATTTGACACTGTGTGAATCCATCATATAAATTTGAGAAAGTGTAGAGAATCTATAGTGACAGAAAGCAGACCTGTGGTTGCCTGGGAGGGAGGCATGGGGAGGCATGTGAGGGTGGGTATCCGAGTATGCTGGAGTAAACCAGAGATGACGCATATATCATATATTTATCAGTTTGATTGTGGTGGCGGTTGTATGAGTGTATATATATCAAAATGTAAGTTGACTATTTTAAATATATGTAGCTATCATGTGTGTCGGTCATATTCAGTAATGCTAAAGATGAGTGGAATTTTCTTATCTATAAGGAAGCTTCAGTTTTGTATTAAACAGGTTTTTAATGCTCTTATCTCTAATCTCTGATAAGGAGATGGGGAAGAAAGTGCCTCACTTAGTAAAGGCCGCTGTATGGAATGCCGTGGCTTTGCAACAGAATTACCGCCAATTCTGCCTATCACTAGGAGAGCAACAGGCAGAGTACCAAACCAAAGAACTTTAGACAAAAAGTTACACTCAGGATTTTCTTTTTCTTTTTGGTGTTTACAGGCTTAGATGGTTCTGCTACATATTGTGGTAAAGAAAGAAAACCATTAAGGTATAGTTCTTTCCATTTCTTCCCCCCTTCCTCCCTCTCCTTTCCCCTCCCCCTCCTTTCTTTTTGTTTTTGTTTTTTTTTTTCCGAGACAGGTTTCAGGTTTTCTCTGTGTAGCCCTGGCTGTCTGGAATTCTCTCTGTAGACCAGGTTGGCCTCGAACTCAGAAATCTGCCTCCCTCTGCCTCCCGAGTGCTGGCATTAAAGGTGTGCACCAATCTCATTCGGTAATTAAAGACAGGAAAGCTGCATTGCAGAAAAGCCTCCACAGAGAGATGTTAAAACCCAGAGGTTTAAGTTGGATAAAACGTTTACAGTAGAACTCAAAGTTGCATATAGAATTTGATTAAAATCTCAAAGCCTGTTTCAATATCAGAAACACTGGAAGATAAACTAGGGTTTTTCTGATAGGTGGGTGCATCAGATGTTTACTGGAAGTTGGGAAAAGCGAAGTTTCATGCAGAAGTCCTTCATGGGAAGACACTGTGTAGACAGCTCTGTCCAACTGTTGCAAAACTGTTTTTTTTTTCTCCTTTGTTGGTAACACAAAGTTTTTACTTAAGAACTAGCTTGTTAGGTTCTAAGCAATTTTTTTTTTTTTTGAGTTTTGACTATGCAAGCTAACAAATGGTAGAAAAGCAAAATCATAGCTGATGTCAAGTTTTTTCTCGTTCTAACAGTTCATACAGAACAAAGTTCTGCAAGGCACCCCCCCCTCCACGCCCCACTCCGCGGTGCCGTCCTCCCTTTTGCGGTCGGTGACTGCAAATTCCTTGCTGCTTTCCAGTTTGAGAGCTCAGACTGCACCTGCTCCCAGGGCCAGCGGGGGTCCTGGGTCTTCCACACTCGGCTTGAATTGCTTGTGCACGGACAGGACGACCCGCCAGGGGTCACTGTAGCCTCAGAGCTATTGTGCCCACCAGTGCCTGGCCCCGGCTAGCCGCGCGGAGGGCGTGGGACTGGGACGGCAGAACGCAAGGGTCGGAGCAGAACTGCGCCTTGCCTGCCCGGAGCCAACCTTCCGTCTCCCAGGGTAACGAACGCGGTGACCTCGCGACGGTCGCGCTGCTCCCGCAGCGCACACGTTCTCGCGGGGACCTGAAGGCACCCAGCTAGACTGACCACCTCCGCCCCGCCCTCCGCCCCTAGCTGAGACCCCGCCCTGAAGGGGGGCGCTCGGGTCACTGTCCCGGGGCTCCTGCTTCAGTTCCGACGCTTTTTGCCGACGCCCGGGGCCGGGGCCGGGGCCGGCTGTACCTGGGCTGCTCCCGCCCAGGGCTCCGCCCCGCGCGCCACCAAGAACTTTCCCTGGAGCCTCAAGAGGCCTGGCGCCCCGGGTTCTGCCGCGCCCGCCCGCAGGTCCTCCGACGCCCGGCTTTTCCAGGACGTTGGGAAAGGAAGCTTGAACTTGGCCATCTCCGCGGGATGAGTTCGGGGATCCTCAGACGGACGCCGCGGCCCGCGACGAGCTGACCTCCCTCGCTTGGTTTCGGTGAGGAGCCTTGGTCGGTCCCCCGGCTGTGAGAGTGGCGACCTTCGCCGCTAGCCCTGCTTTCCAGGCTGGGGGTCGTGGTCACCCTCGACACAAAAGAGAAGCTGAGCGCTCTCGGCTCTGCCTTCCCTGTAAAGGGCTGAGGGGCGGGGTTGGCGCTGGAAGTGCGCGCCCGGCGGGGACTCGGGAGCTGCGGCAAGGGGATCACTCCAGCGCTTGCGTTGGGCTGGCGCTGCGGAGCACCTAGGGGCGTCAGAGTCCAGGGAGGGTCTGGAGGGCTAGTCCCGCCCTTTTCTTGTCTCGGGCCGGCTGACCTTAGCCAGGCGACTCTTGTTGTCCCCAGGTCGCCGCCTCAGTCTTCAGAAGAGGAGCCGCAGCCGCAGGATGCGCGGGAACGCGCCGCCCCCGGTTCCCAGTTCCGCGGACGCTTCCCGGGCGACTCCAGGCTCCTGACGCTCCGAGGCGTGCTCACCCTCCAGCCTCCGCCCTCCGAGCTTCTCGGGGTGCCCTCGGCTCTACCGCAGATCCCCAGACCTCACCCCCCACCCGGGGGCCCCACCCAGACCCGCGCCTCTCGCCCTCTACACTGCGCGCACAATAAATTAATGCTTCGCGCTTGAGGGGAGGCGGCGGCGGGCGCCGCGGTCGCTGCTCTCGCCTGGCTGGAGACGCTTTCAGCCGACATGGGCTGTTTCTGCGCCGTTCCGGAAGAATTTTACTGCGAAGTTTTGCTCCTGGACGAGTCCAAGCTCACCCTCACCACCCAGCAGCAGGGCATCAAGGTAAGTACAGCCCCGGCGCGGTGCGGGGGTCGCAAAGTGGGGGTCCGCGGCTTTGTCTCAGGCTGTCACCGGTCCAGCCCGGCTACCGGTGGAAAGGCGAGGCAGCAGTCCCCAGCCTCAAACAGAGGGCTTGGGGGTCTGTCGGGCTGCGCTAACTTGGAGTTGCTTAGAAAAGTAACTTTGGTGTTTCGAAGGGTTCTCGACGCCCCACCTCCAGCAGCAATTCGAGATACAAGGGACAGGGACAGACTCTGCCTTCCCCCGCCCCCTGCCTTGGCTTCCTCAGAAGCTCTTAGGCCCCTTGCAGCTCCCAGACAGGCGCAGAATTGAATGGACAGGCTGCACCCCACTCGGGTGCTGGAGGCGTGCTACTTGGCTTTGTGGAAGCCTTCCTCCCCTAACCCCGGTTTTCCCTGACAGTGTTCTTGGGGAAACAAACCAATTCACTCCCTTGCTGAAACATTAATCAGGTCGTTGTGATTGTGCTCCTCCGATTTGTAGCTGGGTAATGCTGTGGTTGCCCCGAAAACAATTTTCCTTCCCGCAAGAGAGCTGGTTTTATCTCCAAGTATCTCACAGTGCAAATCCGTAATCGGTTTGATTCTATTTGTAGTCATTAAAAATGTATTGCTGCTTCTAACCTAGAGAACCCACAGAAAGCCTGCGAGCTTGCACCGGCCCACTTCCTTAATTTTAATGAGTTCATCCTTTTGTACCTGACAACCTGAGGATGCACCTGCACCTTGGTTTCGCTTTTTCCCAATGTAACTACCGAGAAGATCTGAAGACCTGTGTGTTTTGTTTGTCTTTTGCTTTCGCTAGTAAATACGGAGGCATTTTAGTTAAGGCAGCCTTGGAGTCTGCAAGAGCCTGTCCCCGCCCCCAGCTGTGAGCCTGAGGATTGGGTTAGGGTTCCCTGTGCCCTCTTTCCTCTCCTAGTCTTGTCTCTGAGAAGTTAACCCGTAAGGTCCGTTCTGGGCATTTCTTTGGGCATTTCTTTAGAAGAGCCTGCCTTGGTTACCTTTATGCCCATCAGAAAAACTGTTCCTGGCTAGAAGCCTTTTTGCGGATGTTTGGACACACAGAATTAGGATTTCATGGGTGTAATCCTCTTGCAGAAGAAAGGCAAACATGGCCAATTAAAGCTAAAATACTTAACCCCTTGCTTTGGGAAGTCATTTTGAATGTTGTCCCTCAGGAATTATAATAAGCAAAATTCAATCAAATACTCATCTTTCAGTTTTTCCCAAGAGCAATAAACCGGTATTTGTAGGGACAGTGTTTGTTTTATATTTTAAAGTTTTCTTCCTGGTCTCAGACACACCCCCTTACACTCTTAAGAAAGCAGGGGAAAACCAAACCCTTACTGTAGGCTACAATGGAACATTTCGTGGTGTGCTATGTGAACAACATAGGCCGAAATAAAATCCAAACAACAACAAAAAGGGCCAGTTCTTGGTAATAGGTGCAGAGTCCTGGAGTGGGCGTGGAAACAATCAGAGAAGGTTAGGTTATGATCGGATGCTAAGCCAACAAAGAGATCTTTCTGAAGTGCAAAGGATGCATGCATCTGGAATCTAGTCATCTGCTGCAAGAGCTTCCGGTTTAATCATGAAAGCCATGCCTCTGTCAGCTGTGGCGAGTGTAGATTAGGCTGTCAGGAGAGCAGCCAAGAAGACTTGGGATCAAATGGAATAAGTTTGTCAAAGAAACTCGACTCAGAAATTCTGATCCGTGCTTATTTTTAATAACTCTGTTGTATTTACCTTGTTTTACAAATGGGTTGAGAATTGGTGAGTGGTTCATAGGCAGAGCAACCTCAAAATCCTGTTATTCTGGCTGAGTGCCGAGCAGCCAAGCAGTATTGAAAGCGGGCTCTGGTTGGAAGGGATCATTTTCACCACAGGCTTGGCCTCTTTTGGTGTCACAGGAGCACGCCATGCTGATTTTGATGTCCATGTGTGTAACACAGATGTTGTCTGCTGGAGTTAACCACATTATCTGCAGCTGCTAACCTCCTTAAAAAATGTGTGCGTTAGGACACATCTACCTGTGGTCTGTACTAAACTAAGCATGTTTATATTTACCAGTGGTATGAGGTCTGCAAAAGCATCTCCTATGTGAATGATACTTAAACACTAGTTGAACATGTGTGCTATACACAATTGACTTCAAAAACATTCTCTTAATTTTCCTATGTTAGGACATATAGATGCAATATATATATGTATATATATGTGTGTGTGTATATATACATATATATTAGAATGATGCTTATTTATTTTATGTGTATTGGTGCTTTGCCTGTGTCCATGTCTAAGAGAGTTTTGGATTCCCTCAAACTGGAGTTGGTTGTGAGCTGCCATGTTGGTGCTGAGACTTCAACTCAAGTCCTTCGGAAGAGCAACCAGTGCTCTTAACTGTTGAACCATCTCCTTTGTCCCAGTTAATGTATATTAATTAGATAAATTTAACTTCTACCTTAGTTCACAAATGAACAATTAACTTTAAAATCAGTAATCAGTAGCTGCTGTTACAGTGATCTCTGCAGTAATTTATTTGGTGATTGACTATCGGTAAGTACAATCAACACTAATGGAAGGTCCAAGTGTTTCTAAGGGAGAAGAGGCCTGTACACCTCTATTTATTTGAAAGCAGAGAAGAAATGCCTACATATTCCGATCTAGAAATACAGAAATTGAATGAAAAAAATTCTGGGTTTTATGAGTATCAGGAAGAGAAAAAGCTTAGGCCAGAATTTTTCCAGCAGCAGGCCTGAGATTTAAAGTTTGGAAAACTGACAGAAATTTAACTCTAGTTGAAGGTGCTACACTAGGAATTGCATCTCTTGTAAGTACTGGAAGGAAAGTCAGAAAGAGGAGCTGAGAAACCAAACACTTGGCCACGAACTGTGGGCAAACATGGATTTCCAACTTTACATTGTACGTAAGTACACGCTTACAATACCTTGAACACAAACTCAGTACGTCCAGAACTTTATAGCTATATTTTGTTTGAAGATCTCAAGTTTTTAAAAAAAAATATATTTATTTAATTTATTTATATGATTACACTATAGGTATCTTGAGACACACCAGAAGAGGGCATTGGATCCTATCACAGATGGTTGTGAGCCACCATGTGGTTGCTGGGAATTGAACTCAGGACCTCTGAAAAAGCAGTCAGTGTTCTTAACTGCTGAGCCATCTTCCCAGCCCTCAACTTTTAATTTTATGTACTTGACATAATTATTTTTTCTTCTTACTGTATTTTTATACTAACCAAAGTATTCTCAGAAATTAAGTAGAAATAAAAACAAAGTAACACTAATTAGCTCATTTTCCTCTGGAATTAAAACAGAAAAAAAATCGATTAAAATTATTTTTTAAAAAGTCTGGCTTAAGGTCTGATGAGATAGTGATGGGTAAGGATGCCTGCTCAGCATCCCTGGGGATTTGATCCTGGAATTCACCTAAAGGTGGAAGGAGAGACACAGCTATACACCGCTGTCCTCAGAGACACAACCATACAGAGTTGTCCTCAGGGACACAGCCATACAGAGTTGTCCTCAGAGACACAGCCATACAGAGTTGTCCTCAGAGACATAGCCATACAGAGTTGTCCTCAGAGACACAGCCATACAGAGTTGTCTTCAGAGACACAGCCATACAGAGTTGTCCTCAGGGACACAGCCATACAGAGTTGTCCTCAGAGACACAGCCAACAGAGTTGTCCTCAGAGACACAGCCAACAGAGTTGTCCTCAGAGACACAACCATACAGAGTTGTCCTCAGAGACACAGCCTACAGAGTTGTCCTCAGAGACACAGCCAACAGAGTTGTCCTCAGAGACACAGCCTACAGAGTTGTCCTCAGAGACACAGCCAACAGAGTTGTTCTCAGAGACACAGCCATACAGAGTTGTCCTCAGAGACACAGCCAACAGAGTTGTCCTCAGAGACACAGCCAACAGAGTTGTCCTCTAACCCCCACCCGTGTGCTGTAACACACACCTCGCTCCGTTATTCACAGATGCACACCCATACAATAATAATAATAATACATACGGGTTCTCACATTACATCCCAGGCTGACCTTGAGCTCATGACAATCCTCCTGCCTCTGTCTTCTAAGTAGTGAGGTTATAGAACAGGCATGAGACACCACATGTAGGCTATGCTTTATTTTAATAGATAGGATTTTTGCTGATCCCTGTGTGGTATACTTCAGGATTTTCTTGTAAAAATCTGAACAGTAAAAGAGACATATCTTTGGTGCTGGAGAGATGGCTCAATGGTTAAGAGTACTTACTGCTCTTGCGTAGGACCACAGATTAATTCCCAGCACCCACATGGCAGCTTGCAGCCATCTGCAACTCCGGTTCCAGGGGACACCTTTTCTGACTACCACAGACTCCACTCACATACACTCGGCCGCATACATGTGCACATAAAATAAATAGTAAAAGAGAAATCTCTTTGCATTTCTGTTAGGATAATGCATTATGAGTTAGAAGACTGACTGTAGCTATCAAATGTAGACGTGAGAGAAGCTTGGTAAAACATTATTTTGTGCGCATCAATTGAAAGGTAGTCTTTGGATTTGTTTAAGTACCAAGTTACGAATTGAAAAGTTAGTCATGAAGTAAATTTCCATAACTTAGGTGAAAGTTTTTCATCGAAAAAAAAAAACAAAACCCAAAAACCTGTGTTTTGGTTGAAAGCATGTCAGTACACAGATGATAGTTGCACATCTCGTATGTTAAAAAAGTATCATTTACATAGAAAATAATTTTCTGTTTAAAATTTAATTAGGAAAATGAAAGACAGCATGATTTTTTTGTATCCATTCTGGTGTTACTTAGAGATATGTATTCTTCCTTTAGAGGTGACCTCACTTGACAGGCAGGAAGTCTTTTTCATTCAGCCCCTTGCTGGAGTCCAGTCTGTGACTGAAAGACCCCAGTTTATGTAAGCTGAAAGCTGTCAGTTGTGTGTTCAGCCAGCACATAGCTTTTAGCTGTCTGTTCTATACTGCTATCTCTTTACACTGACTATTCAAGGAAACATTTCCCCTGTGGTTGGCCTCAGTTTTGAGTAATGTTTGTCCTGGGAAACTTTGCGTAGGCCCTTTGTGGTTCTCTGAGCAGGGAGAGGTAGAGCGCTTACTCTCCTTTTGTTCTTTCTGAAAGGAAAACTTGAATGTGGTTCAAACTATTTTTCTGGATTGTTATTTGGGGAACAAAAGATTTTCAGAGGAGAAAGTCACAAGGTTTGATTGGCCCTCAGAATTGCTATGCAGATATGAAAAAGATTAATATTTTTTACTTTAGCAAGGTTTGGGCCTCTGAATGAATACTGAGGTACTTGTTTTTCTTAGATGTGATAACTAAATTATTGAGACTAACATGCCAGTGAGATAGGAATTCCATTAACTTAAAACAAAATCTACTTCTTTTATGTGCTTGATTGTTCCCTGTGTGCGTATGTCTGTGTGATGGTGCCCAGAGAGGCCAGAAGAGGGTGTTTGATCCCCTAGAGCTAGAGTTACAGACAGTTGTGAGCTGCCATGTGAGTGCTGGGAATTGAACCTGGGTTCTCTGGAAGAGCAGCCAGTGCTCTTAAGCACTTCCATTAACTTAAAAAAAAAAAAAAAAAGGCTTTAAGATACAATGTATCCGGTTTAAAGGACAGCTCATCCATTCATTGTTAGGCCCTGTTACCGCCTACCCATCCTGAGGTTCCCGTGCGAGCCCTGGGAATCAGTTTTGATTCTTTAATCAGAAACTTCCTGGGGAATCCGACAAAAGTAGTTGTAGGTGAGGTTTTAAAGTATATGTGTCTCATGAAGACTTCTATATATGTCTGTGAGTACTGATATATTTTGGTATTTAGCATGTAACTCACAAAATCCAGGGACCTCATAAACAAACATAGGTTGAAGGAAGTGCTCCTATAAGTTACATATAAGGGACATTTCTGTTCATGTAAACTGGCTGTGGAGCATTAGAAAGAAATTTGTCACGCCAGAACTTCAATTTTACCCTCTCTAAAATAGCCACCGTATGCGGTCGTTGTGCCTCGATTGTGGTGAGTGCTCAGATTGATAACTTTGCTCCTGTCTTTCCTCTTTGAAGTGGCCCATCCTGTCTAGAGAGATGTCTGCTGCACAGTCCAATCCCCTCATCTGAACCAGCCTTTAAGACTTGAATCAGGTGTCTCATCTGCTAAGAACTTCTCCACGGAACCTGACTAGGCAGGGTTAAGCAGCACCCATCTGTACCTCACACATCTCTGTCTCAGTGCCCAACACACTACGAGCATTATTTCTGGATGCATCTGTCTCTTCCTGTAGCTTGCGAGCCCGTGCCTGTGATTCCGGCAGCTCGAGCTGTACGCTCCGTGTAATAGATGCTTATTAACTATAATTTGAATGGAAGGAAGAATGAAATGCTCCAGTTGGAATGGGCTAGATTGAAAATCTTTACTATAGATAATGACATTCCTTTGGCATTTTATTTTTCCTAGAAAAGACTGCAGAATAAAGTGAGTTCCACTGTGGAAAATCTGTTGCCAAGATACTGTAATTTTTATATTGATAATGGGCAGAGAACGAGATGTTTCAGTGGATTGAGCTCGTGGGGCACACTGAGGAGCTGATTGGCAGCTGCTGCAGAAAACATGAGTCACACCATTTTTTTTTTTTCTTGTGGAGGGGGTGGGGGGAAAGGAAATGAGAGGCCAGGGACTCAGTGAAGTCCTGACTGGCTTCAAAGTGCCTGTACCTGAGGATTCCCTTGAATTTCTGATTCTCCTGCCTTTACCTCTCAGGTCTTAGGTCTTTCCTTTCTCTTTTAAATGGAACATTCTCCTTCCAGCTTGAGTCTTTTAGAAGAAGCACGGATTTCATGAGTCTCCTGTTGCCTATATTGAGAAAAGTGTTGGGTAGCATCACTGTGGATTGGGACACGGAGGGAGCTCAGCTTCAATGTTTTAATCTTACTCATTTTACTCTTGAAGCGGCATAAACCTGATTTGGTGCTGTTCTCAGCCTAAATAAATATTGGGTTTGTGAAAAAAAGAAAAAAAAAAAAAAAAACCCAAAACACCCAAACCAGAGTGTCCGAGACTGCTTGGCAGATTACCATTTAGACCCTTGTAAAGCCGATCGGTGTTGCTCCTGGCCACCCTGCCCTGGTTGCAGTGACTAACATTCAGTTCTGCGCTGTACGTTTTGTTTGTAATGTCACAAATTAAGACTAAATAGACACCTGTTATCACATGTCCAAGGCAAAGACAAGGTGTGTTAAGTTCAGGAACCAGTCAGTTTACTTTGTGACTCAAGAAGCTTGTAAACTACAATTTGGAGAGTCAGTTCCATTCTCCAAAAAAAAAAAAAAAAAAAAAAAAAAAAGGAAGGAAGGAAGGAAAAGAAAAAAAAAAAAAGGATGGACTCCTAGGCCCCTGAGCTGTGTATGCATTTCCTGTTTGTTTTCTTTTTTAAGTGACACAGCCATTCCTCCTGAATGCTGTCTATTGTTGAGACCTTTCTCTGTAACTAAACACTCTTGAAGAGATCCCCAAGGGTTGAAATAGCTCCTCCAGAGGCTGCAGGCTTGAAAGGGCTGGCTGCTCTTCTGACACCGAGAAGTCTGTTTCCTGGCAGAGGAGATTGACACTCCAAGAGGAAGTCAGAACAAGGAAGATGAGGAGGCTGGGAAAACTAGGGAGTGCTGGGTGGGAGTGTCCAGGCCCATCCTAGTCGACTGGGACAATAGCACAATACCAGAGAGGTCAGATGCCAGGGGAGGGATCAGCCAGTTGAGACTGGAGAGGAGTGAAACCAAATTCTGCAGCTTTAGGAAGGACACCTTTTGAGCCCTGCATGTAGCAGTGAGCGACTCTCAGAGTTTCAGGCTTTGTGAGGAGGGTCCTGTCTGGAGTCCAGCATTCAGCTGGGGTTGTATAATGGTGCATGCCTGTAATCCCAGCAGCCAGGCTGTAAGTTAACAAGCCAGCCTCATCAACATAAGTGAGTTCCTGGATAACCAGGAGCTACACAATGAGATTTGTGTCGCAAACCAAACCAAATGAAACCGAACAATAATCCAGATTTCCACACCGATGGTGACCGGCCTGAAGGTCAAGAATCTTTCCCACTCTGCCTTTCATTCAGAAGCAGGTTTGAGGAAGTCTTGGCCCTTTGCTACATTAAATATCATTTCTCAAAACTGCTTTTCTCCCTCTCCCAACTGTTTCAAGCTTAGTGTGGGCTCACACTTTGCACACAGGCCAGCCTCCCCTCTGGGGTGCTGTGTCGATCAGGGTGCTGTGTGAATGCCTCTAGTCCTTCCTTTTTGTGCTCCCCGTGTCATGTCCAGTCTGCCACATATGGACAACTATTCTTCTTGAGACAGCCTCAGTTTCCTTATCTGTATGGTGAGGAACATGTTAGCTGCCTCAGGATGACTGTGAAAATCTGAGAAGAGGATTTTAGGCTTGTAAGATCAAAGATACTCAATAAGTGGTAGTTATTGAGGCGTGCACTATATTATTCTTGAAACATATTTGCTTCTCACTTATAATGTTAATGCCTCTCACCTTTACCCATAAGTGACGTGATTTTTAGGTGTCTCTAAGAGGTGTGGCTTGGAGCTGCTCATCTCAGCAGTTGTTGAGAACTGGGAAAGGCCTGGCTTAAGGCAACAGCAATGCAGAATAGGAGAGGGAATAGGGTCTGCAAGATATTTAGGAGGCAGGACGGCAAGGCTTACGAGAATGTGGAAATGTAAGGCTCATGGCCCAAGAGGTGGGACACATTGTTGGTAGCCCTCAGTAACCTTAACTCCCCCTTTTCGTTCCTGACCCATCTGATCTTCAGTGTAGCCGTTGGCCCTGGGAGGAAGTTGGTCCCAGCCTGACCCAGTCCAGTAAGACTGGTTGCTCTAAAGTGTACCTGTTGCCCCTGGGGCTGAAGGACAGACAGCACAGACTCATGCTGACTGACAAGCACACCTGCAAGCCTGCTGGCGAAAGTGCTTCTGGGAAAGTGAGAGCCTGTTTCCCTGTCTAGCGCAACCCCCCCCCCCCCCATCGAGAGAACCATTTGGCTACCAATTACAGCCTGTAGAGCACAATGACTCCCAAGATGGCAAAGAGGAACAGACGGAACAGGTGACAGTGGTGTCTCTGATCTTCCCTGAGCCTTTGTTCTCTGTCTCTGGATTCCTTCTTGGTGAGCTAGCAAACTTCCCCACTGAAGCAGGAGCTCTGTTATTGGGGACCAGTGTGTCTTGGAAGAGCAGAGAGTGGAACTGTTTACCAAGCTGGGGCCCAGGAAGAGACGTAATAAGGGCATTAGCACCCACTGACCCGTGCAGTGAGCAATCAGAACTCCGGTGGAGGTAGTGAGGAGGTTGGGATTGAGGTACAGTGCCGTGCAGTCCACCTCGAAGGGTTAAGAGCTCTGTTTCAGCATCCCAGGGGTAACTGAGATGGTGTGACAGCTGGAACAGAAGACTGTTTCTTCTCAGATCTGCAGGTCTGTCAAGCCATCCATGTTTGTGACTGTCCAGTCTCCACTGCTCTCCTCAGGATTCCCGCTCCTCTGCCCTCGCCCACTTCTTTCTGTTCTCTCTGCTACTTCCTCATTCATTCTGGTCTTGCAGTCCAGTTGAACCTGACTGTTTCCAAGTTTTTGAATGCCCCACATTCCTGCTAGTCACACCTCTGCCTGGAAAGCCCCAGCTCCCCTCTCCCTGATTGAGAGAACCTTGGAGTTCTGCTCAGGGGTCACCTTCCTGTACACTTCTCAGAGGAGAGCCCAGAGGCCTCTTTGGATGCTAGTCAAGCTGATGCTTCATTGAAGATGCTGCTGCACTCTCCTGCCCACCTTGCTGGAGGGGATATAATGGGATGAGGTAGTGTATTCTGACATAGGAGATCTGCCTCCAGTCTCCTTCCCATGCGTCAGCATTGCCAATATGGCCAAGTCACCTTCTCTGAGTGTTCATCCTTGTCTGTAAAATTAGAGCCAAGCTCTCCACCTTGTCCTGAGCTGTTGCACACTAAACTCATGGGTGGTAGCTACTGTTAGCAGGCTGGAAAGCCTTGGGGGGGGGGGGACTCGGCCTTTTTATGAGATTCCCCAGTCAGGCCACTGTGCAATGGTAGGCATTGTTGGATTCGTGTTGATTGGATGAACTAATCTGAACAGTAAAATGTACCTCTTCATAGACATAAGCGGGTGAGTGTGAAAAGGACATCTCCCCTTTTGGTTGTTTTCATGATAATAATAATAAGAATAAGAATAAAAAGAACAGGCTCCGCAGTTCTTATATTAGTTTTAAAAGCAACTTCTGAAAAGGAGATGTAAAGTACATAGACACCATCACCCATCTATAACGTACAATTCCATGGTTTTAAAAGAGGGGTGTGGAGAGCTCTGTCGCCATCACAGTGGTCAGTTTGCAAAGCTCTTGCTCATTAGCAGCCGACTCCTGACTTCTCTCACCATTCTCTACTTGCAGGTTCTAGATATTTCTTCATATAAGTGGTTTCGTATTGTGTGTGTGTCTGTGTTGTGTGTGTGACTAGTTTTTCATGTGATATTTTAAAGACCTATTCATAATGTAGCATGTGTCAGTACTTATTAACTTTATTACTAAATGATAACCTCCGTTGGATACATTGTATATTCCTTGTCTTTTTTCTGGTTGATGGGCTTTTGGCTTGAACTCACCTTTGGCTAGAAAAATGTTGCTGTTGTGACGATTCATACTCAGATTTTGCATTGATTTATATCTTAATGTCTCCTTCATATATGCCCAAGAGTGGAGGTTGAACAGCGTACGGAAGTACTGGCTGCTTCCATAATGGCTGCCTCAGGTCATGTCCTTCAGGGAAACCCCGTCTCGCCACATCCTTCTGACAACTTTTTATTGTCTGTCTTTTTGGTTACAAACCTAGTGGGTACAAAGCAGAACCTTACACTTAAAGTTTTTAAAGTTGTATTTATTGTGGTTGTATTGTGTGTATGTATTGTGTGTACGTGCCATGGTCCATGTGTGGAGGTCAGAGGAGAACTTCTGGGAATCTTCCTCTTTCTGTTGTGGGTCCCAGAGACTGAATTCAGGTCACTGGGCTTGGCTGCAAGCACCTTAACCTGCTGAGCTCTCTTGCTTGGCTCTCACAGTTGTTTTGATCTGCCTTCCCCCCCAGGGACTAGTGAGTTCTGCATCTCTTCTCTGCAATATGTTCTGTAGTGAAAAGTCTCTTGGTCTTCTTTGTAAATGTTTAAAAACTGGGTTATCTGTCCCTTGTTATTATGTTTTAAGATGTGTCCTGTATACATGTCTTACTAGACACTTGATTTGCAGGTGCTTACTGCGACTCTGTGGATGTCGTTTTTTTACTTTCTTGAGAGGATCTTCTCAAACGTAATTTTTTATAGCTTTGATAATACAGTTTATGTTTTTCTTTTGTGGTTCCTGCTGTTGATATTCTGTTCGAGCAACCATTGGTTAACACAAGGGATGAAAGTGTACTCATGTGTTTCTGTTAAAGGTTTGTAAGTCTAAAGTTTGTGATCTGTTTTTTTCTACTTTTAGATGAGATTATGTTATTTCACAACTGTTGAGATTTTCCCTCTGCTTTCAGTTGTTTGACCTCATTATTAAAAAAAAAGCACAAACAAACAACTGTTGATGTAACTATGAGGATTTCCTCAAATTCTCAGCTCTGTTCCAGTGGTCTCTTACTTATTTTTTCTAGTTCCTTGGTGAGCTAGGTGCATGTCACTGGGAAAAGAAAACATGCCATTTAAACACTTTTAGTTTTTGAGACAAGCCCTGGGTGCCTAGAACTTACTATATAGACCAGGCTGGTCTTGAATTTGGAGAAATCCTCCTGTGACTACAATCCCAAGTGTTGGGATTACTGGTGTGCCATATCTTGCCTATTTTGAGAAACTGACTCTTGTCAACTTCCTGGGTGCAGTGCTGTTGTCTGTCTGTCCGTCCACCTCTCTCCCCCAATCCTCAAGGTAGAGAAATACAAGACACACGATACCTGAGGCCACAGCAAATGTTAGCCAGGGGACTATTTCAGGCACGGTGCCGCTATTGCATGAGATTTCCCAAGCTTTTCTGTGCAAGCTTTGGGTATCGCTATTTGCATTCTGTGAAGGGTCTGCCTCTCGTCCTTTTCTGTGAGTCACTTGGAGAGGACGCGAAATGCCGATTGGTATGTATTTTACGAATCATTTTTCTTTGTCAGTCTTGACAGGTGAAGAATATTAGGAAAATTGTCCTTTACATATGTATGTCGTGTTCGTCTGCTGCCTTGGAACACACCGAGAAATCGCTTGAGACTTGTTCTAAGTGGGGTGAGGTGTACTGCTTCCTCTCCTAAAAAATAAAGGCTAGAAGACTCTTTGTGAACACATATTTTTTTTTCTCAGCATCACTTTCAACCCTGAACTTGAGGGATTGTTAGCAGGGTTTCAGGTTAAAACCCAGGGAGCAGCCATGGCTTTGTGGAGTCAGTCTTAGATCTCCTGGGACTGAGGGAAATCGTAGTCAATCCTTACGGTTTTGAAACTGGCATGATGTGAGCTTTTATGGACTTGTCTAGATTATACATTTTTAAAGTCCACAGTTACTTAGTCATTTGGAAAGTCTCAGTAGATCTGTTAGCTACAGCAGCCTCCTTTGTAAAGAGAGAGCGTCAAGAGCCCAGAATCTAGATAGTGCCACAGCGCCGCAAAACCTTTCCTGCAGCCTCATGTCTGCTTGTTGCTTGTATCAGCCCGGTCATTCTGCTGACCAATAATTCACCTGTGTGACCCTCTGCACACGCTCACCCATCCTCACTTAATTTGGCTCCAGAAAGCCTTTCTGAAAGGGCAGGAGAGAGAGGGGAGAAGGCAGCATAAGTTATAGCAGACTGGATTTCACTTAGAATGGTAGGTCATGTCTGCAGGTGAGGAGCGGGGCTCAGGTTGTGGGCCTAGACCTGTGTTCATTCTCTCCCCTTTGTTCATGCCTTGGTGCATCCCCCCCCCCCCAACCCCCTTCCTGCTTGCAGCATCGGAGAAAGGAAAGATGGAGAGCTGATCATGGAAGGCAGAGGCCGGGATGTATTAAAACCATTTAGGTTCACTGCCCCGCCTGTCTCCTGTACTCACAAGCCCTTCAGTTACTTCCCTCTGAAAAGGTCTCAGATCTATTGCTTGTCCCCATTACCTGTGTAGTGTTGGTGTTTGGATTTGTAGGCCTCCTCTTCCTGGCGAGGTCTTCTTTTAAATTTACATAAGAAATTACTATATGGCATTTCTCTTCAGAATGATAGTCACTGCCATGTAGGTCAATTATTTTTGTCCTTAAAAAAAAAAAATCTTACTGGAGAAGTGAAGAATAATTTATTTCATGGCATAGTTTTAGAGCAGTGTTACACGGACTTTTTCTCAGGTCTTTAGTTTTAAAGCTTTTGAGCTTTTCTGTGAATCCCTACGGCTCCGTGTTGACTCTCCCTAAGAGGATAGAGTAAAAACTGGTTAGTGACCTTTCTTTTTTTGTTTTGTTTTGTTTTTTGGAGACAGGGTTTCTCTGTGTAACAGAGCCTTGGCTGTAATGGACTTGCTTTATAGACTAGACTGGCCTTGAACTCACAGATATCCGCCCGCCTCTGCTTCCCAAATATTGGGATTAAAGATGTGCGCCACCACGCCCCACTGACAGTGACCAATCTTATTACCTGTGAGGAGGTGCAAGAGAAGACAAAGGTAAAATGGTCCTGTCGAAGGCTGGGGGGCTGACGGATGTTTTCCTGATAGCCGCTACTTCGCTATCGCTATGATTATCTTAGATTATTTTTCCTACATAGTTGCTGCTTATAAGGTACTTGTAGGGTAAGCAGAATTCCCTTGAATATTTTTCCTTTAGATACTTTAAAAATCTGTTCTTGAATAGTTATTTGGAAACAGGTTTTGAGTGTGAGGGTGATTGGGGGTCTGGAACAATGCTGTGTGTCTGTGTTGCGTGCACAACTTTGTGAACTCAGCTGTATTGAATTTATTCAGAGCTAATTGTATGCCCAGCAGCACCAGGGTTTCTGTTGATGATAACAAAATAAGAGGGCGACTTCTGTGCACAAGATGTTTCCGTACTGGGTGGGGGATAACGTTTAGTTATGAAACAGTGGCGGAGACACCACAGGACGCTCTGTGGAGATTCTGGTTGTGTAGACAGGAAATTGCTTCTTGTATGTCAGGGGGAGGCTAATAGACAGTGGAGCTTTAGAAAAAAGTGTTTATTAGGTCTGGGAGTTTTCTAATAGACTTAGCGGGGTCTTTAAAGAAAATAATTACATCACTTGCAAATTGGGATGCTTGATTTCTTCCCTTCCTATTGGTACCTTTATATCTTTTTCTTGTCTGATTAAGACTTTTAGCTATATACTTCAGAGATGAGGAGTGGACACTCTTGTGTCGATCCTAATTTTAGAAGAATTTCTCTGTCTCCATTTAATATATTGTTGGCTATGGTTTGCTAGATATAGCCTCTATTATTTTGTGATATGTTCCACTTAGGCTTAAACTCCGTAAACTTTTATCATGAAGTCATGTTGAACGTTGTCAAATGCTTTTTTTTTTTTTTTTCGTGGCTTCAGTCCTTGAGTTTGTTTATGTGGTGTGGTGGTCTGAATAGGTTTGGTCCCCATAGACTTCTGTGTTTGATTGCTTGGCCCACATAGGAATACTTTGCCACAGGGAATGGCATTGTTTGGAGGTGTGCCTTATTGGAGTAGGTGTGGCCTTGCTGGAGGAAGTGTGTCTGTCACTGTATGGGTGGGCTTTTAGGACTCCTATGCTCAAGCTCTGCCTAGTGCAGAAGAGAGCCTGCTCCTGGTGGAACAGATTCGTCCTGCTGCCTTCAGTTCAAGATGTAGAACTCTTGGCTCCTCCAGCCTTCACATCTGTCTGCACTCTGCCATGATGACAGTGGACTCACCCCCTGAAACTGTAGCCAGCCCCAATGAAATGTTTGCCTTTATAAGAGTTGCCTTGGTCGTGGTGTCTCTTCATAGCAATGGAATATGTTATATTTATTGATTTATGTAAGAGGAACCTACCTTTCCTTATTGGGATGAAACCCACTTGGGCATAATGTATAATCTTCTTAATGTGTTACTGAGATTTGGTTTGCAAATATTTTGTTCAGAATTTTTGCATCTCTGGTCATGAGAGAAAGCGTTTAATTGGGCTTTTGGTTTCAGAAGGGTAGGGGTCTATTACTACTAGGGTGGGGAGCATGCAGCAGGTAGGCACGGTGTTGGAGCAGCAGCTGAGAGCTCATGCACTGATCCACAAACAGGAAGCAGAGAGCACACTGGGAATGACATGAGTCTAGTGAAATGTGAAAACCCTCCTCAGTGACACACATTCTCCAGTGAGAGCACACCTTCTAATCCTTCCCAAACAGTTCCATCAGCTGAGGTCCAGGTATTCAAACCTCATTTGAACTACCTCAGCAACACTAGCCAATCTTGACGTGAGAAGGTTTTGAAGAGCAGAAGGCAGGAATCAGTGAACACTGTCTCACAGATGGATTACTAGATGGATCGTCCTCAAGTGAGTCTTGGCATTAAAGACAAAGCCTTCAGCTTTCCTATAGTTTTGGACTTTTCGTTAGGGAGAAGCTTGATTTGGGCTGCGTGAAAGTGATCTCTGTGAGGCTGGCCTGTGTCTCTGAAGGCTGTCCAGGATAGGGCAGCAGGAACATAAACAGAGAGATGAGTTTGGTGGAGAAAGACCGGAGTACCTGGGGGCTTATCAGACTGCCAGGCTCTGCATTGGATGCCAGGGATGGGTAATTTTTAGCAACCTGGATCTTAAGTCTAGAATTATTTATTAAATAATGCTCTCATCAATGCATGATAAAAATACTTGAGTGTAAAATGCAGCCTCTTTGGTGGGAGGAGGAGACAGATCTGAGTTTCTCTTCCTCTTCATTTTGTATTTTGGGAAAGTCATTCATAGGGATGGTGTCTCCTTTTCTCCACTTACACAATAAAATGGCTGCCGAGATTATCTCATTAATGTCACATGTATCGGGAGGCCCAGAGGTGGAAATGTTTGGAAAGCATGCCCGGTTTTCAAGTGCTGCAGAGTGTTAATGGCTGCTTTGCTGTTTACTCACTAGTGGCCTCTGGCAAACTGTTTAAGTCTATACCTGAGTTTTATCTTAGTCAGCAGGATGAAGTTGGTAATAGTGTCTACTTTTTGTTCCTGTGAAGGCTGAATGAGGTAACACACTGTAAGCGTGTGGTTGCCAGCAAACGAACGAGACAGGACCAGATGAAAGTTAGTTGCTATTGTTATGTAGTGTTATGTGTTAGAATTAAGAAATCCTGATTTATAAGGTCTTCAGACAGTTCTAAACTGTAGGTTAAGTTTTTGCAAAAGGCTTTCTTGTTATTTGCATTTGCTGGATGGTTAAGCTGATTTGTTGAGTTGGAGGCAATTTAGAAAATAACGACCACTTCCCCTTTTTCGTATTTGTGTGTGTGTGTGTGTGTGTGTGTGTGTGTGTGTGTGTGTGTGTACCTGCATGTGTTATAGGTATGTGCTGTGTCAGTGTGCATGGATGTAAAAACTGTTCTTTTGTTAATTTCATTTAGGACATCATTAAGTTAAAATTTAGCCTTTCTAATAATTTCAGTCTTTTGGGGTTTTTTTGGATCATGAGAACTTTGATAAGTAATTTCTTTTAGAATATTTGCGCGACACACTGTGAAGACCTTTCCCATAGGCTGCCTGGAAGCGGTTGTGTACACCAGGAGGAGCAGGTTGTGAGAGTGTCATAGAAACATCAGTATTGACACAGGCATAATGGCCACATCCAGGAGACAGTTACAAAGGAAACCAGACCCCAGCTGACAGCAGATCAATTCTCTTAGGTCGAGAGATTCCTTTGTGAACGATGCTGGAGAAACCCAAGGCCCCCTGTGTATTATCAGGTTATAAAACCATGAGTTTTCTTTCGATTTCTTCCTTCTCTCATGAGCCAGAGGAGAAAGGAAAGCAACCTAATGTTTAAATATATTAAGTATTTGGGTGAGTCGTGTTTAAAGATAAATGGCTAACTGCTTTCCAGAAAAACCCTTTATTTTCTTTTAAATTATTGTTTTCAAAAGATGAGCAGTGTTTATGTCCTGGGACAGGGTTTCCTTCAGGTATGAAAATCAGAGCTGCCAAGAACAGATGCGTTCATTCACCAAAAGACACCTCAGCCGGCCGGAGAATTTCCATTGTAAGCTGATTCCCGTTGGTGTCATAGAAGGAGTGGAAGAGGCTGCAGGGATTTTCTTATTTTTTTCCTGGTGAGGGGTGGCGATTTCATGTGAGAAGTGGCTCACAGTTTGCCTGCCTCCATGTGGGTTTTCCCACTGGTAACTGCTGAATGGGTCAAAGCCAGGATCCTGACAAAGGCCCTGTGGTTTCTCATTGAACAGCGGAGACAGGCACACCTCATTTTTGGCTTCACCAGTATACTTTGCTCCTTCAAGTAGTTAGATAATTTTGTGCCTTGTGCCTGAGATTGGATAATAAAGTGACTAAAATGTACCCAACCCTCCATAGTTAATAAAATCTCCTGCCTTGAATCGGATCTATAGCCTATTGGACGTGTCCAGTTGCTAAGTTTTCTACGGGTGCTCGATTAAAAGTGTTCAAAATTAGGAGGCTTGGGAGCTTAGCTGAGTGTCAGGATTTGTGAGACCTTAGGTCACACCCTAACAACACACATAACCACCACCACTGTACACCAGGGGTTCTTAACCTTCCCTCACAATTCCAGTTTTCCCAAGAAAAATTAAAAAACAATGCATTTATTAATTTCTCCAGGATTCCATGCAATAGATTTTGATCATATGCAGACCCCTCCATAACGCTGTCAGATGCTCCCTACTGCTTCCTACCCCCGTCCCTTCGCATTGGCCAACCACTCCTAGGCATGGCGCCTGCCCTGGAGTGGGGTCGGAATACCAGGTGTCACACCATTAAAGAGAATCGACTCTCCCTCTCCCAGCAGCTGTCAAATACCAATAGCCCCTCAGCTAGGGGTGGGACCGCATGCTCATGGACTCTCCTCCCTGCTGAGATTTTGCTCTGGTTTGTGCTTGTGTAGGTCCTGCGAATACTGTCTCAGTCGCTGTGGGTGCACGTGTGCTTCTTCCCTGTTGTGTTCAGAAAACATGGTTTCACTGGAGTCATTCACCACTTCTGACTCATGCTATCTTTCTGCCTCCTCTTCTGAGAAGATGCCGTACAGAATAGACACACCTTTAGGGCCGAGCACTCTGAAGTCGCTTGCTCGCTGCACTTTGCACAGTTGTGGGTCTCTGTGTCTACTGAGTACTCGCCTGGCGCCTGCGTTTACTTACCAGGCCAAGGTGACCTGATATGGTCGAGAGGAATGAAATCAGGCCAGGTTGGAGGGGCCACAGCACAACTGAGGCTGTGGCCATTTTATTGAGCGCAATCAGACTCTTTAATACCTTTATCAGAAACAGAATGTAATGGAATTGCCAGGGTGAATCCAGTAGTGGCCAGGATACAATGAAGTTGAAAGTTACACAGGTTACACAAGATGAATGTTGAAGACCAGCTGTCCTGTCAGCTTCCATGCTTCCTTGGTCACTAAGGGAGCTTCCATACAGAGAGACACAAAGGTCTAGATGCTTCGCTGCCTGCGGGAATGCCTCAGTCTCTCAGGAACTGGAAGGCACATGTGTTCCAGGAACCATGGACGCCTACTTAAAAAAACCTCTGACACCTGCCTCTCAAGGCAGCTAGGCCAGGCCAACTCCATGGTTCCCTGCACACTGTAAGAAGCTGCTTCTGGAATGAAGGCTGAGCCAGGCACTGCAGCACCAAGTCATTAGGAACTGCTTTATGCCCACGCAGCAGAACCGTACTTGTGTGTTCTCCTGTAGACCTCATGACCTAACCAGCTATAGACTCTTGGCCTTGTTGACAGTGTCAAGTACGGACGGCTTCCACCAGTGGATCAGGCCTGAAATACAACTAAATATGGATGGCCTTGAATTCAGTGTGTAGCTGAGGATGCGGTGAGCTCCTGGTCCTCATGCCTCCACTTCTAAGTGCTGGGATGGTAGGTATCCACCACCGTCCTGGCTTTCGATTACTTCTGTAGGCAGAGGAAGGAATAAATGCACAGTTGTTTTTATAATGTTAAGAGATTTTTATCCCATACCAATTAAAGCTTCTGGGCAAGAGTGGAGACTACACAATCAGCATGTGTGTGCATTTGCTATCACGTGGTTCTGGGATTTATGGTTATGTCCGTTCCTGCAGGGATGATTTTTAAAAATTCTTACTCATTCTGGAGCTGGGGTGATGGCTCAGTGGGTAAGAGGGTGCTATTCTGGAAGAAGACCTAGGGTGGGTTTCCAGAACCCACACAGACCATCAGTAACTCCAATTCCAGAAGATCCAATGCCCTCTTCTGTCTCTGCACACCTGGTGCATATACACACACCCAGGCAAAACACTCATACACATAAAATAAAAATAAATCTTTAAGATTTCCCTAAAAGTTCAAAAGTATCTCCTATAAAGTTTTAGTTACTGAGTAGAGTTATTATTATTATTGTTGTTATTTTTGCCATGAGGTGTTTTTTATTCATCAATCATACAAATTAATATCCCAGGGTCAACTGGTAAAATTTGGCAGTCCAAGTTAGTGGTAGCAGGGTGTGTGTGTGTGTGTGTGTGTGTGTGTGTGTGTCCCTTCAAAGACCTGTGGGACAGTGGCGTTGCTGTGGCAGAGTCTTGGGTTCACAGTGCAGCGTGTGGTTCTTGCCTGTCTTGCGGGTGACTCTTATGTATCGTGAGAGGGGCTGGGATGGGCAAATCCTCCAGTCTGGGCTTTTAGGAAATTACACTCTTCTTGTTCAATAGTCTCTGGTCCGCAAGGTGTTCTTCTCCTGCATCTTCAGCATCTCCTGCATCTTCAGCTTGGCCTTTGAAGCGGTGATTTCCCCCATGTCTGGCTCGTCTGTCACTTTCTTACATGCAGTGGAGTCTCACATGCAGCATGCACTCCAAGTGCTCCCATGGGCTGTGCTGCAGCAAGAGATCAGTGAGGAGTTCTTGAAGTCTGGCTAGTGATGATCTAGATTCATCTCCTGTCCAAGGGATCACACATCGGGAGCAATAGCAGCTTCCTTTTAGTTGCTGCCGTGTGGAGGGTGTGTAATCGGGGACACAGCCTGGTTTGCCAGCCTGGAGAGACTGCAGTGTGTGTGTGTAGTCTGGAGGCAGTACTGCCTCACTACTCCACTGACAGTGGCAGCTTCCTCACTTCCATTTGTAGACAGATGGCATCCGGAGAAAATCAATTAGGCTTCCTGTTTCCAACAACTTAGATGAGTGCTTTGGGAAGGAAAGGAGGGTAAAGCTGAGTGAGCATTTGATATTTAAATGACTTTTTTTTAGAAATTATTTTCTTTATCAAAGCTACTCTGTAGAATAAGATTGAACGCAATTAAAAGTTGCCCCCAAAGAAGGATGAGGCAGTCAATTCAATGGGGTTTTAACAGTACTGACTGGACACTGAGCCTTTTGGGCCTCCTTCTGTGGTGTTCAGGAAGTGCTGGTTCCGTTCCACTGTGACACTGGGCAGGCTGTTGTGCTGTGCAGTGCGCAGAATCCTAGGACAGCTGCTAAACGTAGAACAGAGCGTGCTCTGGGAAGGGGAAGAGACCCAAAGAGTCTCTCGACTCTGTTAAGGACTTGTTGCCTGAGGTATGTAAGATGAGAATTGCCTAGAGAACTTCTTGGGAGTGCTAGGATGGGAGAGGAAGGCTGACTGAATCCATAGGTAGCCACAGGTAAAGGAGAAAGTTAGCTTCCTTCCTAGAGGGTAGTGTTAGGTCAGGGGAGGACTTGAAATCTAGAAATGGGCTGTAATCCTTGGGTGCACAGGAGATCCTTGGTAGTATCTTAGGAAGTTAAGTGGGCAGGAGATGACCGCAGACAGGAGCTCGGGAAGCCCGGAGTCTGGGAAAGGGTTAGCGTAAGATGCGAGCTAGGTTTCACTGGTGGTGGAGGCAGAGGAGAAGATTGTAAGGACAGCATTCATGGGACAGATACATTGTAAGAGCCTGTGAGCTTCTGCGCCTGGGCCAGGTCCTGGATATAGCCATTAGTAGAAAAAGTCCTTGCTAGCGCAGAGCACACAGCCTTGTAGGTGATTAGGGAAGCGGTCGCCTGGGTTTATGGAGGAGATACTGGTGGAGACAGGAGTGTATAGCAGCAATCTGATGGATGGAACACTGCCATGTTTCTTAGAAAGTGGTGCCAAGGCAGAGGAAACAGCCCATGCCAAGACCTTGAGAACCTGAAGCAGAAACGGAAGGAACCTAGC
Source organism: Uromys caudimaculatus (assembly GCA_028551405.1). NCBI lineage: Eukaryota > Metazoa > Chordata > Mammalia > Rodentia > Muridae > Uromys > Uromys caudimaculatus. The sequence continues at coordinate 21,147,562 of CM052715.1, read as the reverse complement.
CTGGCTGGAGTGCAGTCAGCTAGTGAACGAGCTAGGTGCTGGGAGGTGCCGTGATGGCTGTGTGTGTGTTGGGGTGGGGGTGTGAGATGGGTTGGCGGGGCTCACAGGGAACTGGATGTTTTGTGTAGAGAGGGTGATGGACCCAGAATTTGGCTGTTTGTCTTCCTACACCACTGTGGCTGTTTGCCCCTAGAGTCCAGCTGGTATCCTCAGGCTTGTCCCCAGGATAGCTAATTTGCCTAATCATTACTACCTGCAGCTGGTCACTGCAGGATACAAGCTAACTGAGACAAACAAGTCAACAACAGTTTGTTTAGGAGTGTACATTTTTTAGAGAAATAGTCACCAGGTTGTCAGGAATGAAGTCTGGCTCTCAAACATTCAGCCTGTAACCCATTAAGCAGTGCTCCTCCATGGCCTCTGCTTCAGTTCCTGTGTCCAGGTTCCTGCCTGCATCCTGCCCTAACTTTCCTCAGTGAGGGAGTGTGACCTGAGAGTTGTAAGCTGAAGTAAACCCTTTCTTCCTCCAAGTGGCTTTTGGCTGAGGTGTTTTATCACAGCAATGGAAAGCTAACTAAGGTTTCGGCTTCAGGGCTTAGTGGTTGTCATTCAGTCTAGAACATTCTTTTCCCAGAATTACCTCACAGGTTTCTGCTTATGTGCTTTCGCTAGGCTCTCCCTTACACTCTGCATGTGAGACTTTCACACATGATTATTGAATGAATGGTTTGTAACATGGGGTTAAACTCATTTCTGGCTGACTCAGATCAAGGTGCTTCTGTCAGACTTTTATTTTATTTTACTTTATCTTGTTTAAGGATAGGCCTCTATTAACTTCTTCCTGGAAGGGGCCTGACAGTGAGTGAGCAGTGCCCGAGGCTATGGATGCGCCACACTGAACCCCATGGTTGGATGCCTGTTGACTTTTCCTTCAAATCCATGAACTTAAATTGACCGTATTATTTTGTTAATACATAGATTAGTTGGACTGAATTTTTAATCTGTAGTGAGGCACATTGGGAGGATCTTAAGCAAAAGAAAGAAAATCCAAGTTCTAAAGAGGCTCCCATGAGGGGGCTGTTCTTCTTGAGGCCAGTAGCCCTCCCCTGTCATTAGCTGCTGAGGACAGAGAGGAAAGAAAAAGGGGGCGGAGGTCTCTCCATGGTTGCTCGTATTTTGAATAATGATAATTTGATTATCATCATAACATCAATTAATATAATGGTAATAATTAAAATTAATATTGTATTAATTCAAATCAACCTTATCATAATTCTTAATTTTAATATTTAAAACATTAACACATTAAAATATCAACACACTTAACATTACTATTATTCAAATAACAAAAACAATTATTATTCAGAAGACCTCTTTCCATCTTGAAAACAGTGTGGTCCTGGCCCTTTGTAAGTGCTATCTCAGACTGCTTGTTTTATGTGTTCGGGAACATCTTGGAGTTGTTTCTTGGGGGTTCTATTGATGAGAAATCTATTACATCACTTAGAACACCTTGGCCATTAAAACTATGTCCACAGTTTCTTCACACTCCTCCTTTCTGGCCCTGAATACAAACCCAACTGCCCTTGAGTATAGGCTGGACTTTTAGTGCTTTGGAGACAGGTCATGAGGAGACGTGATGGGCTTCTCCTTTCTAGCTCTCTGCCTCGTAACTCATGCTCTGTGGAAGGGCACTGACCTGCTGTAAGGCCCTGGAGGTGATGCACTGAGTGCCTCCCCAGCACCCTGGTGGTACGGATGTGGGATCAGATCCTGCAGCTGGAGGCCTGCCTTCAGGTGCCTGCAGCCCTGGCTGGGCCAGAAGCATGCAGTTTAACTTGAGGGTCTTGGATTTTTGATTCTCATAGATGCTGTGTGACCTTCTGTTTTAAGCCATTGAGTTTTGGAGTAATTTGATACATGGCAGATAGATGGAAATTTTGTTTGTTTGCTTTTTAAATAGCGCCCAGTCACTGATTATGTAACTTGAGACAGGTCTGCATGCTGACCTCATCTTCCTTACCTTGTGACACTGGGCTGGTTGTGTAAAGACAGACAGTCTGTGTCCTGACCTCATCTTCCTTACCTTGTGACACTGGGCTGGTTGTGTAAAGACAGACAGTCTGTGTCCTGACCTCATCTTCCTTACCTTGTGACACTGGGCTGGTTGTGTAAAGACAGACAGGTCTGCGTCCTGACCTCATCTTCCTTACCTTGTGACACTGGGCTGGTTGCTTAGCTGCTGACCTGTTTCAACTCTGCCTTTTAAAGGAGGTGGTGGTGACAGATCAGCGTAGTTATGGGATGCAATGACAGTGTGCATGTTGCATTAAATGTTTGTTATCACAGTGAAAGCAACAGAAACCATCATACTTTAATGTAATGAAATGCCTTTACAGATCTTTCCTAACTTAGGGAAATAATTTTTTTTTTAAGACAGGGTTTCTCTGTGTAATAGCTCTGGCTGTCCTGGAACTCTCTTTGTAGACCAGGCTGGCTTCCAACTCATGGAGATCCATCTGCCTCTGCCTCCCAAGTGCTGGGATTAAAGGCGTGCATTACCACACCTCGTGAAATAAAAAATGTTTAACTAAATAATTTTCTCATACTTGAAAATGTTAGAAATTTGCTTTTTAACTTTTATTATTTTTTTGATATAGGGTCTTCATTGTTTTGTAGCCTGTTATTCACTATATAGCCCAGGCTAATCCAAACTTCTTAAAAATTATTCTTTTTTAGCCTCCTCATTGTTGGCTGAGAGCTACCATGCCTGTTGCGATTAGTGTGTATTTGTGCTGTGTGTGTGTGTACTCTTGTGCAATTGTGCGTGCGTGCACATCAGTTCCTCTCGAGGGCTAGGAAATTACTTTAGCAGGAGTTTACAGCTTATTAAATTAAGAACCAACTGCTTCTGAAGTCCACAAACTAATAATTTACTCTTAAGTGTGTATTTACATTTGGGGACTGATAACAGGGGACCTGGAGGAAAGCAATGGTCTGCAAACTCCCTAGCCAGTGCTAAGTCTTCAAACTCCCTAGCCAGTGCTAAGTCTGCAAACTCCCTAGCCAGTGCTAAGTCTGCAAACTCCCTAGCCAGTGCTAAGGCTGCAAACTCCCTAGCCAGTGCTAAGGCTGCAAACTCCCTAGCCAGTGCTAAGGCTGCAAACTCCCTAGCTAGTGCTGAGCCTGTTCTTTCCTCAGCTGCCTCACAAGATCAGTTAGTTGCCATTTTAAATTAAAGACAGCTGCTGTACACCACATATCGACAGTAGCAGACAGCAAAGGCTCTCCAGCTGCCCTGCATGCAGCGTTGGATGCGCAGAGGAGCAGCCTGGGTTGGATCTCTGAGGCAGCTGGTGAGGTGATGTCAACAGTCTGTGGACCTGAGGCTCTTCAAGTGCAGTTTACCTGTTCCGAACCCTAACGTTTCCATTCTTCCCCCTCACCCTTCTTTGCCCAGGTGTGGGTCCTTGACTGCACATTAGTCTCCTGAGAAGCTTTCATTGTAGCCTAGCGACTATTTAGGGATTCTGATTCAAGTTGTCTGGCTAGTGTTTGAGTCTGGTTAAAATAAAACTCTCCACCAGGTGACGAGATGCCCAGCGAGGCCTGGGAGCCAAGGCCTGGGTCAGGTGACTGGGTCTGCTGATGGAGTCTCTAGACATCCCCTCTACCTTCCTCTTCTTCCCTTAGTCTGTTATTTAAGGCTGAGTGGCTGGCATCGGTTATGCATTGTTCATTTATGCTGTGACCTTAAAGCGCTCGCCCTTTTAAATGGTGGGAAGGAACATTTATCTTTGTGAGAAATCACGGGCTGTGTCCAGCTATTGTGCAGGGGAGTTGTTAGTTTGCTGCCCTTCGAGTTTTGAGTTAATTTAGTGATCTGTAGATTTCTGAGGAATTCCAATTTTCAAATCTTCCTGTGTGCCACATTCTGGAGAAGAATTTTGGATGTTCGGTGTCCATTTTTTTCCTGGCTACTCCCTGCCCTGTGAAGACTGAGGCTCTTTACTTTCTTGTTCCATTCTGACTGCCGTAAGTCCAAAGGTGGAAGGCCAAGAATAGATGTCATTATCAAGCAGAAGGCTTTCTTTGCTTTCGTCCCAGCAGAAGCCAATCAGCTGATGGGAAGGCGGTTTGCATGCTGCAAACTGGTCTTAGGTGGTCCGTGTGGGAGACAGCTGGTCTGGACTGTCACTACCTCCTCACAACCTTGTGCCCGAGTGATGCATGTTCAATCTTAATCACGTAGCCCATAAATGCCCTTCATTTGACATATCTCAAGATTAGAGACCAATGCTTCTTTGAGCTGTTCTTGTCACTTTAATGTGCCCTCGTGCACAATGGCCAGGCCAGAGGGGCAGGCTACTCAAGACCCTCTTTCTGGCTACTGCAGGAAAACCTGAGGCAAGCTCACTCAATGTTAAATGAGGGAGTTGGGCACAAATTCTTGTCTCAGTACGTGGCTTCATCATGTCCTGACTAAATCTTCTAGAGCAAACTTGAGTTTTTCTCTTTCATTGTATAGTGCCTTAGCATGTTCATAAAACGTACAATGTACGAAGCTGTTCTCTATAGAGCCTCCTATATGGATGATGTCTAATTGAAAATACTGATACTCTCTCAGTCTATACTTTGGAGGTCTTTTGACGGCGATAAATACTATTTTGAAACTAAAAGAAGAATTTGCAAATTACTTAATGCAGTCATTTTCTAGTGTGGCCGTGGCTCCCTTGAGCTGTCAGCATCTGCAGGTACCCTCAGGAGTCCCAACACAAGAACGAGGCCATTAACCCTCCATCATGGCAGGGTAAGGGACCAGCAGGCTCCACCTTTCTCCAAGGATTTATAGCCAGTTAATGACTTGTTGTAGGGTTTACTTGTCTCAACCCTGGGACAAAGTAACAAAAGCCATTGAAGGAAGGAAGGAAGAAGGAAGGAAAATGAGAGGATGGGTTGATTTCTTTTAGCTTATAGTTCCAGGGAGTCGGTCCATTGCAGTGGGAAGTGTTTGATGGCCGGAGTTGAGGGCAGCTGGTCACATTGTATCTATAGTCAGGAAGCAGAGAGATGTGAATGGGGGGGGGGGTCAACTACCTTTCTCTTAGAAGCAGTCTGGAATGGTGCCACCCACATGAGGGTGGTCCTTCCCACATCAGTTAACCTCATTTGAAGATCCCTCATGATATGGCCAAAGATTGTCTTCAGGTTGATTCTTGATCCTCTGAGGTTGATAATATAAACTGTCCAAGTGGGTGAAGGTCATGAAACCCTGTGTCCTTCCCCAAGGATTTGTACATAGTTATCTGATGCTGGGGGAGAGAGATTTTTTCTTTAGTGGTATAGCTGTAAGTTGTCCACACACCTGTAAGTGACCCCAGTTACCTTAGTATTGTTTATGTTGGGTTGTCTGGCTTTCTTCAGGCAATCCTGTTTGAGAGCAGCACTCTAACATGAAGTGTCTAAATGAATCACTGATTATGACACAAGGGGCATATGGGGCATCGTATACTCTTTAGGTTTCTTTAACATTATGCACAACCTGTTTGGTTCTGGCATGTCTTAGTGTTTTTCATTTCCATCACGCAGATGAAAATAATCTTGTAGAGTCTCACACGACGTAACCTGTATACCTTCTCCGCATTCTCTCCTATTAATCAGTGGTTATCACCTTAGTAAAAATGGCTGCCTGAGCTGGCTTTGGTGAGTCCTTTGACTGAATTGTATTTGAAGGTATTCCTTCTACTGTTGACGTAAGCATGAGGCGATATGTGATTTTACTTTTTAAGTGTTAGTTGCCTGTGTTTAAAATGCGATAGTTTCTTCATTTTGGTTTTATATTTTCAGAAGTTCTCTTGAGATGGTCTTGTTCATAACCAAGTTGGCTGAGATCTAAGCATTTAACTCAGGTGGGATTCAAACTCAGGACCATCATGTATCGGTCTTCTGGGTGCAGGAGTGACAAATGCGCCCCAACAGGCCCAGCTGAGATGGTTTTTAATGAAGTGTAAGTAAGACTTCACCTTTGAGATGAACATTCAGTGGGCTGGGGAGGGTGCAGGTTCCCTTATTTGTCCTAGAGTTTTGTCTCAAGTGGTAGAAGTGCTTCCTGACCAGGCTGAGCCTCCAGTGCCCGCAGGGCTGTGCTCAGATTAGTCCCTGATGGGAAGGCTCACTTGCTTGGTGAACTTTTACTCACCTTATGGATATGAGGCTCTTATCTCCCTTGGGGTAGACTTGGGCTCTCCCTGTCCTCCCACACTCAAGGCATGGAGTCACTTCATTGTCTTTTTAGCTAACTCTTGGGACACAGAGCTAGGAGCCATGTTAATAGCGAGTTAATGTGATGTAGTAGAAGAAAGGAATGACATCATCTTGCTTCCTTCTCTTCTGTGGTTGTTTTTCCTTCTTTGCAGGAGAGTAAAGATTGTGTGTGCAGGGTCTCCCTAGACTCTACTGTCCAGGCAGAGTCACTCAGCCAATAACCCACATTTATCATCTGAAATGTGGAAATGAAAGGAAGGTAATGTTGTGATCGGTTAGCTTTGTCAACGTGACAGATGCTAGAGTCATCTGACAGGGAGGAACCTCTATGAGAAAATGCCTCTATAAGGTTGGCCTGTAGACAGTGGTGCATTTTCTTGATTAATGACTGACATAGGAGGGCTCAGCCCACATCAGCCCTGAGCAAGCCAGGAGGAGCAAGCCAGTAAGCAGTGTTCCCCATGGCCTTTGCTTCAGTTCCTGCTTCCAGGATTCTGTCTTGAGCTCTTGCCCCGACTTCGCCCAGTGATGGAGTGGGACCTGTGAGTTGTAAGCTGAAATAAACCCTTTCTTCCCCTAGGTCACTTTGGTCATAGGGTTTTAGGCCAGCAGTGGAAACCTACCAAAGGCATGAAGTCAAGGCTTCATTTGCAGACTTCCTGCAGTGTGTTCTGCAGTTAATACTCACCCCAGTCTAATGGCATTGAAAGACCAGAGTCTGACAGTTGAATCCCATCTTATTTTTTAAATATTAGATTAAAATAAGTACAACATCCCTTTACATCAATATTTTGCCATATAGATGAAATTAGGAATTTCTCTCTGCCTTAAATGACTGTAATGTGTAAGCTTTTTTAAAAAAAAAACCTATCAAGATTTAATGTTAATTTTTATTTGAATGAAATTTATTGTTGAAGGTTTGATGTCCCATCGGAAATAATTTAGGACCAGACAGAAGTAATTTGCTGTAAGGATATTTTATGTCAGGTTTGAGTAATTTTATGGGCTGGGTTTATGAGGCAAATGCTTCGGAGACTGATCCATTACCACATTTCTGGGGCTTAACATGAGCTGCCCCTCCGCAGTGCTAGGCCTTCTCGGTGGCCTGGTGCAGCAGCTGTGCTTGTTAACACAGCGACTAACAGACTGAAGGAGGCCTCGCTTCATTTCATCATGCCTCTTAAAAATAAGAAGCACTGGGGTTGAGTTCTTTATTAAGAGAGCTAGAAATGTGTGTAATTGGAAGCACTAATTAAGCCATATAAAAAGCTAATTATTTGGCTAGAAATGAGCGCACAACTTCGCTCCTGAAACTGTAGAGCTAGAGGGAGAAGAGAATGATGCTGTGGTTTGAAAGGTCTAAATTGACATCGATGTCTTCATTTCCAGAGACTTCTCCTGCTTCGAGCATCTGTCAGGAGTCGAGACTGAAAGAACCCAGTCTCTGAATGGGATGTGTTCGAAGATTTGAGAGATGCAAATGTTTGCTTGAAAAACACACGATTGAGTTTGGAGAGGGTTGATTTCTGTCTCCTCTTTTTCAGTTTTATGTCTCACCCTTGGTTACTGGTGTAGGCAATTCTTTTTATACAAACCTGACGGTTTTTGAAGGGTTTTCAGGTGGCGTCATTATGAACCAACAAGGTGTCTAGAGCTGATTCTTGTCTGTCTTGATAGACAACGTACATCATTTTACAGATCATCAAAACAAGTTATGTCATGTTTTGATGGAAGCAATGCAATAACATTATGCTTTTTCTGGCCAAGGAGAAGGGGAGGCGGCTTAGCACTTAACACTAGATACGGAGATGTCTTTCTCGCCGGTTTCTGTAGTTTTCAGTCCTCACGTAGCTGACCTCTGACCTCAGGGTTTGTAGCATTTGTATTTCCTCCTGATTTGATTTGACATTCTCACAGCCAGCTCCACCTGGGCCTTTACTCCTGCAGCTGTTTCCTAAGATCAGGGCTAAGCGCTCGGTGGAGTGGAGAATGTTCTAGTACCTAGTGTTCCTTCAGGGAACTATGATGAACCTGCTTGAAGGGGAGATTCAAATTTGACTCTTAAAAGTTGTGCTTCTGGCTATGATCACCAAACAGAGAAGGTGCAGGGCTTTTACGTCATTAAAATATTCTTCTTGGGCTGAGTATGTGGCTTAGTTGGTAGAGTCCTTGCCTAGCATGCACAAGGCCTTGGATTTTGTCTCAGTATTGCACAAATGGGATGTGGTGTCTCACCCCTGTAATCCCAACACTTGAGAGGTCAAACACCCACACTGAGTCTGAGTAGGTCAGTGCTCTGAGCAAAAAAGCGGCTGAAATTGCCTTTCTTATATCTTATAAAATTAGAGTAGTCCTATTATGGCAAAAAGTGACTGGCTCTGGTCTTAGGCTGCTCATTGAGCAGTTGTCTTGCCAGCTCTCAGGTGACCTGCTGGAGAAGGATGGCTGATGGGTGAACCTGAGTGCAAGGTTCCTCTCAGTGTGGTACATGGTGCCATTCGTTTCCAGAATGTCTGGTCTGTGGTGTAAAAGGCTGTGTGTCTTTTCATGACATTTGCTGTCTTGAGGACTCATCTTCCCTTCATGGATGATAAAGAAGTACTCAGCATGTGGGTATTTGGGTTCTGTCTTCTTCTGCATTATGGCCAAGTTCCCAGGATGCTCCTCGTCCTGCTACTGGCTCTGGTTCCTGCTGTCACCCGGTCCCTCTCCCTGCATTCTTTCAGCTGTGCTTTAAAGCCCCCTTTTGTTTGATCAGAATTGACCTTTGTGAAGGATTTTAGACCTTTACTTTCTTTCCACAAGATCTTGACATTAGATTCTAGCTTTATTCATAGGATTTGATCTAATTGTAATAAAGAAAATTTAAATGCATACAGATTCAGGGAAACTTGGGGAAGGATGACTGTTCTCTTTATAAAATCACATAAAAGGAAGCACTTTCCCAAGCTTCTGATTCATAATCTTAAGATAATGACCTAGGTGTTCGAGGGTAGATACGTAAGCTCTTTTTGCCTCCGTTCTTGCTCACACCGAAGACCGGAGGGTTGGCTTGGCTTCCTGAGTTACCTGTCGCTTAGTTACTACGGGGAGAGGAAACAACACTGATTTGGTGCTAATTCACTGTGCCCTGCCACCTTTATAAAGGGGTTTGATTATGTGGACACCTCCACACACCTGTACACATCTGTATACAGCTTTGTTCTTCACACGCCCACAAGTATTGATTTATGGGAGAAAAGTAAAAATGATAAAGAATCCATCACTGAGAAATGGCCGCCAGCCTTGCCCAATGTTAAAATAGCACTAGCTGATTGAAATTAGAGTTAACTATTAAGCTAGGCTTTGCCATGGAAACTGGTCTTCGCCATGTGATCAGTTGCTGAAGAATACCCTCTCTGTCCAGTTGAGCATCTGATGAAGACAGGAGCTTGTATTTAAAGTAGGTGTTGTTTGAAATGTACGTAGACTACTGGGAACTGACTCTGTGGACAGTTTCAGAGTATACCCCAGAGGCATGCTGGGATTGGGAGAGGCCCCTTGTCCCCTCTGCCTGCCCCTCCTCAAATGGCTCTCAGTGTGCCTGGGTTAAAGCTCCTGTGTGATTTCCGCATTCCATGCTCTCATCCGGGAAACCATGTTTGGGCAACACCACGTAGATTTCTTGTTGCTGTTAATTTGCATCATGAATTTGTCATTTGTATCTTGTTAGCCTTGGATTTTTCTCCCCTTTCTAGATCATATTAGTTGTGAAAGATTTATAGATAGAAGAAGAGATCACAGTCTTGGGAGAACTGCTTTTTGACCCAAGTAACTTGGCCTTAGGCGTGACTGAAGCCTAGCAAACTGTACAGACCAGTCTGTGTACCCCAAGAAGCAGGGGGGACGGTATGGAGAACCAGAAGGAGCACAGGACAGACTGGGGATTTCCACTCTCCACTGAGGTTTTCAGTTCAAAGCAGTTTCAACTGCCTGTGTTGAAATGGTTTCTTCCTGCACATGATTTATGTAAACCCAGAGAGGTTTTACGGACCACGGCACTCATAGGTGCAAACTGGAGGTGGCAAGATTTTGTTGTTGTGGTTGCATTGTTTGGGGTCCTGATTATGGATGCAGAATCTCCTGCGTGTGAACTGGTGAATTCTCCTTGTCTGCCTGTAAATATGCTCCAGAGCGAAGTCCCCTGAGAAGTAATTAGGTTCACTGCAGTGGTCTCTGAGAGACAGCTCTGGGAAGGCTGGGATGCTCGGCAGAGGGGCTTTTGCGCATTCCACATTGTTGCCTAAAGCAGCAGCGGAGGAACAAGTGTAGGCTCTGGGGTACCATAGGTTTGATAGCTGAGAGAGCGTTGAGCGTCATTGTGGAAGTGACTGGTTGTGGCAAGGCTGCAGGGTATTCCTTCCTTATTGAATACAATTAGACAGCTGGGATTCCTGCATCGCGGATGAAATGGTGGGGCTACCGATGACCATTAAATAAAAATCTCTAACACATGTAAAGGTTACTTTCCTGCTGTTTGCAGTAGGCAGAGTTCGGTGGGCAAGTAACCTTGTAAACAATTCACCTCTGCTGAACATTCATGCACAGATCTCCCTCCCTCCCTCCCTCCCTCCATTTTTGAGGTAGGATTTCATGCAGTCTGTGCTATCCTTGAACTGTCTACATGAAGCTAAGGATGGCTTAGAACTCTTGATCTTTAGCACCCACCCACTGATTGCTGGGTTTTGCAGGCATATGCCACCGTACCTGGTTTTACAGATTTTCTGTACAAAAGTCAACTTTTGTTTTCTAGTATAAATGCTGCTTTATGACACTTGTATGTTTAATATTTAAAGTGACCGTCAGCTGCCAGTCTCTTCCGCTGTACAGCCCTTCAGTCAGCGTGAGTGGTCCAGACTCTCCTATCTTCATCGGAACTTGGCTCAGCAGTGAACCTACTACATCAAGGGCCCAAGGAACATGGTGCTATTTCTTCATTTCACATGCTCACAATTGTTCATTGAAGAATTTCTAGTTTGCTCATTTTTATCACTGCTGTATGTCATCCTGGGCTGATGGAATGGTGACTTATGGTGACTCCTCATCCAGTTTTCGTTCTCATTGAGACTCGCACATTTTTGTGCTATGCTTGTGTTCCTTCATGAGAAACAGTGTTTGTATGGGTCATTTTCCCCCTTCTGAGACAGAGTCTCCTAATGTAGCCCAGGCTGGCTTAGAACTTATCATACTCCTGCCTTTGCCTGCTGGGTGCTGTCCCCATGCCCTCTGTCGACCCTCTTCACTGTCTCTGTCTGTAAGAGAGTTGGGTTTAAGTTGAAGGGGAAGGGAGAAGTGAGTGTCTCCTGCAGTTGACTTTGCCATTATCAACACGCTCAGGGGCTTCACGTTTTTGTCAGATCCTCTTGGGTGACTCTCAGCCCTTTGCCCTGTAAGTCACTCAGTGGCGCTAAAGGCAACAACCAAACCCAGTGACTGCTCTCTCCCACTCAGTCCCCATGCATCCGGTCAGTGGAGTTAGGCACGGGGCTCTTGAAATGCAGCATCATGCTGAGGTTTCTGCATCAAACGCAGTGTCTGTGTCCATTCTTGGTGGTACTGGGGAGGGACGAAAGGCCGAGAGATAAATTTACTCTCCTGGAGAAGCAGCTTTCCTACGGTGAAAAACATTTTTTCCAGTTAACCTCCAACCCTAGGCAAAAGTCAGCATCTCTCTCCCTTTCTCCCCTCCCCCTCCTCCCCTGCACCCCCCTCCCCTTCCCCCTTTCCTCTTTCTTACCTTTCCTCACATCCCAGTTGCTGTGTAGCCCAGGCTGGTCTTGATCTGCTGCCTCAGCCTGTCAGTGCCAGGATTCCATATGTCCTGTGGCCCTGCTTGTGTACAGTTTCCTTGGTAATTGAGACAGAGTCTGACTGTGCATTCTGTCTGGCCGCGAACTTACAGTCTTCCTGCCTTACCCTTGCAAATGATGAGCGCATGCATGTTTGGAGAAGCAAATGCCCTGTCAGGACTCGGTTGTGGTGAGCTCCTCTGCAGATGAGGCATCTTTACAGGACTCTGCCACTGGCACTGTTTGGAGAGGCCTGAAGACCTGGGGGGGGGGGGGGGGGGGGATTGTTGCACAGTGTTTATTATTTTGTTATTATGTAACCTAGGTGCCTGGATTAATGTAATTTGTGGTATGAATCACTTTTATCTAGAAGTCTTTGCCTCTTTTCCTCCTGTCTTTAACACTGTCAAAGCATTTCTCCTGAATAAAGAGACTTTAAAAAACAATACAAAACTCCCTGCTTTTTCCTCCCCCTTCTCACTCCCATTGTTTTTTCTGTCTTTAGCTTGGGGGTGACAAGAGTCCCATGGCTCTCAGTTCTGAACTTGGGAAACACTCTTCATTCTTGGAAGGTTAAGCTGCTAGGTAACCAGCATGCCCTCGGCCCTGCACTCTCCTGTCAGCAGGGATGAGCTGCTTTCTTCTGTGCTGCAGTTTGTAACGTCAACTTAGTGGTGTAGTTGGGGACCTGGGTTATTCTGTGGGGCTGCTTCTGACATTTGAAGAATGCCACTTACTTCACACTAATTCTTCTGACGAGAGGTTCTCCCAGAGATGAGTGTTTCTCACCCTCCTGGCTTGCACTCTGGCAGAACTAACACATATGCACATGGGTTGCTCTCTCAACACACGTTGACGGCAAAATACTTCCCTGAAGTGGTAACTTCTGGTGTCTTTGGAAAGTCAGTTATGCCAAATGATGTTTTGTTGGGGCGCACAGGTGAAAGGGTGTTTTGCTAAAGCAGACTCATGAGAGGATGGTTTACTGGAGCAGACACAGGAGAAAGGATGTGTTGGTATAGCAGACTCCTGAAAGGATGCATGATGTCTAAAAGGAATCTAAATATGACCCCACAGACAGTGGGAGCTCCAGCGTTGGTTTGCCTTGCTTTGCCTCCTCATTCTTCATTGATGACATGATTGATTCCATTGCGTTGAGCTGCACTTGTGGTGACTTCATAGAGAGAAACTCACCAAAGAAGTTCTTTAGAGATTCCTGCGGCTTCTTGCTACTTCCTTGAACTTGGGGGCCACAAGGTTTCTTCTGGATTGAACTGCCCTTGCTGATTGATGTGGGTGTCCACCGAGTGGACTGGGCCGCAGCTGCTGGTCCATGTGTAGTGTCCACTGAGTGGACTGGGCCGCAGCTGCTGGTCCATGTGTGGTGTCCACCGAGTGGACTGGACTGCAGCTGCTGGTCCATGTGTGGTGTCCACCGAGTGGACTGGGCCGCAGCTGCTGGTCCATGTGTGGCGTCCACCGAGTGGACTGGACTGCAGCTGCTGGTCCGTGTGTGGTGTCCACCGAGTGGACTGGGCCGCAGCTGCTGGTCCGTGTGTGGTGTCCACCGAGTGGACTGGACTGCAGCTGCTGGTCCGTGTGTGGTGTCCACCGAGTGGACTGGGCCGCAGCTGCTGGTCCATGTGTGGTGTCCACCGAGTGGACTGGGCCGCAGCTGCTGGTCCGTGTGTGGTGTCCACCGAGTGGACTGGGCCGCAGCTGCTGGTCCATGTGTGGTGTCCACCGAGTGGGCTGGGCTGCAGCTGCTGATTTGTGTTTGGTGTTTGCTAGTGGACTGGACTGAGAACAACGGATTTTGAGATTGCCCAAAGAACTATTTCTAAACAGATCCATTTCCCCATATCCTAGTAACTTCTCTTTTCTACCTCCTCTGGTGGGTGGTGGGCTAGAAGGGAGGTTGAATCCTTATTAAAATAGGCTGTGATATATGTCTACACTTTCCTTTCCTTCTCACAGTGGTCTGTTTTTCTAGAAGGGATCAAAAACTTGATGAACCAAACTCATCCAATTTCAGCATTCTGTAAATCATGTCAACAGTCACTTGCGCAATCCTCCTCTGCCCCCAGTAGGATACGAGCTAGTGTTGTGCATAAATTGAGCCTTCCAACGATCAACTGCAGTTGCTTTGTTCTGAAGAGCTTGACCCGGAAGCCAGACTTTATAGTATATGGTTCCTGTGAGGAGGATCATGGGACCAGCAGCAGTGAGTGTAGCTACACTCACTGCCTGAGTTCAAATCTTGCCTTTGGCCACATGCTGGCTGGGCAGGTTACTTCTGCCTTGGTTTTCCCTTCTTTAAAACAAGAGTAAGATTTTGATGAAGAATAAATGAAAATGTTGAGAGCTCTAAAGGAATGCATGGCATGTGAACAATGCTTAGTAAAGTAGCTAGTGTTTGAATTTGGAAAGAAAATAGAGGGTGTGTCTTAGTTTGGATTTTATTGCTGTGAACAGACACCATGACCAAGGCAACTCTTCTAAAGGAAATCATGTAATTGGGGCTGACTTACAGTTTTAGAGGTTCAGTCTGTAATCATCGTGGTGGGAAGCAGACATTGTGCAGGCTGACTTGAGGCTGGAGGAGCTGAGAATTCTACTTCTTGATCCAAAGACAGCAAGGAGGAGACCTCGAGCCAACCTCTGTAGTGACAAACTTACTTCAACAAGGTCACACCTACTCCAGCAAGGCCACACTTCCCAATAGTGCCACTCCCCATGGGCCAAGTATTCACATATGAGTCTGTGGGGGCCAAACATATTCAGACCACCACAGGTGGCTTTCATTTTCTGCACACTTGACATGTATGTGGAAATTCCAGAGAAAGATGGTGGAGGAGAGGAAGTTCATCAGAGTGGCTGGTGGTGGCTCAGGAAACGGGGAGGGACGAGGTATGCAGAGAGCTGACCTAAGGCGACCCTGAGGATAGGTATTGCAGGGACCTCTGGTCCTGTCAACACATCATGCTGCTTCTCTAGTGTTCCACTCCTCAGTGTCTGCTACCTGCCTAATGTTTGCCACAGGCCAAGAGACCACAGCCAGAGGATTGAAAGTAGGGGTCTCTGCTTTCTCTCTTCTACCAAGAAGCTGGACAGGGTCAGGAGTTCCTGCTCAGTGTGCACTGTGGGTATCTGTATTCCCAGCCCTGAGGTTATATCTAAGTACATTTTCCAGAATAGATATTGTCATTTTTGGTTATCAAATTATTTAATGATTGTTTTATAAGTAATAGTAGAGAAGGCTGGCAAGATGGCTTAGTAGGTAACAGTACTTGCTAAGAACCCTGATGACCCAAGTTTGGTACCCAGAAAGTGAGAACCCATTCCTACAAGTTGTCCTCTGCCCTTTGTGGCACCCCCACCCCAATAAATAAATGTTTAAAAGAAGTTTAAAGAATAGTGTAAAAATACTTGTGTTCTATGTCAGGTATCTAGGGAATGTTTGTCCACAGTCCTGCCTTCACTTGTAGTGTCTAGTCAGATGTCAGCATCTCTCCATTCAGATGCTGCAATAGCCTTCTCTGGTTTTCTTCCTTTCTTCCTCCACAGTTAGAGTCATTTCTGTACATATCAACCACAATGAGCCCACTTCTTAAATTTCTCAGGTGACTTTCATTGTACTTCAAACAAAGTTCAAACTCCGTACTGTGGCCTACTAAGACCTCTCAGGTCTGTAAGATGTGGCTCCACCTGTTCTTCTTTTTATTTTGGATCACTTTGCTAGCACAGGGTATCCTCAGTCATGTAGGCCATTCACCTCCTAGTGCATCCTCGAGGAAGCATGTAGGGTGATCGTAGCTGGCGCTGCTGAGTTCTCTTGTTTGTGTTGGTAGCTGCCAGACTCCAGTAATAGGAAGGTGTTGTCTATTCCCTCACTCCACAGTTTCCTGCTCTCAGCTGGTCAATTATGATGAAAGCAGTTCTTGACCATAATCCTGATTAAGTTTACAGTTTCAAGTTTGTAGCTAGTAGGTGTGATAAATAAGAGCTTGGGTGAATTGATCTCAGTCCTTGGTACTTTGACTAGCACCTGTGTGATTGGCTTTCTCTGACCTAGGCACAAGGACAGCATTCTAGCAGACCAGTTGCCCATGGCTCAAGTCAGCAGTCGAGGCCTCTGAGCAGAGAGACAGGACTCAGGGCTTTTCTGTGCTTGAGGTGTTGGGATTCTGACCTTGCTGGGTTTCAGGAGTCTTTTAAATAATCATGTGTATTGGAAACGACTCATTTCACAAACAAAATTAATTATAACAGACTCCTCATTAATTAGCAGAGCTTTCCCTCAATTTTCAAGTGTTATTTAAAGTGTTAAGCCACATGGTAAATCCTGAGGGCAGTACTTGAAAAATGCCAATTAACAGCTGCTAGGGACGAGATAATATGCATAGGTGTGAGAATACACATGTATTATGCACAACTATGTCAAGGTTTTCGTATATTAAATTTCAGAGACTATACTAGATGGCCACCCTTGTTTTATTCAACGCTGTATCTCTCTCACCTAAACAATGCTTGTTGCCTGAGAAATGTTTCATGACTACAGCCACCACCACCAACATCAGAAATCATTTCTATGCTCTCGAACTACTGGCTCACAAACTTTTGGAGGAAAACTTATTTTGTAAGTTTTGAATTTGAACTTGAAAATCAACTGTATTCATCAAGGCTCTCTAGAGGGGGCAAAACACACACACACACACACACACACACACACACTGTTTATCTTACACATATATAATATTAGTATACACAGACACACACATAAAATAAAATATAATTTTGGGGCTGGTTTAGTGCACTGATGGTTATCTTTTTACATGGAGAGAATCTGTATACACTGGAGGCAGAGAAACCAGTAGCTGTTGAATCCAGAGAGTGCACACTAAGCACTTGGAAGCTCCCTGGAAGTCTGCTAGAGTTGAGTTCATGCTGAAAGATGGAAGAAGCTGGAGTCTGCTGTCTGGGCAGAGGGGTGGAGTCCACAGCCACCCAAGGAGATTGGAATTAGTACATTTCTGGTTTGGGCCTCCCTACACTGGATGGTGCTGCCCACATTTAGGGCCAACAGTCCCCCATTCCTGTGACACATGTCAGTCCTCTTTGGAACTGACCCAAGGCATATCCAGAAGTGCACTTTGCCATCTTATAGGTAAATCTAAGTCTAGTCAGATTGACAGTTAAGGTTATTACCCCAAACTTTTCCCCTTTTATTAAAAATTGATTTTTTTCTTATATAATATATCCTGATTATCAGTTTCCTCTCCCTCTCTACTCCTCCCAGTTCCTCTCCACCTCCCCTCTCATCTGGATCCCTCCTTTCTGTCTTTCATTGGAAAAGAAAAGGCTTCTAAGAAATAACAGCCAAACATTAATATAATATAAATATTTATATAGTACAAATAAAATATAATAAGGTAAGACAAACCCCATCACACTAAACTTGGACAAGGTAACCTACCAGAAGGAAAAGAGCCCTAAGAGAAGTCACAGGACTCTAGAGACCCACTTGTTCACACATTTAGGTGTTCCATAAAAATCCTAAACTGAAAGCTATAACGTATATGCAGAGGACCTGGTGCTGATCAGTGTAGGCCCTGTGCTTGCTGCTTCAGTCTCTGTGGGTTCCTGTGAGCCTGGCTCAGTTGATTCAGACGGCCGTGTTCTCCTGGTGTCCTCTACCCCCTCTGGCTCTTACACTCTGTCTATCTCGTCTTCCATGAGGTTCCTTGAGCTCTGAGGGGAGGGGTTTGATGGGGACATGCCACTTAGAGCTGTGACATCAACCGTTCTAAAGAGTCCATAAAGGCGGTGGAGGCTCAGTGCTTGCCACCTGCGTTGATGACATAAGAGCCTTTCCCTGGACCCACGTGGTGGAAGAAGAGAGAACGGACTCCTGAATGCAGCCCTCCAACTTCCACATGTGTCCTGTGACATGTATGTCTTCTCACCCTCGTATGCACACACAAAATACATAAATAAAATAGAATAAAGCTTGGTAAATATTTTAATTTGAGCTAGGTAAAGTTGGTGCGTGGATCCTAACAGTCAGACATGTCTAATTTGATTTGGAGGTGTTTTTATAAATGGTAGCGTGAGTGCATTCCTATTGCTCAGATCTTTTAAAGTGTTCCCAAAGGAAAATTCTTTTAAAACCCAAGGAAGTGATAGAGGGCTTTGAGTAAGTTAAAACTCTGGAGTAGTTGTGAAAGATGGAAAATTACTTCTTTTGTGGAGAAGCAGAGGTGAGTCTGTGCAGTGGTGTGGTGTGCTGGAGAGGTGGGCACAGTATGTAGTCCTACATGTCGGCCTAGGGGTGCCAGATGCGGGTGGGGGCTGTGGGCACTGGTCACAGTCACTGCAGGACTCAGGCCAGGGGGCTTTGTCCTAGCCTGCAGTGGAACCCCGTTCCTGTGTCCAGGTTTCATCTTGTCCTGTCTGGGAAGGGTAGAGGCTTACTTACCTTCCTCCCTCATGGCTTCACATTCCTGGCCATTTCTAGACCGATTTGTATGATGGATGAAGAAATTATCATCTTTAAGAGTCTTGTATGTAAGTGGATTAAAAAAAGACCCAGCATAGCACATAGTGTCCATTATTACAAATGTGCACCAAACCATTCCCGACTTAATGGAGACCATTTCCAAGGCTGAGGTTCAATTGCACTTACTTTGACTCAGGCCCTGCCAGAATTTGTGGCTTTGATATGAAAACCAATTTCAGAAGTAGCTGGCATGAAGTTTGGGTTTAATAAAAATGTTTTAACGTGCTCAGCGTGAGGGTGAAGAGAAATGGACGCTCAGAAAGGAAGAAGGATGTGTACCCCAGAGCTGGGGCTTCTCCAGGTCAGACTTCATCATCTTACACGCCATTCTGGTGGGGTCTGAAGCTATTGTCTTCAAAAGGTTACTAAAGAGCCTACATGAAGGAGGGTGGTTCTGGAGGGGCACCTGCCGGGGTTCGACCTGGTGAGGTAAAAGTCCAGGCTCAGGGAATGCTGGGAGGTAAGGTATCTTTACTGTAAACAGAGCTAAAGCTCGTGCTCGAGAGTCCCAGAAAATCCCATAGAAATGCAGTGAAATGCTACTTGGGGTCCTACTCAGCGAGGCCGGAAGCGTGGGCCATTGCTGCTTTTAACGTTGAAAATGTCTGGACAGAAAATGAAAGGACAAGTGCAGGAAAGGCCAGTGTCCAGAGCCAGGGAAGCATCATAGCCGTGGTAGGGACATTCAGCGTGGCAGAGGCAGACAAAGGCAGGCAGAGCACTTAGGCAGCAGGTGGAAGTCAGTGGCCTATGGAGAGCAGGCACAGGGAGTAGGGCTGTCAGGCCTGCCCTGTGGGGAAGGAGGGCAGGGAGTTAGAGATGTGGGGGTGGGGCACCTGCATGAGAATCGCACCTGCATGAGAATCTGGGGAGCAATGGAACGGTAGCTGGGGGGATTGTGATGGTCTGAATATGCTTGGCCCAAGGAGTGGCACTATTGGGAGGTGTGGCCTTGTTGGAGTGGGTGTGGCCTTGTTGGAGTAGGTGTGTCACTGTGGACGTGGGCTGTAAGACCCTCATCCTAGCTGCCTGGAAGCCAGTTTTCTCCTAGGGGCCTCCAGATGAAGACGTAGAACTCTCAGCTCCTTCTGCACCACGCCTGCCTGGATGCTGCCATGTTCCCACCTTGATGATAATGGACGGAACCTCTGAACCTCTAAGTCAGCCCCAGGTTAAATTAAATGCCCTAATAAGAGTTGGACATGCCTTGGTCATGGTATCTCTTAACAGCAATGCAGACCCCAACTAAGACAGGGACATAGGTGGACCCCATGAAGTCTTATTTTATAATTTTAAGGACTTGATTGACTAAGGCTTGAAGACTGGCTGGTAAGAAAGAACAAGTAGTGGGACAGTGTGTGATAAAGGAGAGACAGAGACAGATGAGCGGATACCAGCGGAGGTGTCCAGGATTGCTGTCCACCCACATAGTGAGAGCATGGCCACCAGCAAGGATATAAGTACACTGTGAGGGGCTTCTGGGGCATTTAGCAGTAGAGCGATGGAATAAGTACAGAGGCCTCATTAAAGGAGGCTCTGATGTCAGGCATAGTATAAGGCCGGGGGGGGGGGAGGGCAGAGGCAGGAGGACAAGGAGTTCAAGGCCCAGCCTCAGCTACAAAGAGAGCGAGTTCAAAACCAGCCTCGGCTAACTGAGGCTGTCTTGAAAAAAAGAGGAGGGGGATTTGCAAGGCTCTCTTTATCTTTAAGTCTAATGTGAGGGAGCCCATGAGAGGGCTAAGCGTGGGAGGAGGGGCGGGAGCCCATAAGAGGGCTAAGTGTGGGAGGAGGGGGCGGGAGCCCATGAGAGGGCTAAGCGTGGGTGGAGGGGGTGGCTAATGGTGCCTGCTGCAAAAGCCTCCCACCTGAGTTTGAGCCTGTAACTCATGGTGGAAAGAGGACAGGCTCCTGGGAGTTGTTTGTCCTCTAACCCTCATACATAAGCCTGCTGTCTTTATCCTCTTTCTCTTCTGTCTGTCTGTCTGTCTCTCTCTTTCTCTCACACACACACACAGAGAACACATGTATACATGCATGTACACACAGTTTTTTAAAAAAGCTAATGCTAAATTGAGAATTGGGATTAATGAAAGACTTAGAACGTATAAAAATTCATTCTTTTGATGCTTTCAAATGCCTTGGGTATTGTATTGGGCTTTCTAATGATTTTTCCCCTTCAATCCCGTCTCTACAAACTCATTTCAATGTATTAAATATCATTGTTAAAAATGGTCTTTTCTAAATCATAGTGTCACATTGTCTGTCTATGTCATGGGTAAGCATTAGCTCATTGCCAGTCTTTTGGGCACACTTGGTTTTAGGTCTGTGGTGTCCTTTGTCTTAGCAGTCAGCTCACAGTTTGCTAAGCTAGGGACTTTACTGACAGCACAGTCATATGGAATTTAAATGTCATTCCTGTGACCCTTCAACCTTTCCTATTTTCATTGTATTTCTGAAAAGGGAAGTGGAGGTTTTTAATTAAATGCACAAGTGTCTGCACACAGCACGTTCATGAATCTGGGAAGCATTTGCTGCATTCAGGGTGGCATTGCCTCTAGAGGCATAGCCCTGTCCTGGCAGCATCTGGTTACAGAGTCCTGCAGGCAAAGCTCTGTGGAGAAAGATGGCAAGAGTGCTGAGAGAGGAGGTGAGAGAGAGGTGGGGAGAGCGAGAGAAGGTGTGGGAGAGGGAGGGGGCAGAGAGAGAGAGAGAGAGGACACACACACACACACACACACACACACACACACACACACACACACACACGGGTGGGGAGGGGGAGGGGTGGTCTGGGAGAGGGAGGGAGGGGGTTGGGAGCCAGAAGAGGATGCCGAGGGTGTTTCTAAGGAGGTTGTGGGCAAGCAGGGAAAATTATTAAGTATTGGGTGGTATTGGGTAGTGGTTCAGCTCTTGCTTGTTCAGCATGGGCTCCATGACTATGGTGATGGGTATGCTTCCTGCCCTGCACTGGCCCTGGAGTGTTGGGCTCTGCTGAGTGGTTGGTCTACTCTGAAAGCTCTTTCTAGTTCTAGGGCACTCGTTCACTGTTCTCTAGCTTGTCTGGCCTCTCCCACCTTTGGGTGTTCAGCCAGAGTCAGTGTGGAGCTGTGTTCTGCATGCTGTCCTCCGTGGAACCACACTGGGGGGGGATCCATGTCTACCTCCTTCAGATTTGCCACCTGTGCTCACTAGGAAGCTCTCAGTAAACCACTCCTGCTTTGGAGGAATATGTAATGTAGCATGTACTGGCTGGTTTTGTGTGTCAACTTGACACAAGCTGCAGTTATCACAGAGAAAGGAGCTTCAGGTGAGGAAATGCCGCCATGAGATCCAGGTGTTAAGGCATTTTCTTAATCAGTGATCAAGGGGGGAGGGCCCCTTGTGAGTGGTACCATCTGTGGGCTGGTAGTCTTGGGTTCTATAAGAAAGCAGGCTGAGCAAGCCAGGAGAAGCCAGCAAGCCAGTAAGCAGTATTCCTCCATGGCCTCTGCATCAGCTCCTGCTTCCTGACCTGCTTGAGTTCCAGTCCTGACTTCCTTTTGTGATGAACAGCAGCATGGACGTGTAAGCCGAATAAACCCTTTCCTCCCCAACTTTTTTTTGGTCATGATGTTTGTGCAGGAATAGAAACCCTGACTAAGACATAGCATCACAGATATTAACATGCAGGTAGCAGCTAAACGTGTGTTGGCTGAAACAGAAGAATCTCAAGTTTGAGGCAGCCTGGGCCATATAGTTAGATTCTGTCAAAAAAAAGTGAGTTATTGTATCTGCAATATTTTGCTACTCAAAACATTCACGCATAGCTTTTTTCTCTAGCCTAACAAGCCTAACAAGTAAGGAAGATGGTAATATTCTAACTCAAAGTAAATAAACAAATCAATAAATAAATCGTGGTATTTTCTTTAGAATTTGGTTCTATTGATATTCCCAGTTTCTTCTCATTTTTTCCTTAAAATTTCATTCATAATTCAACAAACATTAATTTAGTACTTGTTGCTAAGAAATAGGTATCTTTTGTTAAATATTCTGGATTAATTTTAATTATTTTTTTCAGATCTGTTTCACCTAGTACATCCACATTCGTAGACCTAAAATGTCTATGATTATAAAGATATGTGCAGGTAATTCTGCTTAAGTCTAAGTATGTATCTGTTATACATTTGTTTTATGGTTTACTTCAGTTTGAGAAGTAAGCCAAGAGGTAGGTATTATCCTTGACCTTAAACTGTTTCTTGAAGTTTAATTGATTGGTGATTAGTGGTTAATTCAGAAATCTGAAAGAAGTCTTGGTTGTTTCAGGGTGCAGAGAGAAAACCTTGCTTTATATTTTTAATTTTTTTGAGGATTTATTTTAATTTTACGTGTGTGTGTGTGTGTGTGTGTGTGTGTGTGTGTGTGTGAACATGTGAGTGCTGGTGTTCTCAGAGGCCAGGCAAGAGTGTCAGCTTTTGTCTTAGTTTCTGTTCTATTGCTGGGAAATGACACTGTGAACAACTCGTGAAAGGAGGCATTTAATTGGGGTTTGTTTACAGTTTCAAAGGGTTAAGCCATTGTCATGCAAGCAGACAGGAATGGCACTAGAGCAGTAGCTGAGAGCTTTACATCCCGATGTGTAGGCAGCAGGAGGCGCGCGCGCACACACACACACACACACACACACACACACACACACACACATGCGCACGCGCACACAATCATGGGGGCCTGGTGTGGCCTTTGGAAATCTCAAAGCCCATTTCTAGTAATATACCTTCTCTGATAAGCCCCCACCTATTTTAACAAGGCCACACTTCCCAATCCTTCCTAAATAATTCTCCTCACTCTGGACCAAACCTGAGCCTGTGAACCCTGGTCTCCTTCAAACTGCTACAGGTTCCCTGGAGCTGGAGTTACGGGCAGTTTTGAGATCCTGACCTGCATGCTGGAAATTGGACACTGGTCCTCTGCAGAAACAGCAGTAGCTCTTATCTATTGAAGCGTCTTTCTAGCCCGTTTTTTCCCGTTGTGATGGGGCTCACATAATCTGTCCCCAAACTCCCGCCTCCACCTCCTGTGGGCTGGATTACAGGTATGAGGAGGCACTGTGTTCGGTAAGAGCACCACATTGTTACGTGTTCCCCTTGAAAAGCAAAGCAGCCTGTGCAACATTCATGCTCTCATCCACCCCCCCCCCCCAGGAGTGCAGTTAGCATGCGCTTTGGAAGGGAGATTCCCACATCTTTAGTGCACGTTAGGAGGTGGTAGCCTGCTTTTAAATCTGCACTCCCTCCACCTAAGGAATTTGTAACACTGTGTTTTAGGTCCTAGGCTTGGTGTAATCCACGCAGCCACTGAACAGGACAGGGGACCTCCACAGACTAAGTGTGTCAGTGAGGAAAGCGGTTACAGTCTTGGGCAGAAATGCAAAAGTACATTCTTTGGGGAGAAAGTGCATGGCTTCTTGTGTTTTTTGCTTATTAGTAAAGGGTTTTCTACCTTAATATCTTATATCAGGTTCAGGGGCTAGATCTGCTCAAGAAAAGGCACTTCATGTAGTAAATTAGTCACATTAGTCACGGCCTGACAGGGTCTCAGCCTGTAGTCATTCTCCAATCTGTTTGCTTTTTGCATAGACCAAAGGTATAAATTAATAGACACATGGTAAGAATTCCCACCAGCAAACACGTCCGGGTTTGACAGTGGTGTTAGTCTCTACAGTTCTCTCAGGGGTGTGACTGCTTGGTGGCTTACTGTCCTGAGAGAGGAGGTTGAGAGTCTTCTACTTGGTCACTGATTACCGATTCTGTGATCACGAGTCCATGTGGGGACTCTTATCAGTGGACGAGTTGTATGTATAAATTAACAACACAGCCACCACTTGAAAAATGACCACGCGTGGTTTTCAGGCCCACAGAGATGTGAATAAGGACAACTTCAGGAATCTATGACCACAGTAACCTTACGTCAGTAGACAGTGACATTTTATGGTCCTGGGGTGTGGTAGAACTGTACCCTTTCAAATGTAGAGTAGAGAGTGTTGTTCTCTGGGAGAATCAGGAGAAACAGAATGTGTGTTTGTTATGTGTTCACCTCCAGCCCAAGATCTCTCAGAACAGAAAGAGCATCCATAAAGACAAACAGGTGGAGGATGACGCTCTTCATGGCTGGTGTCCTTTTGCAAGTTGCAGGTCTGCCAAGGCTGTAGTTGTGTCAGCAGAGACTGGAAGAGTATTCTTGATTTCACACGTTCCCTGATAGTATTGAGCCTGTCTCTTTAATGTGGAACCAGGAAAGTATTGCACTGCATGTTTGGAGTTGTTTGGGCTGTGAAACCCAGCCCGTGCTGATCCATAAACACAGTTAGCCCTCTAGAAGCTTGTGAAACACCATTCTGAGGTGTGAAACATATTTGTGGAAAAGAGTGTATAGGGAATCATTTCCTCCTTGGAGACCAACCTTCAAGAAATTTCAGACTTTAAGTAAAAATTTGAACATAATGCGAACACTTAAGTTTCCCTTGGGAACCGTAGTATCCCAAACCACACGATATTGGCACAGAACAGGGCATTTAGACCAATGGAGCCAAATAGGTGCCTCAGAAATAGTCAGAAAGCTATAGTCACCTAAATTTTCTTTAAATATTTAAAAGTATATTTATGTCTTTACTTAGGGTGCCCGTGTGCACATATGTGATGGTCCGAGAATAACTCGGCAGAGAGTCAGTCTTGCTGCCACATTGTCATGCTTGGGATGGTGGGCTGTTGAGTGGTCAGCCATCTCCTCAGCCCCAGCCACCCAGCTCTCATCAGAGATGTTAAAGACACACATCAGAAAGCAGACACCTCTTTACTAAATGGTACTGGGAAATCTGGATATCCATTTGTAGAAGAATGAAACTAGATCCCTCCTCTTGACCTGGCACAAAACATTAAGTCAAGATAGAGAGAGGATCTTATATAAGACTGAAAATTAGTAACTTCAAGAGCAGAACACGGCCAAACCTCTCTGTAGCTTTGGAAAAGGACTCCAGTAACACAAGAAATTATTCCAAGGGATTCTATGAAATTAAAAAGATCATGCACAGTAAAGGCGACAGTCACCATACTGAAGAGACACCCTCCAGAACAGCAAAAAAACGAAATCTTTGTTAATTCTATACCTGATGGGAAATTAATATCTCAAGTATGCAAAGAATTGTAAACATTAAGAAAAAAATTACTCAATTAATAGACCAATAAACTGAATAGTTCTTATAAGAGAAATATAAATGACCAATAAACATTTGAAAAGGTGTTCAACACCTTTAGCTATCAAGGAAATTCAAGCTGTTTTAAGAGTCCATTTCACCCTAGTCAGCAACAACATAGTCTATGCAGGTAAACCAACTCACAGGAATGCAACCTAATGCAGCCAAAGCCTAAAAATGGAGCTACCATATGACCCAACTCTACCATATGCTGGAGGGAAAGCTTGTGACATTTGTAGGAATATGAAAGGAACTAGATGGAAATCATTACGTTAAGCAAAATAAGCCAGACTCAGAAGGACACATACATACAGTATGTGTTTTCTTTCACTGGTGGAAGGTACGTGTGTGTGCGTGTGTGTGTGTGTGTGTGTGTGTGTGTGTGCATGCATGTGTGTGCATTCTTGTGCACGCCCTGAATTGGCACCCAAGGGTGTCGCATGTGTCTCCTGCACCCTTTGTACTTTTTGTTTTGAGACAGGGCTCACTAAATTGGTCAGGTTGGGCTTGAACTCACTCTGTAGCCAGGTTGCCCTTGAACTTGTGATCCTCCTGCATCAGTCTTTTAAGTCGATGGGATTACAAGCTTTGCCCCACCAGGCGTGGCTCCTTTGGCAAACTTCTACAGTTTTGAATTCTCATCTGTCTGTGGTCTACCTACCAAATCGTTGCCTCTGTGACATCACCGACCTCATATGCAAGATGTACCTTGTGGTGACAGAGTTGCTGCCGCTGCTTTCTCTTGAAACTGTCTTTGCTGTGTCTCTTTGGGTCCCCCGAATTGTGTTTGTTCTTTCTTTAGTTCTCTAGACCCTGAGGTCACGTCTCACGTTGTCACACTGTGCCTCGCTTGTTTGTGAGGAGTCGGCACCGTCTTGGTCAGGTCCTCCTAAGTCTCCTCTGCCCCTGCACTGTTTGCCATCACTTACCTCTTGTGAACAGTGCTGGGTGGGACGAGGCTCTCTCAGGGTTTTGTGCAGGGATAATGACTGTTGGGGACACCCCGAAACAACTCTGATTTACCCATCTGCTCTTCTGAATGGGCAGATGGAATCCTGGACTCCCAATCGGGATTCTTGGAATTTTTCCTTTTTTCTTTCTCCACAAAACTTCAAGAGGCTTCCTCAGTGTCTTTGCTGTGTCCTTATCACAGAATCTTTGTAGATTTTCTCTGAATGTCACCCCCACAGCTTTGTCTCTTGCTGATACCCTGCTTTCCTTGATGAGTAAGACTTAGGTCTTTCCAGCGGCTCCAGCTTTTGTGGGCAGCTGAGAAACATTCACAAGAGCCATGGGTATAGACACACTTACCGTTCCAACGAAACAGCTTTCTGCTTAGGTTCTGTTCTTATTTCTCAATTCTGAAAATGATTAATCTACTTTGAAATTTATGAGGGCAGTGTTCTTGGAGGTGCAGAGAGAATTAGAACAGGAAAGCCGTGGCCCTTGAGTGCGCAAGCTGCTAGGGAAAGGTTCGTGTGTTTTGTTTTATTCTAGCACAGGTACCCTGTGGTAACTGCATGTGGAAGTTTCACGGCAGGTTTTGTGAAGGAGATGCCTGAGGGGCAGTTTGAGGATGTAGGATGATTTCACTTGGTGGAGCCGACCATGGGGATGGGCGGGTCAGGTGAAGAAGTGTAATGGACAAAGGAGGTAAAAAGTATGACCTCCACTGGCTTCAGCGGAGTGCCGGAGGTTGGTTACTGTAAGGACACATTGGAAGGTGAAAGGAGAGGTGAACTGACGTGCAGCAGAGAGCGTCAGATGCTAATCTCCGCAGGGCACAGGGTGTAAGCAGTCGGTAGCCTTTAGGAGTTTTTGTTGGAGGAGCTACAGGCATTGTTAACTGGCAAGATGCACTGTGCATCGCCTGGAAAGTTGCAGGTGCTGGGTGGGAGGCAGGACATCCGTGACTGGTGGCTTGAGCAGAGAGGAGGCAGTGACACCTGGGTTCTGCTAACTGCTCTGTTTGCTCTGATCTGTGGCCTCTGGCCACTCAGCTTCTCAGGCTTCAGCTTTCGTCTGAATATCTGCTGGTTCCGTCGTTCCCCTCTCTGCTCTCTTCTGTAAATACTGTTATGTTCTAACTTGCCAAAGGTCACAGAGAAAGAAGGGAGACTAGAGGTCAGTGACAGAATGGATAAATAAAATCTGCACGATGGTCCAAAAGCACATTTGGTACAAATACAACACCACATGCTTGCAGGTGAGTCTGTGCAGTAGTTCTGGAATAGAGAGTTATGCTTTCAGGCTAACAAACTGGGCAGTGTCAAACTCCGTAATTAGAATGTGTGGGTACTTACTTGAACTCTGCATCTTAATAAACAGATATGAATTAACTATGTGTGTGAAGAATTATCAGGGCGGTCCCCAGTTCTTTAAAATTCACCTGATTCTGTCAGTGTGTTCCTCATTCTGTGCCTGCCACAAAGCCATGATGCCCTTCCATCTTTAGTACACATGCCCACACGATGAAACACGCAGACATCATTGTAATACGATTACAAGCCCAGGATTTTGATCCCCTTAAAGGTTCACCCTTTGAAAATATCGGGGAGGGGAGGGGGGGAGGGAGGGAGGGAGGGAGAGGGGAAAGGAGGGGGAGAGAGCTTGTGTGCCCATGCTTGTGTGTGTGTGCCTACACTTGTCCTGCTCCTGTGTTCTGCTTTCGTTTTCTTTTCCAGACTGTTCTGGACTCTAGGTGAGATTAACCACTTACAGCTTCAGGCGATTTCCGTTAGCATTTTCTTACCAGTTTGTGTGTGTACCAAGCACTGCTATATCTGTCATCTCGTGCTGACCGGGCTGTAGTTGGTTTATTGCCCAACTATAGCTTGGGTTAGAGACAGTGTGACCATTTGGACGTAACTGTCAGAATAGCCAGTATGGTAGCACCTCCTCACGCTTCCTCTTCCCTGATGCTGGGGGTTGTGGAGTATGGTGAGGGGTTAAGCAGCATGCTGTGTCTTCTTCAGCCCATCATTAGAGAAGTCTCAGAGAAAATGGTTTGGGGTAAAATTTTTTGACTGGCCAGGGAAGTGATGACTTGAAATTCTTACTTTTCTAAAATGTAGTTTGCGTTGCTGTGGATTATGAACATAGCATTATAGAGTGTTGGCTGTCTTGAACATTTTTGGTCGTGAGGGTTCTGGCCGATGCATTTCTGCTTATGAACTCCCCAGGATAACATTTTTCATAACAACCAGAACAAATTATCTATTATAAAAGTTTTTTTTTTTTTTTTTTTTTTTTTTTTTAGTTTCTATTTATTAACCTCTAGGCATTTATAAAGTCTTTCTCATTTGGGCCCTTTGGTAGGTTAAGAGTAAATAATTTACATAATAGTAAAGGATTAATCATTTAAAAAATGATACATGATTGTGTCTGTTGACTGAATGATGTGAAATCAGCAGACACTGGCAACCTTAGAAAGAGAGGGCGCCCACAGTCTGACACCATTAACAGGCTTGGCCATGGCATTTTGTAGTAACTTAAATTACTAGACATATGTATTAATCTTTCATCATTAATGACGTTAATTAATGAGCTCTGTAAAATTTCTTAATTAGTAAATTATTAACTACATTGGACATTTGGACAATGTGGGAGAGTATTACAAGCTGGTATGTGGCTCATGTCTGTAATTCCAGAGGCAGAAGCTGGGGGCTCTCAGCAAGCCCAACGTTTCTTTGGGCAACACGATGAAACTGTTTTAAAAAAAAAAAACAAAACAAGGAGCCAGTGGTGGTGTGGCACATGCCTTTAATCCTAGCTCTCACAGAGGCAGAGGCAAGTGGGGCTGTGTGGGTTCGAGGCCAGCCCAGCCTACATAGTGAGCTCCAGGACAGCCTGACTATGCAGAGACCCTGTCTCAAAAAAAGCAATCAAACAAACAGTCACCTACAACAAGCACTGGAGCGATGGCTCAACATTGAAGAACACTTGCTGCTCTTGCAGAAGACTGGGCTCCTTTCATTACCAGTGACTTTAGCATCAGGGGATCCTGTGCCCTCTCTGGCTTCTGCCAGCTACTGTATAGCACGTGATACAAATAAACTCACTTAGGCCCACACAACACATACACGTGAAAATAAAAAAGATTATTGTAAGCGGATAAAAAGTTGCCATGTTTGTATGTGCATTTGTGTGTGTGTGTGTGTGTGTGTCTGTCTGTCTGTTTGTCTGTCTGTCTGTCTGTGCACTCATAACCACAACCAGGAGTCTCCATGTGCGCACAGTGGCCTTCAGTATTCCCTGAGGATTAGTCCCAGGCCTTTCCTGCCCTGCAGATACCAGCATCTGCAGAGACCCCATTCCTTAGATAAAACAGTGCAGCACATATTAAATCTATTATGGAGTAAGAACTGTGTAGACGGCTGTATTGTTTAAGAACTAATGACAAGAAAAGTGTACATATTTAGTACAGACTCAGTTTTTTTCTTGAGTATTTTTTTAAGTCTTCAATTGACTGAATCTATGGGAAGAGGCACCCATATAGATGGAGAGGAATCAACCCCCCCCCCCCGTGTGTGTGTGTGTGTGTGTGTGTCTGTCTGTCTGTCTGTATTTTCATGGGCATACTATTAAGTAGTGGCCTGTGATAATGGGAATGTTTTGCTTTTTGTTGGGTTCTTATATAGATGTACACTTTTCAAAACTCACCAAACTGTTCTTAAGATTTGTATATTTCTCTCTGAAAATTATACTGCAATTGAGAATAGCAATTAAGATGAAAATCAATCTGCAACTTCAGTCCGCAGGGATGGCCATTGGTTGGCATTCCTTGTAGTCTAATACATTTTAACAATTGATGTTGTCTTTGTATAGACTATTGCAGCCTAAAGCTAGGTACAGTAGCACATGCCTGCTATCTTATATTACAGATGCGATAGAGGCAGAGGCAGAGAATACTGAGACTGTCTGAGAAAAACCAATGGGAGACAAAAATGTTGTTACTGCTTACTTGTAAAAGTTGGTATCTTGGCCCAGGCATGATGGCACACGTTTTTAATCCCAGCACTTGAGTGGCAGAAGCAGGGTGGTCTCTGAGTTCAAAGCTAGCCTGGTCTCCGTAGAGAGTTTCAGGCCAGCTAGTAAGTTCTAGGCTGCATAGTAAGACCTTGTCCAAAGAACAACAACAAAAATTACGTATATGTATGTGTATGCGTATGTGTATATGGATACATAGAGAGAGCATTTTTGAATGTCATGAAGTAGGCTTTGAAGCACAGTATTTACAAAGTACATATAATTTATATATTATATTACATTTAGTATGTATAATATATAGACTTGTAACTGATTCCCAGAACTTCAGGCCACATTAGCATCAACCAGATGACTTGGTTCTAGGATCTGGTATCAGTGGTGGGTAGTGTTGCTCAGTCTGAGTTCTCAGCCACGGAAACCTCTGCACTGTTTCCTCTCAGCACACTGAATAAGAAATTCACGTTTGGCTGACTCCTAGGAACCTGGACCTGTTTGAAATTATAAAGCCAAATTTGAACAAGTGTTTTTCCAGGCCCGTTGGGAGAAGAGAATCAATTAATTCTTCAAAGCACTTGAGAACTCTTAATGTAAAAGATGTGCTGGAAAGCGCTTACTTGTCTGTAGCCAGCTGCCATGCTCGGCTTCTTATTTGTGCTTTGTTTAGATAGCAGTTGCTTTCAAGTGTAATGTGTTCCTGCAGGCCACGCTCTGAGTACCACACTTGTATTGAAAGTCACGGATGCATCGTGGGCATCTTCTCAAAAGCCTGCTTAGAGCACACTCAGTGTCTCGTGCCATTCTAGACTGCTCTTTACTTCTGGGTTGTGAGATGTTTGTTTGTGTGGCCTGGACTGTTGAGACATGCTCTTTCAGGAGTGTGGCCATGCAAAACCCAGGAGCCTCGCCCTTGGACCTTCCCTGGTTTGTATGCTTATCTGCTAAGTGGGAGCATGCAAGCTCTCCTACTAGATCCTGGTGGTACTGGCCTTTCACATACACCTCTTCAAATCCAACCTTCAGGCCTCCTCAGCCCAGGCCGCCACTTCTTCCTGTTGCTGTTTCACCTTGTCTGGTGCAGGAAGAGAAGACCTTGCTGTCTTGGGTATGTTCACCTGTATCAGGTTAAACCATCATTGACAATTAGCACAAGTTGGCATGACTTAGAAAAAGCCTGGAAGGTGTGCCTCGCATTATGGGAGTTAAAAGTGCCATGGGCCCAGCTTGTCCTCAGGACTGCCTGTCAGTCAGGCCTGCAGAGGACTCTGCTGAGCACAGCATCAGTGAACACCTAGTGCAGATGCTTTAAATATGATGTAGGATGAGGTGAGCTTCCTGTGTCCACAGCTCAGTGGGAAGCAAGAGCGATGGGCAGGGAGAAGGGGAGATGGGAGCTGTTGACTGATTGGGTACATCCTCCACATCAAGTCACCTGATTGTCCCCTTGCTACTAAGTATCTCCTCTTACATGAGGATAGTAACTTATTAACCTCTTTGAAAGGCCAAGTTTGAAATAGTTTTTAGGTTAGATATTTTCTAACAGTGTACTTCTTTTACAGAGTTTAGTTAGTAATTGCCTCCTGGTTTGTGAGTTGTCTTGATGTGTTCTGTAGAATGAAATAGTTTTACATACAGATACTGAAACAAATCATCTTACTTTTAGTTCCAGAATTTTGGATTAGTGTGCAAAATTTGTTTTCTATTGATATAAGGCTTTATATAGAGTGTTCAAATTTTCAGAGCATATTGTTAAAGGTAAATGTTTAAAGTCACTTCCTTTCAGGATTATTGGAGGTTATCCATAAACAAATGCTTTGTCTGTTTTGCTCATTTGTGAGGTTATGAGTCTGTATTAGGGAAGTCCTATTATTTGATATTTCAGTTAATAAAATATCCAGTGATTTTAAAAGTCCGCTTGACGGTCTCTGTGAGTAGTGCAGAAGTTTAGTCCGACAGAGCCAGATACACACGTGCGTGCCTGCGTACATGTGTGTGTAGTCCGACAGAGCCAGATATACACGTGCATGCCTGCGTACATGTGTGTGTAGTCCGACAGAGCCAGATATGCACGTGCATGCCTGCGTACATGTGTGTGTAGTCCGACAGAGCCAGATATGCACGTGCATGCCTGCGTACATGTGTGTGTAGTCCGACAGAGCCAGATACGCACGTGCGTGCCTGCGTACATGTGTGTGTAGTCCGACAGAGCCAGATATACACGTGCGTGCCTGCGTACATGTGTGTGTAGTCCGACAGAGCCAGATGTGCACGTGCATGCCTGCGTACATGTGTGTGTAGTCCGACAGAGCCAGATGTGCACGTGCATGCCTGCGTACATGTGTGTGCGCTTGACACACATACACAATGGAATCTGAAATTTATTTCCTGGAGAATTAATTGGGAAACAGGTAAGCTATATTTGTATCAATTTTGAATAATAAGGTCGGTATGTTATTGAATATAGTGAATTATATGTAAGATACAGAGATTTGATAAAGATTGAGTCACTAAATCGATTGCAAATGTGAAGGCTTATGTATGTCTTGTTATCATCAAAGTGGCCAGTGTGAGACCATAGACCACGAGAAATATATGACCCTTTACCTGCAATGTTTACATCGTCTGGGAGCCACATACTTGCTGGTACCCCCTCAGACCACATGGGTCATAAACTGGAGGTGACTTCCCTGGCTGTACTTTAAGCAAGGCCATCAGAGTGGTTATCTTAGATAAGAGCTAGAAATCCCTGTTGGGTTAAATGGGGTGTCCACATCTGCCCCAGGGCTCGGGAAGTTTGACCAAGCTCACCCCACGATGCAGGGTGGGTGTTGGGCTGTGAGAAGCCGCAGGACAATGCCCGGGGGTGGAGGAGAGTGGCCTGGGGTCCCGGGGACTGTACAGAGCTGGCTTGGGGATCCCAGGCCTGCGACGAGGCCAGGACCATCTGGTTCTCAGGCTCTTGGGCATCCCAGGTGCCACTGGATGTCTTGGAAGAGCTGTGAACAGAATGGGGGACCTGCGGGCTGGATCTAGGCTTGTCCACAGGAGGCTTGGCTTGGTGGAGGCCGTGGCTGAGAGCGCAGGGAGGCCTTCTGCCGGAGACTAGACGTGGCTCTTTAGACAAAGGCCTATTCCATTGTTCCCCATGGCGGATCCTGATGAAAAGAGACAGTCCATGGTTTTAAGGCGTTTATTGTCATGGCAGAGAGTGGCAATGAGTAAAATTGTACCCCACTTTCTCAGGGTGGGCCTGAGGTTAAATATCTTTTGCAGGGAGGAGTGTCTGGGAAGGGGAGTTTATTGGCTAAGCCTCTAGGTACCTCATTAAAATGGAGATCTGTCTTGAGGCTACGTGACCTGTGGTCACGTCCTCTACCTGTGGAGGGGCTTGGGGTGTTGCCCTCACGTGACTGATGGCCACAGACCTATGGAGAGCTGCAGTCTCATGTCAGAAGCTTGGGGCCCAGGAGCATGGCAAAATGCCTACTGTCCCTTGCTCGGTTATCCCCTGCTGGGGATCCCCTGCTGGGTCACCAGGGTTTTAAACCTTAGGTCAACCAGAAACCAGGCTGCCTTTCATGGTCCTACATATCCCTACAGGGGTTCCTCACTGGGCAAGTCTATCTTCCATTGCTCCCTCATTTTTTATATGTGCTTGTTTACATGGCTACACACTGGTGTGCCCACGCATGTCGAGGCCACAAGACAACCTTGGATATTGCTGTGTAGGTACCATTACTTTTGTTTTTAATTAAGACTCTTACTGACCCTGGAGCTCAATAAATAGATAAGGCAGGCCAGCCATGAGCCCAGGGATCCACCCATCTCCTCTGTACCCGTGCTAGGATCATGAGCCCCTAGCTTTGCGCCTAGCTGTGTGTACAGAACTCAGGCCTTCATACTTAGCATGCAGGAGGCACCTTACTGAGCCAACTTCCCAGCCCGTACTCTCAACTTTATAGTCTTGCTGCTGTCCCCACACTTGGAGCTCTTCTCCACTGGCTTCTCCTGCTGCTGTGAGGACTGGGCTCTCATTGGTAGCTCTGGATTCTATTCCAGTTCCTTCCCTTATCCTGCTGTGAGGTAACACGACAACTTAGCTAGGCTAGGCCTTAGTGTTCTCATGTATAAGTACAAAGAATGTGTCTTGCTTTGTCATAAAGGGTTTCTTTTATTAGGTCCAACATGATTGTCTTTGCTTTAGTATTTATGCATTTGAAAGTGATAAATTTGACAAATCTACTCTATTGATTATGACTTTAGTTAGTCATCAGATTGTTCATGTTACCTGTAGTTACCAAAACTTTGAATTTTAGTACAAAAGTTTATCTCATGAATGGAGCCAGCGTGTTTCTGGGCAGGGGCAGTGCTGACTGGCCTTATCAAGGAGCCAGATACTTTGCTTTAAATCCACCAGTGCTGTGATGGTCAGCCCTGATGTAGAACTTGTGTTTATGTAATGAGCGGAATCTCAGCCTTTGACCAAGGATCCAGCCACAAATGCTGCTGTTGAGCTGTTCTTCCTCTCTTGGTTGGCATCGAAGCTCAGCCACCAGCCTCTGTCTCCTGTATCATTTCCATATTGCTCATGCTTTCTCCTCATTATCCTAGCCCCGCCCCCTTTAGCTTCCTTTGATCTACAAGGTGTTTCTGAGAGCTGTCTTCTCTGGTTTGGAGGTGCTCTGGCCAACAGCAGGCAATGCAGAGTGGGTGGGTGGGGCAGGGACATTCTGGCAAACCTAACTGTGAGCATTGGGTAGTAAGTATTTTAGGCCTCGTGGCTGTAAGGTCTGGATTGACACCTACACCACTCTGCCTCTAACAATATGCAAAACAACAGAGGCCTACCTGCCATGAGAGCTTAGGCAGTTCGCCAGCAGTGGCTGCTACGTTGTGCTTTCTTGCCCAGGCCACACACAGTCATTGTGTGTGTGTCAAATCCCAGAAGATGTAGTGGCCAAAAGAGTAAGTCTGGGGTGGGAGTGGCGGTGGGGGAAGGGTGGTTTCTTTTGTTCACTGCTGGTAGAAGACGTCCCTCTGATCTCAGGAAGGTGGAGGAAACCAGAAAAGCCTTCCCAGTGTGGGAACACAGGTGCTGTGGCCAGCACGTCGGTCCGACTGCCTTGGGCTTGTTCAGGCACAGCTAGAAAGAGCCAGGGCAGAGATAGCAGTGGGAGCTGGCAGTGGGAGGTAGGAGTTCCTAAGCAGACAGGGAGGCAGAAGTTTGCAGAAAAAGGAGCAGCCTGAGGCAAGCTGGGAGGGGCAGGATGCTGGGCCAAGCCGGGAAGCCATGCTTTCAGTTTGGTTGGCAGGGAAAGGGATGAGAAGGGATCTTGAGGAGCGTGAGGAGCTGAGGTTAGTGAGGTTTTCTTTGAACATTCCACCGTGGGTAGACTTGCAGGCAGATGCCTTGGGAAAGGGAACAGACTGCATAGGGAGGACCAGAGAGATGGGGCGAGAGGAACGTGGAGGGCTTGCCCTGGGGCTGGTTGATGGAGACAGACGGTAGCTCCGTGTATTTGGGAGAGATCCTGCAGTCCTATTAGGCTACCTGAGTTCTCCTTTGCCTCTCCACACTGTGTCAGTGAATGCCTGCTCTCCATCTTCCCTCAGGGAAGCCTTCTGGAGAAACACGCCCAGGTAGAAGATTCCACTTCATGCTTATTTTCTTGGCTGCGGCTTCACAGCATTCTCTTCCAAGATGGGTCAGGTGGGGCACTTTGCTCACAGGCCCTTTCATTTAGATATTTTAACACTCGAGGTCAAGGGACTCTTTACCAAAGGATCATGGTATCATAGTCTTTGCACTGTGGCAGGGAAGAGTCACTCAGGAGTTGGCCTTGTGACCTTGGGTCAATGACTGCTTTTCTTTATCTGTGGGCCGAGATGAGTAGTTCCAGCCTCCCGAGGTCTCTAATCATGACAGGCTCTGCTCAGGAAGTACTTCAGATAACATAACACCTGCACGGTTTTTTTAAGGACTCACTTCGTGTTTTGGTTGATACAGGGTTTGACACTTGGTAAATAATAGCTGTTCAATAAACAATGACTGACAAGAAGAATGTGATGTGGGCAGATTTTTGTGGCAGATGGATGCAGACTGACTCAGATGGGGTAAAGCTAACTGTAATCAGTGGCTGTGAACTTTGTGAGGATGAAATTATAGGATTTTAGAGCCTCTTTCTTTCTCTCTCTCTCTCTCTCACACACACACACACACACACACACACACACACACACACAGAGAGAGAGAGAGAGAGAGAGAGAGAGAGAGAGAGAGAGAGAGACTGATTGATTGATTGATTGATTGATTTTGGAAGCTGTAAAATTCCAGGAGGAAAGATGATATGATGTCATTTACACAGGCAGAAATGTCAGCACGCATGCATTAGCAGCATTAATAATCAGATGCTCCTGCATCTTCCATGATTCTTGCCTGACAGGCTCCACAGACAAACACTGAAGGGAAATAATTAATGTCAACAATGCACCTTGCTTCCAGATGGAGAGCGAGCTGCTGGGTTTGGGTTTTCAATACCCTTTGCTAGATCTATAGACGAGTGGTTTTTATTGTCTTCCAAGATTTCGTGACCAGACTACAAAAGAGAGAGTGCTAATGAGATGATCTTTGTGCCCTAGGGAGGCCACAGACTGATCTTTGGATAAGACCTTGGGGAATTGGGAAGATACAGACTTGATTTAATGTATTTCTAGAATGCTGTCTACTTCTCATCCCTGAAATTAAAAAAAAAAAAAAAAAGTGAATTTCTGACCTTTACTCTTGGGAAATCTGGTTCCCTGGGGGCCCAGGCACCAGGCCTCAGGACATTGTGTTCATCTCTTTTCAGTCTCTCACCCTGACTAGCTTTCTAATCTTGCATTGGATCAGCTTAGTGGCAAGCCCAGTCACAGGTCCCCGTTTAGCTAGACGTGCTGTCCATCTACTGAGAATAGTTTAATGGCCACTACGGTAATAAGTGTCCGGTAAAGAGAGGCCCACAACTTTGGAGCATAGTGGGAAGGGCAGGCAGCAGGAGCAGGAAGGATGAACCAATCGGCCTTTACTCCTGAAAAATTATGAAGGACATTGCTGCCGGCCTCATATCTCACAGTCTCCAGTTCAGCTTACCTGTCAGGTAACATGCAGAGAAACTGGGGAAGACTCTTCAGTTTCAAGCCCACCTCTAAGCCTTTCAATGGGTAATGTCTAAGCAGCATGGTCCCGGTTTCCCAGGTGATGGACAGCCGTGCCCACTGTTCCCTCCCTAACTTCTTAGTCCATAGCTGATATTGAGGGGATTTGAGCTCCAGTTCTCCTTTACTGGGCAGATGCAGGATTCCACCACCTGCACCCATGCAGTTTTGACTTTAATGTTAATTCTGCCACAGGTTCTTGAACTATGGCTGTTCACTGCCTTCCAATCCTCCTTTGTGTCTTGCTCATCTATTGCTCATCTGTGGAGGGCTTTCTCTTGGCTTCCCTGCATCCAAGCCTTCCTTATATGTGAAGACTCGTTCCTCTGGGAAGCCTTTCCGAAACCCAGGCAACCACAGAACGCACCCTGATGATTCAAACAGAGGGGCAGGTGGTTTGCCCAGACGGGACGGCAGGTGCAAAAGATCTGCGCACAGATGCAGTGGCTGGGCCTGGGTGTGGGAGAGAAACGCCGGCTGGGATGGGTGAGGATGAGGTGGCAGAGAGAGCCTGGGATCAGGGCGTGGGAATTTGGATTTTGTCTTGATTATATCAAAGTTCCATTAAAGAATGTAAAAGTCAAACTTGCTTGCTAAAATACTCTGGCTGCTGTGTGGAGGGAAGAACAAAAACAGACGTGGGGACAATCAACAGTCGGTGTGTTGTCTTGACAATCTGTGTTGTTAAGTGGAACAAGCCAGACTCCGGGAGATGGACACAGCAGGCTTTCCCTTGTGTGTACTCTTCATTTTGTGTGTGCACTCGTATATTTTTGTGTGTGTGTGTGTGTGATAGAAATAGAAATGGGGCATGAGAAAGGGAGATGAGATCTTAAGAGAAGAGGGAGTGAGGAGGAGAGAGTAATAGAAGACATGTGACTTGAAAGCAGAAGGAGGAACCATTGGGAGGAGTTGGGGACCAGCACGAGGAGGTGGGGGTGGGGGGGGCGGGGTCGGGGTCAGTTAGTCTAGGAGGGAGATGAGCAGGAACAAAGTCAAATGACATCTGTGTGAGGACGCTGTAATAAAACCCATTCCTTTGCCAGCCTAACAATAAACTAAAAAAATAAAAGTCAGTTGCAGTTGTAGGGGGTAGACAGGCATAGCAGTGGGGATGGAGACACATGGACATGTGTGCCTAGAGACTTGTCAAAAGGATCAAACTGGCTGGCTGGAGTGTGCAGAGAAGGCGTTTGCAGCCTGGATTGATGGGGTGAAGCCCTGGGCTGGAAGTCCCTTCTCTCATCCCCCTTTCCTTGCTGTCTAGACTTGGTGAGGGTTTTTTTTTTTTAAGTGATATTTTCTGCATTAGTTTCACTTTTCCTGTTAAAATGTAGCAGAAGAATTCTTTTCTTATGAGATGTTCAAGGTGGTCCCTGAGCACGGGGTCTCTCAGTGGCTTTGGAGCTGGGTGGGTGTGGACTCTGGGGCCCTGGGTTTGCACCTTGTGTAAACCCTTGCTCCCCTGTGCTCAGTGTAGAGCCCTGTTTAGCTGCTCAGAGCCTTTCCTTCTGTGGCCAGGACTCCTGCGTGCCTGCTCATTGTGCAGTCTCTTCTCTCCTATAGTTGTCATGGTGGTTTTTTTTTGTTTTGTTTTGTTTGTTTTTGTTTTGTTTTGTTTTCTTAGGGTACAATAATTGTGTGGAAATGAAAATGGTTTGGAAGTAAGATTTTACACTAGTCCACGCCAGTGTTTTGTGAAACATTTTCCAAAGTTGTTTTCTCTCCTGAAGTTTGCCTTTGCCTTTGCCCAGTAGGACATCTAGGAAACTCCCAGACCTGTAATCTCATTTTCTTCAACTTGCTGCTATTGGTGCATCGCAGCCCTGTCACTGACCTGAAGTAGGTGCTGAGCAAGACAGTTCTGGTATCTCCACAGGGAAAACGGAAGGTAACATACATGGCGTCCCTCCTGGCTAGTCAAAAGTTTCTCAGATGGCTGGGTGGCCAGAGAGGCTGTATTAGTCATGGTTCTCTAGAGTCACAGAACTTATGGGTAGTCTCTATATAGTAAGGGAATTTGTTAATGACGTACAGTCTGTGGTCCAGCTCCCCAACAATGCTCAGCAGCAGCTGTGAATGGAAGTCCGAGGATCTAGCAGTTGCTCAGTCCCACAAGGCAAGCAGGCGAAGAAGAGTGAATCTTCCGTCTTCCAATGTCTTATGTAGGTCTCCAGCAGAAGGTGTGGCCCAGATTAGAGGTGTGTACCACCACACCTGGATCTGGGACTTGCTTTGTCCCAGACTGACCTTGAACTCAGAAATCTCCTTGCTTCACTCTCCTGGGATTAAGGGTGTGCACTACTAAGTTTTTCATGGCCACTATGCCTCAAGATCTCCATGCCAAGATTCAGGTCAGAAACTTGTGTCTTCCAGACTCAAGATCTGGATCACAGGTGGCCTTCTAATTCGGGATTGTAGTTCACTCCAGATATAGTCAAGTTGACAGTCAGGAGCAGCCACTACAGAGGGACTCATGTGGAAAGAGCTGGTGACCTGAGTGTTGGAAAGGTGGACTAATTAGGTTTGCTCTGTGTGTGTGTGTGTGTGTGTGTGTGTGTGTGTGTGTGTGTGTGTGTTAGAGAGAGAGAGAGAGAGAGAGAGAGCGAGAGAGCACTAGTGTCTATGTGGAAGAGAATATGTCCGGCAGGAAAGGGGAGGACAGGCAATTTTAGAAGTCACATTCTCCCTCCCATCAGCCTCTCTGAGTGCTGGGGCTGCAAACACAGCATCCTGTTGTTTCGCTTGTCTGTCAGTGTGTGTATGTTCCATATTCATCCGCACCCCATCTCCTGGGGCATGGTGTCACAACCACTATCCATCTATTGTGAGCTGCCTGCAGCGTCCCAGGAAGACCAGCGGTGTGTCTCCTTAATTGGCTGGTGGGGTCACTGCTCATTGACATGCCTGTTTGCTCAGCTTTCCCTTCTCTCTCCCTGACATTCCTCTCCCTGTCCCCTGCCCCTCCCACCCTCTTCCCCCATGCAGCTTCTAGAAGGGAGGCCCTTGGAGAATGGGAAGAATCAGTGGTCTTGCTGAGAAAGGAAACCTGCTCAGGATGTAGCCTCTCAGCTGGTGGGTCCTTTCCAGGGTGTGATGTACTCTTAGCCGGTCAAGCCATTTAATGCACAGAGGAAGAAAATAGTCTCGTGGTTAGGGAGCTATCAGGTCCCTAAGGAATCCCGAGTTTACTACTTCTGTAGGCACTGGGAACTCAATGGAGTCTTAAGAATTATGAAGTATCCTTAAACCTCAATGTCCACCATTTCTGTCTCCTCCCTATACTGCATGTTGTGTGTGATCTGAGTCTCTCACTATGCAGTCTACATAGTCTGGAACCTGCAATCCTCCGGCCTCAGCATCCCGAGTGCTGCGATTACCGGTGTGGCCCAGTACTGCCTGGATTGACACTGATCCCTTGATACTGTGATGCCCAAGACAGGAGAGGAAGAAAGTCTTTTGCCATTTGCAAATAGCCACAAGCACAAAAGTGGTATTATAAAAGCAAGAATGTGTATCTCAGAAAACGGTAGATTTCTAAAAAGAAAACTAGCTCCTCACATCTGTTTTCTCGTGCAGACTCTGACCAGATTTTAAAACTTATAAATTCTGTTACTCCAACCATGTATCATTAGGGCAGAAATATAACTTACTGTCAGTCAGATGTAAAGCCTACAAAAGATGGCATGGGCAGAGTACGGGGGGGGGGGGGGGATGGGGCTGGAAAAGGAAAATGTGTCCTGGGGAGGGAACGGAAGACACATTTCAGGAGACTCTGTGAATGATTCAAGAGCATTAGTGTCAAACACATCTCTTCCAGAGTCTTACTCACTCTCATCAGAATAAACACTGACAAGTCACTGCTGCATGGTAGACATTGTCACACTCTGAAACAGGACTAATGGTGGCAAACATGAAGAGGGGCCAGGTTCTGAGTGGTCCCCAGGCTAGACAATGACAGAAGTGGCTCTACCATCCTAGATGTGCGGCTTGTGTACATGTTCTAGTGTGCTTTCTGTTTCTGAGATAGGCACCGTTGCTCTGGTGACCCAGTGTCAAAACATCTTCACTGGCTTCTGTATCAACCCAGCGGGTCCAATTTCGGGTGGATCTTTAAATGTTTTTGACTGATGGCAGGACACCCATTTGAGACTGGATTCTTGGACTGCATCCATCTTCAGCCCTGTAAGAGACGTAGTCACGAAGGGGTCAACCTTTCCGGTTGGCTTAATGTTCAGTGGGAACCGGAGCTTGATTGCCATAGTCATCGTCTCTACTGTGTTGGTTTAAGGATTTGTGAGAGGCAGTTCCTAGTGTGCTTAAAGGTGACTTCTTTTCCTTAAAATATCCATTGGCTTAAACAAAATCATAGACTCAGGGGATCAAAATAGTATAGAATTTATAGAAGAGAGACCGGAAGTTCTTTGTGCTTCAGTGGAATCTGATGATGTTAAGAACTTGCACAATGCCTGCTGCTTGAACACAAGTTCCATCACATACCGGACATGTGGCTGTGCTACCCCTCCCAAATTTAAATTAAATTAATTAAATTAAATGAAATTAAAAATGTGAATTTCCAATAAAAAATGTGAGAGCTTCTTAAGCTCCTTTATCTCCTTAAAGATGACTTTAGCGGGTTGGCGCACGCCTTTAAACTCAGCACTCAGGAGGTACAGGCAGGCAGATCTCTGAGTTAGAGGTCAACCTGGTCTACAGAGTTAGTTCTAGGACAGCCAGGGCTATGCAGAGAAACCCTGTCTCGAAAAAAACAAAACAAAACAAAACAAAAATAAAATAATAAATATATAAAAAAGTAAAGATGACTTTAGCAAATTAATGGTCTGTGCTTTCACTGCTGTCTCTCAGTTCTGCAAATCCTGTTAAACATGAACTGGAGCATGACTGCGTGTATGCCTCCGGCATTTATTGGTAGAGCTGAGACTGAAACCGTCTATGTGGTGCTTTATGCTTTTAAAGAGAGCTTCCAGGTATGTTTTAGTTGATTTTCCAAGACAGCCTGTGAGGTGGGCTGGGCAGGGGTTATTAATTCCTCTTGCAAATAAGGACACTGCGTTTGAAAGTGATTTTAGCCAACTTGCATAGCCTTTCATAGACTTGTGAGGGTGCCAGGGTGCCTGCCTCTTATTTGGTGTGTTAGGAAACCCCGTGGGCCGCTCTCTGTGAGGAGAGGTTGAGAGAATGAAGTGTTTCTCCTCTAGAGTGATAGGTTGCTCACAGCTGTCTACACTCCTTTTCCTGTGAAGAACAACACTGACTTCATTTTCAGGACAGTCCCTGGGATGAGAGGTGTCTTTCAGGTCACTGGACAGATCAAATCAGGAAGAGCGAGGATTTGCATTTGTGAGGGAAGGTGCCAGTGGGTTGGATGTGGGAACTGTGGCTCTCAGCATCTCCATTGTACAACATGATGGCTGGGTCTTAGGTGCTCTCTGGCATTAAAGATGAGGATGCAGCTCTAGAGAACACAGTAGCATTTCCAGTTCCCCCAGCAAGTGAACTGCAGAGCCAGGACAGAGCAGGCAAGGCCTGTAATAATGTAATTAGTAATCAGAACTGGAACCATCCTGTTTCTAACTCAGGAAATCTGAGATCCAAAACCTGTGATTTAGGAGTTGGTGATTCACATTATGACATGATTTCATTATGTCTACTGTAAATTCTTTTAGCACCATTGTGCTTTCTTCCAGTGCGTTAACTATTTAACTGAAGATTGTAACGAACATTAATGGTTTTACTAGGTCTTCGGCTATTTGAGGATTCATGAGTAGCTTCCAAATGTTCAGAAATGAAAAAGTAAGTGAACTATAAAATTGTAGTGACCCAGATTTTCTTTCCTCACAACTTTTCAACTGAACATTGGGTGTTTACAGGATCAAGCTGGATGGCGGCGGCGGCTGCTGCTGCTTCTTCTTCTTCTTCTTCTTCTTCTTC
Organism: Uromys caudimaculatus; assembly: GCA_028551405.1. Classification (NCBI taxonomy): domain Eukaryota; kingdom Metazoa; phylum Chordata; class Mammalia; order Rodentia; family Muridae; genus Uromys; species Uromys caudimaculatus. Next base: position 21,103,551 of record CM052715.1, on the reverse strand, counting down.
TTCTTCTTCTTCTTCTTCTTCTTCTTCTTCTTCTTTTGTATGTCAATCATTTTATTTCTGTTCATTAATCCTATAAAATGATGTGTTTCAGACATGTGCAAACACATATAAAATCCACTCTGATCCTGTTCAAACACCCATTGCAGTCAGTTACTCCCAGCCACCATCCCCGACCCCCTTCCTCTCTGGTAGAGCATATTCCTTTTTAAAGATTATTTTATGTTTTGAGATTATAGTTACATCATTTCTCTCTTCCCCTCCCTCCCTCCAAACAAACTCCCATAACCCTTCTTGCTCTCTTTCAACTCCATGACCTCTCTTTTCATTAATTGTTCTTACATGGATGTGTATGTACATACATACATATTCCTACATACATGAATGTATGATGTTATTCATATTTTGTTTTCAGGGCTGACCATTTAGTGTGCTCTTCCCTGAGCTAGACTATTCTTCCCTCTTTGAGAGGTTTTTTTTTTAAAGATTTATTTATTTTATTTACATGAGTACACTGTAGCTGTCTTCAGACACACCAGAAGAGGGCATCAGATCCCATTACAGATGGTCATGAGCCACCATGTGGTTGCTGGGAATTGAACTCAGGACCTCTGGAAGAACAGTCAGTGCTATCAACCACTGAGCCATCTCTCCAGCCCCTCAGAGTTCTTTAGTTGCAGGTAGTGGCTTGTGTAGTTTCCCTGTAGTTCCTCATATGTTTTCCCGTGATGGTAGCATGCCTCTTGTCCTTCTTCAGCTCATGTTTAGCCAGTCATGTTGGTGACACTTTCTGGGTGTAGCTTCTGACATTACTAGGAGACACAGTCTCACGGCAAGCTCCCTGATCCTCTGGCTCTGAGCAGCCTTTCTGCCCCCTCTTCCTCAACACCCCCTGAGCCTTATGTGCAGTGGTGGTTTTGTGCATTTGTGCGTTGGGACTGGGCTCCACAGCTCTGCACTTTGGTTGGCTGTGGTTTTCTGTAATGGTCTCTGTCTGTTACAAAGAGAAGTGTCCTTGAAGAGGAGAGAGCACTGCACTTATCTGTGGCTATAAGGACAAATATTTAGAAGTAGTTAGGGGTTGTGCTGGTTTAGTAAAGTAGAGGTTGTGGTTCTCCTCCAAGACGCATAACTTCACCAGCTCTGGATAGTTGACTAGGTCTCCAGTACCAGGCAGGCATGGTTTCCCTCTTGTTCAGTGGGACCTGAATGGCATTTTAAAGCAAGTGACTTGATACTGAGTAGCCGGTAGAAATGGCTTTTGGACTCCACTCTGGTTATTGATTGACACTGGGGTAAAGTTAGATCCATTTCACTGGAGGACAACATCCACAATCCCTTTATTTGCCAAGAAATAGTTTATGAAATAACCAATGGAGAGTGGTTATCTGGTATCCCGCTCTTTAATGTTCGAAAACACAACCCTTATTCATACTATTATGTTTTTGAAAATGTCAGAGTCTGCCAAGGTCATTTCACCTTTGTCTTCCCCATACTGTATAGCATCTTTTTACATGACTGCAGTTTGTCTGAATTTTCTGAACAAAAAAAGATGCAGCAGAAGCAAAGTAAATTCGTGATGGAGATATCACGTGATACAAACTTTTAGAAACCCGGGAGATGTGAAGGGTGGTTGCCTGGGCTTTGGGGTCCTGCTCACCCTCCTGTCTCTCCTTTTTCCTCAGGGTAATCTACTGGACATTTACTATATACCAGATATTTGTATTTATAGCTAAAATTCGTGGTTTGCAGTCTTATCATAAGTGTAGGCAAGTTTGAAATTGTTACATTCTTAGAAATAGTGCTGAGAGATATCTTACAGAACCAGCGGATTTAAACGTGAGGTGTTTCTTGTTTTTAAAAGCATTGACCCCACAGCATTTTCAGTTTTGTTTCTTGAACAATGCCTTCTCTAATTATTCTGATGAGAAACATGGTTCTTCTGAGCCTTGTCATTCATGGGAGAATCAAGATTGAGGTTGGGAGACCAGGGCTTCCTTCTACACAGTACCACTTTTGGTTCCGTGGCACTCCAAGTCACTCAGTCAGCTTTTCTCAGCCGTAGTTTCCTTATTTGAAAACAGGAACTGCTGATGCCTTGTGCTATCCAGCTGTAAGACTGAGATGATGTGAAAGCCCGGCACGGTGTGCGGTAGCTGCTCATGGCTGGGTCACGGGGCGAATATGGGTCTGTGATAATGTCAGCGCTCTTTGTCTTTTTGAGAGTTTCGGTTGAATGTAGAGTGTACATGGCTTAGATGTGCAATCACCCTTAGTAGTTTGGCTGAGTGGGAATGGATGCCAAGGAGAGCCGATGAGTTCGGGAGAGCTCAGTGGTTGTCTGTGGCACGAGCTGTCACATTTCCAGCCCTTCTAGAAGCTCCACAGTAAATGGAAAAGCCATGCTAGACTGAGGTCTTATCTGCAGAGGATGATGGACTGAGAAAGATGCAGATTTTAACTTTATTCTAGCAGTGTTCTTTCCTTTCTGTGCCTTTTCAGAAATTTGAGATGTGGCCCATGATCCTCGACAGGGTTTATTGCTTTTTTGTGAAGCTGGGAGACTCTTAAGGGGCTTCAGTAAAGAACTGTGTGTTGGGATTGCACATGCCTCTTGAACATTGCTTAATAGGCCTGCAATGAATTTTTGTCCTGGGTATAAGGCTGGGTTTTCCTTTCAGGTATGTTGTTGGATAATTAGAGACTGATCAGATGACCAGGAGATGATAGTGTTGGCAGAGGGACAAACTGTGATATCTAAACTATTCATTCTACAGCTTCCTTTGGCCACAGCAGAGAGCCTTTACATAGTCCAGGCATCTCATCCCATTTCACATATGTGGCCCGGAACTTCTGCAGTGGTGCAGTATCTATTGCGATGTGATTTTAACACTTTGCTTTTGTGTTTTTGTTTTCTGATGAGTCTGGAGACCAAACCCAGGTCTCTGGGTGTGCTTGACCACTCTATCATTGGTGTTCTTCTATGGTACTTTCAAAGCCCTCTTTTTTCTGGGTGAAAAATACACTCTGAGTTTTCATTTGGTCGTGGTGCATTAGAGCTAGGGCACGAAGGTAAGTTGAAGCAGAAGTTAGGTGTTAGAAACGCCATTTAAATAGCTGAACAGGGTCATTGAGATGGCGTGCGTGGCGTGAAGGTGCTTTTTGTACAAGCCTGGTGGGTTAGTTACTCTTTGTTGTGATAAAATACCCCGACCAGAAGTGACTATGGTTTCAGAGGGAGGGTCCACAGTGATGGCAGACACATGGCAGCATGAGGCTGGAGCAAGAAGCTGGTTGACCACTTTTTATCACACAGGAAACTGAGAGCAGAGCAGAAGTGGGACAAGGCTATAAACTCTAACCCTGTGAGACCAGTTTCCCCCAGGAAGCTCCTGCCTCCTAAGGTTCTATACTCTCCCCTGACAGCAGCATCAGCTGGGGCCAGGTGCTCAGATACATGAACCTGTGTGGGGGGTATTCCTCATTTAAACCATTATATCTGGTAGCACGAGTTGGTCCTTGGAACCCACATATCTTAGGGTTTTATTGCTGTGAACAGACACCATGACCAAGGCAACTCTTATAAGGACAACATTTAATTGGGGCTGGCTTACAGGTTCAGAGGTTCAGTCCATTATCATCAAGGTGGGAGCATGGCAGCATCCAGGCAGGCATGGTGCAGGAGGAGCTGAGAGTTCTACGTCTTCATCTGAAGGCTGCTAGAAGACTGGCTTGCAGGCAGCTAGGATGAGGGTCTTACAGCCCACACCACAGTGACACACCTATCCAACAAGCCCACACCCACTCCAACAGGGCCGCACCTTCTAAAAGTGCCACTCCCTGGGCCGAGCATATACAAACCATCACACCACCTAAAGATAGAAGGAGAGAACCAACCCCACAAAGTTGGTTCAGATACCCACATTCTCTGACCTCCACATGCCCACTGTGGCACACACTTCCCCTACAGTGTGCGCATACACACACACACACACACACACACACACACACACACACACACACACACACACACAGAGATAATAAATTAAAAAGTAGCTGAACAGTGACCATGGTGAGCTGCGCTCTAATTTAGGACTGAGCATTTTGCCAACAACACAGATAATAGCGCAGCACTATTTATAACAAAGAAGTAATGCAGTTGTAGTTTTTCTGTTCTCAGAGAGCATGCCTCTGCTTCTTTTGACTCCTCTGCAGAAATGAGCTTTAGATTATGAAATGCCACAAGGACTATGTCTTTATTTAGATTACTCAGGCCTTGTGTTACCACAGGCAAGGTGGGAAGAAATGCAGGCTGGGAGCAAGGCTTTTTGAAATCATTTCCTCATGGGCGTTTCCCTTCCAACCCATCGTTTCTGACTGCCCAGTGCCCTCTGACCTTCCATCTGTGAGCTGGGACTGTCTGACTCTTGTCAATTACAATTCTTCTAGTCAAGTTGTCTTTCCTGTGACCCCAGACCTTTTGGACTGTCTGTCCCCTTAACATCTTAATATAAGACGGGCTTTGGAGTCTCCTTTGTATCTGTCCTGCTTCTAAGCAAGACCACAGAGACCCTGGAGGCTCCAGTACCTGAGGTCCCTGAGGCCTTTTACGAAACTGGAGGTCCGTTTCCTGTAGCAAAGTCAGTGTTACTGTGGGTGCCACTTCACTGAGTGAGTGAGTGTAGTCCCAGGGTGCCTCAGATTGCCAAAAGAGTCAGAATGGAGTACTACTCCCTTCCCAGTTTTCCCACCACATTGTGAGCCACTGAATGAAACTCTTGTTTATGGTGTGTGTGTGTTTTGTGTGTGCATTGTTGGGGAGAATATTCTGGAAATGGACCTCAGGACCTTGTGCCTTGAGCATGCTTGATAGACGCCGTGTCTTTAACAGATTAGTGAAGATAAAGACTGAGAAAGCAACAACATTGTGCACGGGGACCCTGGGCACAACCCTGTCTTCCAGCCTCACTGCCTCTGGGGCCCTTCCTTCTTTTGTGAGATCAGCTGCTTGCTCAGACTGTGTACGATGTCCCAGGAGGGAAGCATCCTCTTCAGAATTGGTCCGTCCCTCTTCCCCCTGCTGCAGCAGTGTTAAAGCCCTGACCTTTGTAGAAAAGATTTGAGTGAAATGTTTTCTTCCATCACACTGGCGTGGTAAATGTTAAAGGAGGAGATATAATGTGCTATCTAGAATTTCAGTGGAATCTGTGTTATGCTGTGGGAGAGAATATAGATGATTCATTTTGGGGGTTCACAGCCGTCTCTTAGTTTTCCCACACAGCCTTCCTCCTCACTGATCCCATAAGGAAGGACAAAAGGAGTGGGAGGTGGGCAGAGGCTAGAAGAAGGCGCTTGTCAGAACAGTTGCAGGGTGTTCAGAATGGGGGGAGCTGGTACTTCTGAGGAGGTGTGTTAGTCAGGGTTCTCTAGAGTCACAGAACTTATGGGTAGTCTCTATATTGTAAGGGAATTTGTTGATGACTTACAGTCTGTAGTCCAACTCCCCAACAATGGTCAGCAGCAGCTGTGAATGTAAGTCCAAGGATCTAGCAGTTGCTCAGTCCCACAAGGCAAGCAGGCAAAGGAGAGAGAGTCTTCTGTCTTCCAATGTCCTTATGTAGGTCTCCAGCTGAAGGTGTGGCCCAGATTAAAGGTGTGTACCACCATGCCCAGATATGGGACTTTCTTTGTCCCAGGTGACCTTGAACTCAGAGATTCCCTTGCCTAAGTCTCCTGGGATTCATAGCCACTATGCCTCAAGATCTCCAGGTCTCCCAGCCTCAAGATCAGGATCACAGGTAAGCCTTTCAGTTCTGGATTGTAGTTCATTCCAGATATAGTCAAGTTGACAACCAGGAATAGCCACTACAGGAGCCAATTAAGAAATGATGAAAGATTTTATTTCACTTTATTTTGAAATAATTTCATTCTTATAGAAGAGCTGAAGGAACAATGCAACGGAGCTTTCCCAATGGGTATAATTGTTAGTGTTTTAAGGACCCCGCACACCCTTCCCAGGGGGTATAATGCTTATCCTGATCTTCTCTTGTGCAAAACATTTGTGGGTTGTAAACATGTGCATGCTGCCCACAAGCAAGGGCCTCTGCTCCACAGTCATGGCACTGCTGTCATTGTCAGGAGACTAGATCCAACAGCATCCTGTCCACAGACCCCTGTTGTTTCAATCTTGCCTTTTGGACCAGAATAAGACCATCTAAGATGGTCTGTTACATATCCATGTTTCTGAGGCCTCTTCAACCCAATGACTTGGTCCCTTTATTGACCATACTCTCTAGAAGAGGGTTAGGTGTGTTACACTGTGGTGTGCTTGGGGTTGGGTGTGTCTGGTGCTTCCTGCTTGTTACATTTTTATGCTTTCTTCTCTAACATGGTTTTTACTTGTAGAGTGTTAATGGGGAGTCAAAGAGTTGATAGTGTTTTGTGTGAGCTTTGGCTCTCGTTTGTAGAATACCTGTTAGGCAGAGCTCACTTAGGGCTTGCAGTAGTTTAGTGATCTACAGTATATAGTTGTATAACAACCCCCCGGTGTGGTGGTGAGCTGTGGGTGAGCAGCAGTCACTACCTTCCATGATTGGTGAGGCAGGAAGGCCTAATGCTGACTGCCGTCTTTGATGGTATTCTTCAGTCTGGGAGCCTCAGATGTCTTCATCCACACACTCAGGCCTATGAAGGAGCCCCACTTCTGTATTTCCCTAGCCTAGCAGCAAGGTAGGACTTCTTCTTATGGCAGCTTAGAGCTCTGCATTAGCAGTGAGGGATCTGCAGTTCGAATAAATGCAGTCATTTGTGAAGAACACATGTGTGATTGTAGCCACAGGCTAGCCCAGGGAGAAAGGGAGGACAGAGTCCACCTCATGATGGCAGGAATTGAAACGTTCGCAGCAATCTTTTTTACAGCACAGCTGGAAAAGATTATGATTGGAAGATGAATGGATCTTCTTAGAAACTTGTTCATAAACCCTCTTTATAAAAATAGCGTGATTCTCGTGCCTTCTCCTGGGCTCTTTTCCTTCTGTTGGCTCGTTTAGTCCAATTTAGATGGGATAGTTTTGGTTTTATCTTGTTATACTTTATTACTATCTCATAGGAACCTGTCCCCCCCCCCCAATGAGAGACAGAAAGGGAAGGGACCCAGATGAGAGGGGGGTGGGAAGGGAGATGGAAGGGGGGAGTGGCGGACACATCATAATCAGGATATATTATACGAGGGAAAAATCTATTTTAAATAAAAGGAAAATAATAGAATGTTAGCTGAGTGTGTATGAATTTATTATTGGTAGTATTAACCGTAATGCACTTAAAGATTATGAAATGTCTTTTTAAAATTCAAACTAGAGTTAGTTTAAATAACCATATTTAATTTTGTGGTTTTGTTTTGGGGGTTTTGTTTTGTGACAAGATCTCATGCTGTATCTTAGGGTGGTCCAGAATTTGCTGGGCAGCCCAATATAGCCTCAAACATAACAATCCACTGGCATCAGGCTTCTAGGTGCTGGCCTTACAGGAGCGAGCCACTATGCCTGGCCTCAGATAACTTTTTAAGAGAATGTATCTATCAAATAGAGACTGCTGGCCTATTACATGCTTTCCCGCTTTGTGAGACTTGTGGGAAGTAGTCATCTGGATGTTTTAGAAGATTAAAACAAGCTTATCAATGAGTTTTCAAAGATTTTGTGGTAAATAGAATCCATTTTTTTAAAAAATAAAATGAAGTCTGAATATGTTGTAGCTCATGCCTGTCGTCTTGGGACTCATAGGTTCTAGGTCACAGAGAGACCCTGTCTCATAAACACAGAAAAACTTAAAAGACTTTGTTGGGACAATGTCCTTTGGTTTTGGTTTTGTTTGTTTGTTTTTTTTTTTTTTTTTGGTTTTTTGAGACAGGGTTTCTCTGTGTAGCCCTGGCTGTCCTGGAACTCACTCTGTAGACCAGGCTGGCCTTGAACTCGTCCTTTGTTTTTGATCTCCGACCTTTAAAGAGTACAATGGACCACACAGAATTTCTGAAACATTTGTATCTCTTAGTATTCAGAAACTTTTGTAATTTAAAAGCCAATTTCTGCAACCTTGTTGGATACCATAAAGTCAGATTTATAGAAGAGTTAGCAGAAGTCGTGGAGGGCTGACTACTCATGGTCCTTTAAAGTTGCTCTGCTGGAGTCAAACTGTGTTTGTCATAACAGGGGCATTAATAGATACAGTTTTATTAACTAAACTATACATTTCTTCTGGACTTTAACACCTCCTCTTCCAACATCATTTATTTATTTATTTTTGGTTTTTTGAGACAGGGTTTCTCTGTTTAGCTCTGGCTGTTCTGGAACTCACTCTATAGACCGGGCTATCCTTGAACTCACAGGGACCCCACTGCTTTTGCCTCCTGAGTGCTGGGATTAAAGGTGTGTGCCACCACCACCAGCTCCAATATCCTTCCTTATTCTGAAATTTAATCTTGGACACTAAATAAATTAAGATTATTTTTTGAGATTCTGGATTTCATTTGACACATTTTGAGGATGGCCAGTGTGGATGAAAATTCACCTGTGTTTCAGGCATTGGTACTTACTTGGTGCAAATGTGATGAAACCAGAGTGTGCTGTAAATTGGTCTTGGAATAGCTTCCTTGTGGTGTTTTGATTTCTACTGTCAAAGTGTGGTGCTGTCTGTCAGCCTCTGAGCAGCCTCATGTTCCATTCCTCTTTGTTTTCTGGGTTTCATCTCACTACTGACATGAACTTTTCAGGCTCCTGTTGTAACATCATCTGTCAGACCTTGAGAGAGGAAAATCCTTGTGTTAGTGGTAACCGCACTGCATAGATTATGTTCTTAGACTGCAGTGGCCTATGGGCAGCTCACACTTGAGGCCTACTTTTCTCATGTATAAAATGAGGAAGGGCTGGCATACAAGGCTTTCCAGAAATGAAAGAATCAATAACTACTTAAAAATACACACACCACCAAGAATATAATTTTGTCTTTAGTATAATGAGGAGATTCTTAAGCTGCTTAGTTGGAGTTTCTATACTATTTAAACTTATTGAGTCCTAAAAGGACTTTTGCTTATACAGGCTATCACATGTATAGTTATTATTGTTATAAATTAACACTGAGAGATTAAACTAGTTTAAGATGGAGTAATGGTGTGTGTGTGTGTGTGTGTGTGTGTGTGTGTGTGTGTGAGAGAGAGATGAAGACAGATGGTTCGAAGGTTAGAGGACTGTTTTGGGGAGAAGGAGGAGGACTACTAAGAGGGGATGGGAAGGGCATTGGGGAGCATGTATAAATAAAACGCAGTGATCTGTGTGTATGAAAGTGTCACAGTAGAAGCCATCTCACATATGCTAGCTCAAGACTTTAATTGTAACAAACCTGGCTCATTAAATAATACATGCAGATGGTCATGGTGATATAAGCCTATCATCCCAGCGCTAGGAGGTCGAACCAGAAGATTCAGGAGTTCAAGGTCATCCTCTGCCTCACAGCAGGGTCATGGACAGCCTGGACTGCATGAGACCTTGTTTCAAATCAACACTGTAACAACAACACTTACAGATAGAAGACTTGCATGTCAACAAGATTGTTTTCATAAAGTGGCTCTTTTTGCAAAGTGAAACAATGTCTGTTTTGAACTTTAGCTGATTTCTGTACTATCTGGCTTAGTAGTAGATGGCTGGGTTCTCTTACTGTTTGATGTTATCTGCAGTGACATCAGGAACTTCTAAAAGAAGCAGTGTGAAGTGATGACCGACAACTAGTAATGTTGTAAGGCTGTTCTACTTGTTTATCTGTTTGATATAGGATCTCACTCTGCAACCCAGCTGAGCCTGGACTTGCAACGTTTCTCCTGCCTCTGTCTTCCTAGTGCTGGGGTTACCCGTGTGACCCATACAGGAGTCCTGTTCTGATTTCATGGACCATGGAAGGTTCCTCATGCTCTCCATGCTGGTGTCACAGAGCAGGTTGGGGCTTTAAGTCAGATACATTTGGGGAGAAGTCCTCTCATACCTTTCTAATTTGCAGGAACCAAGAGCTGCTCATCTTCCTTCTATCACTTCCACTTCTTGTAAAGTACGAATAAGATGCTCGTTTTGCATGGCTTTTGTGAAGTGAAAGTATGTGAAAATGGCTAGCATCCTTTCTTAAATACAGAAGGCGGAGTAATTTACTCTTTGTTTGTTCTGTCTTTTGTCTTACTGTAATTTGAAGTATCAGAGAAAGGACGAGTTAGGTGGGGGAAGCATTATGGAGGGTAGAACCAGGCTGGGAGGAAAACAAATCAAGCCCATGTCTACAAAGATGGCAACCTTTGCTTCCTGCAGTCACTCAGGGTATGCCCGCCATTCCTCCGGTCAAGAGGCGTCTGTTCCTGTTCTCTTCCCTCCTGGGCACACCTTACAGCTTGTTCTAATCAACAGAACACAGCCAGACTGAGGCTGGGCAGTTTTGGTCTGTGTTCTCTGAGTCCTGGCTGACCTTAGAATGAGATCTCTGCTGGAGAGACTTACAAGGTGCAAAGAGAGGAGGAGCAAGCCCTCCCATCCCACCCACTTCAGGTGGCTTGTAAGTGAGGTCACACTGGGCTCTTCAACACAGTGAACAAACACCAGCTGTCCTGAACTCTGGCCAAATTTAAGCCTCAAGCAAATGACTGGTGTTGTGTGCTGCTAAGTTTTGGGATTGGTACATACCAATAAATAGTTAAACCCAAAAGACTGAGAAAAGTCTGTCCCAACTTTATCAGCACACACAAATTGTATATGAGGAAAAACAGCTTGAAAAAAAAAAAACCCATATTTTTCCATGAAAAAGGTTTTTTTTTTTTTTTTGTAAAGATGGCCCTTAGTTAAAAGCCATCACCGGCTGCTTCCCTGAGCAGAGGCCCCACTGGTGCCTGAGAGGTCCTTCCTCCAAGTCCCTACGTACTGTACCCTCCTGGGCCTATGCTAAAATACTTAATATGATTAATGTTTTCCAAGAGAACTGAAAATCCTTTTTTTTTCTTCAAAATACTAAATAAAGACAGAGTAGGTTTTACAGGCATAGCAGTGAAGACTTCTTTGCTAGGTTCATTTCCCATTGCGGAGGTACAAGCTGTCTTGTTGACCGCAGTAGTTATCATCACTCTGTGTGGCTGGCCAAAACCTGCCTTTCTGGTTTGTAGTGTTGCGCTAATCTGCAAAGCTGTTATTACTCACTGAGGACCCTTTGTTCTGACTAAAGGCCCCCTGGTGGTATTTCCAAATCTGCTGCCCTCTTTGGGAGTTGCTTCCTAAGACTACATCTGCGTCGGTAGAAACTGTTGTTTCCAGAAAGTTGTTGGTATGAAAACAGCCTCTCTCCCGTTGCCGAGTTATGTGGCACACAGTTCACAGTCCAGAAATGCCACAGGCATTCCTCTCATTTTAAAGGCAAATGAGTGTGCTGTGACATTTCAGCCTTTTCTGAGTGACTGAAGGGATGGCGCTTTCCTTGTTTGCCTAGTCTTTTCTGTTTTCTTCATGTTGGAACACCTAATTCTTGTCAGATGTACTTTACTGCATGGAAAAATTATACACCTCTACATAGTATGTGTAATTCATTTCAGGAGCCCCTTCTTTTTAGTATCATGAATTTCAAACATAAGATACTGATTTCTTACTGTACTTTTAGAATATATTGAGTCTCTTGGAATTATAGAACACCCAAACAAAGGGGAAATTTTTGCTTAAAAGTGAACTGAATTGTTTTTGCTCATTGATTGACTTAAGAAAAGTCTCATTGACTTAAGAAAAATGGAAGCTTCATAAGAGAAGAGAAAAGGAGTCTGGTTTTTTTATTTATTCCTGTTCTTCAATTGTTCATTAGTCATAGTGAACTTTTAAGGTATCGTACAGGTGTAAATTATTAGATCACTCACAGAGGAAGTGGGGTATAGGCTCTAGCGCCTCCTTTCAAACCATCTGGACTTTATTGCTTCTCAGCTTCTTGGTAAGGTCAAGTGTAGAATGTTTACATATTAGTAGAATAAAGAAATAACAGATGACCTTAATAAAGGTCAAATCGATTAAGAGACAGACAAAGCCAGGAGACTCTGTAGGTCCAGAGAATAAAATAGAGTTATAACAAAGCTGAGATCTTAAAGCGTTAGTGACAGAAGCATCCTCGGGGTAAAGGGAACAAGGCCATCAATTGGGCCACACCACACGGGGATACCCCTTTAAGTAGGAAGAATTTCTTTCCTTATATTTGAATTCTTATCCAATACTGTTGCTAAGGTCTCACTAATGGAAGGCGATTATTAGAGACAAATTTTGTTTCTCTATTTAGAAACTTCTTAGGCATGTTGCTAAGTGCTGTGGTTGTAATCATATCTTCCGTGGCTTCTGGATTTCTCTTCAGGAAAACGGCAGTGATCCTGACTGCACTCACATGCCTATCCTCTGCTAAGGGCTGAAAGAAGTGAAGAATCATGCTTTTCTTAAATTTCAAATGGCAGTAACAGTCTGATTTAGCGTTGAAGGGCTTGTCTGGAGGCTGGCCGGAACTCACAGTGGTGGCTAATGATAATTTTGTCTGACTGCTGGAAAGGCTCAAGAAGAATTCAGATTAAGAAGTCCTGAAGTAACTTTAAACGAGAATAAAGCAACAGTTCCTGCGTTTCCATCTTGTCTGAGCACATTTCTTAACATCCAGTGCAGCAGGTGCCTAATGCACAATACGGCAGCCTCCGTGAGCAAAGCAAATGCCTTTCCTGTGCTGCCGCGCCTTGGGGTTTTAAAGATATCTTACACAAGTAATATGTGAAAATCAGGTCTCTCCTTCTCTTCCTTCAGAGGCCACTTTAAGAAGATTTCCTTTTTAGTCACTGCTTCTCTTTAGTGTCTCTAGGGTTTTGATACCAGACAGGAGCTTCCCTCCCCACAGGCCTGTGTACCAAGTCTCTTCCTTGCCTCTTGTGCCTTTTAGTTCACCTTTACCCATCTTCCAGAGAGTAACAGTGTGGGGCTGGGGTGTAAGATCAGGTTTGAGCCACAGTCCCACTTAGAAGATCGTGCTTGTGGTAGCACAGGCCTATAATCCCAGCAGTGGGTAGGACGGAGGGAGTGTGGGATTAGAATTTTTTTTATTAATTTATTTATTCACTTTACACCCAGATCACAGTGCCCCCATGCCACCCTGTCCCACCCTCACACCCTGGGGATCAGAGTTTTTAAGTCATTTTTAATCAACATATCAAGTTCAAGGCTAGCCTGGGCTATGTAAGACTGAGGGGAGCAGACAGGAAGAAGAGGGTCCTAAGCAGACTTGCTGTCCCTGTGCTGTAGCCCCCAGTCCTGTGTTTTAATTTCCTTACTAGAAGATGGTTTCTTAGGATCACATATGAAGGGAGAATGGAACACGTGATTCTGTTGCTGATTTGGCTGTGCCCTCAGGGCAGGTGTAGACACGCCCCCTTCTGCATAGAGCAGGAGTCAGGAGTCCTCTTGTTCTTTCTTAGATCAGAATGGGATTCATTGCCTCACATTGGACGCTCTCCTTGTGGGTTTTCTGTAGAGGATAACACAATATGTTGAAGGGAAATAGTCCTAAACATTTTCAGAATCAGAGTCTCTGTAAATGCAAAACTGTCACAGAGAGTTGACACTCCATATTCTGGTAGTTTGGCAATGATAGTTTTAAAAGATGGTGTCTTTCTCTTATGCAAAAAATTTTAATAACTTCCATATTGAGGTAGCTCCCCAACTCTCTTTTCTTTTCTTGGGGCAGGGTCTCATTTTGTACCCCAGGCTACCCCCAGACTCATGACAGTCTGCCTGTTTAAGCCTCCTGAGGGCTGTGGTTGCAGGCACGAGCCATTACCTTAAGCTCTGAGGCAATTTGCTAAGCTTGCTTTTGCATACGCCCTTCATGACTAAGCGTGTTAGGTCATTTTATGCTCCGTAAGTACATTCTATGTATGTAAGAGTGCCTAAAATTTCTAGAGGGTGTGGGAATACAAAAAAAAAAAACAACAACAAAAAAACTTGACATGTGTGAGTGTGTGTCTCCAGTATTTCCTGCATACTTTTCCTTTTTTTCTTTTTCTTTATTTTTTTTAAAATGAATTGCTTCTTAATGGCTTATTTGGGGACAGAATATTAGGAGCTGTGAGCTGTACCTGGTTTGCTTATTCATCCTGTATTCTATGCCTGAACATAAGAAAGACCAGAAGGAGAAAAGAAGGAAAGGATGGGAGATTAGCTTTACACTCCAGCCTGCCATATTTCTGATATTTTGAAATGCCAGAAAAGATGTTTGGACATACTCCATATTCCTTGACAGCTTGCCACAAGCTGGAGTCTCGGGGGAAGAGGATACTTCAATTGAGAAGCCGCCTCCATCAGATTGGCCTGTGTGCAGGTCTGGGGGGGCACTTTCTTAGTTGATGATTGGTGGTGCCGTTCCTGAGGTGTACAAGAGAGCACCATGCACCAGCAAGCAGTGTTTCTCTGTGTACTCTGCTTCAGCTCCTGCCTCCAGGTTCAAGCCCTGCTCTAGTGCCTGCCTTGGCTTCCCTTAGTGATGGAGAATGATCAGGACATGCAAGCCTGTGAAACCCTTTGCTAAGATGCTTTTGGTCAGTGTTTAGCCACAGAAATAGAAACCAGGTGAAGACAGGAAACAGAGAGAGGCATGCTGGTGTTTAGCTCGATTTCTCTCCTTTACCCAGTGTGGGGGGTGGGGGTGGCGCACGTCATGAGTTTGTGAGTCTTCCTTCCTCAGTTTAACCTTTCTGGCCATGTACTTGCAGACATGCCCGGGCGTCTCCATGGTTTTTTTTTTTTTTTTTTTTTTTTTTTGGTTTTTTGAAACAGGGTTTCTCTGTATAGCCCTGACTGTCCTGGAACTCACTCTGTAGACCAGGCTGGCCTCGAACTCAGAAATCCGCCTGCCTGTGCCTCCCAAGTGCTGGGATTAAAGGTGTGCGCCACCACTGCCTGGCTCTCCATGTCATTTTAAGTCCAGCCAGCACACAGGTTCTCAGGTAGTCCCCTCTGTCTTTCAAGTGACAAGGACACGTGGTGTCCTCGAGCTTGTGCCTTCCCTTTCTTCTATAGAAACTGCTTTGCATGGTGGGCACCAACTCACCACAGTCATTTCTTTGTTTCACGGTCACTGTATCACCTGACATACTGGTGGGGGTGACACCATGTTTAGAGGTTTCAGAGATAAAGGCAGGACATATTTGCTTGAAGAAAGGATTCTATAAATTTTGCCTGCCACAAAACCTAGGTAAAATTTTATAGTGTGTGTGTGTGTGTGTGTGTGTGTGTGTGTGTGTGTGTGTAAAGTGTTTTTAAGCATGTCCTAGTTAGGGTTACTGTTGCTATGATGAAACATCACGACCAAAAACAAATTGGAGAGGAAAGAGTTTATTTGGCTCATGCTTCAACCTCCATCATTGAGGGAGGTCAGGACAGGATCTCAGACAGGGCAGGAACTCAGACAGGGCAGGAACCTGAAGGCAGGAACTTATGCAGAGGCCACAGAGGGGTGTTGCATTCTGGCTTGCTTGATATGGCTTTCTCAGTCTGTTCTTTTATAGAACCCAGGGCAGCTGGCCCAGGGATGGTACCACGCACATGGACTAGGCCTTCCCCCATCAATCACTATTAAAGCAAATGTCCTATAGACTCTCCTGCAGCTAGATTTTATAGAGACATTTTCTCAACTGAGGTTTTCTCCTCTTAGATGACTTTAGCTTGTGTCAAGTTGACATAAAAATTAGCCAGCACAATGCATGTAAAAGAAAGCCACCTTGATTTTACCTAGTAAACACTTTGTCACCTCCACCCCACTAGTCCTCTAGTCTGTCAAAGTAATTACAAATTCCTAACATTATTGATTTCTTTGGTGTTTTGAGACAATGTCTCATTATATAGTCCTGGCTGGCCTGGAACTTGCTTTGTAGACCAGACTGGCCTTGAACTCATAAAGATCTGTCTGTTTCTACCTACTAAGTGCTGGGAATAAAGGTGTATGCCACTGTGCTCAGCCCCCGAATTAAGTTTTTAATTAAGTTTGCAAGATGATTCTAACCTTCTCATCAAGAAAAATATTGAAGAACTGTTAAACACAATTTTGAAAAATATTTTGGATATCAAGCAAAATATGTTAAATTCCCTAAAATATTGGAAGTATTATTCCTTGAATATCTGTGGACTTTAGGAGATGATGAAGGTATTTCAAATCCTAAAAGGAATTGTGACTTAAGAGTAAACAATAGTACAGTTTTTGTCCATTAGGAAACAAAGTTAGGTCTTACCCAAGCACAAAAAATAATTTCTAGATGGAGTGAAGAGTTAATACACTAAATACAATTGTGTATATATTTAAAGTGCAAAGGGTTGGCTCATACTGGTTAAAGAACACCTAGCCCCCATGCTAGGAAATGCAGTTGTCTGGTAAGTACATGAAAGAGTGCTTATTTTTAATAGAGACAAGGAAATATAAGTAAAAACCCAGTTTCCCTTTCCCATACACCACTGACCCTCCCCCATCTCTGCCCAAGTGTTGGCAAGGGAGAGGCAGCGTGCATCTTCACCAAATGAATTAGAATGGTCTTCTTGGCAGTATCAACTCTAGTTTTCAGTATGATATTCTTCCATTGAGCGATTGCGTTTCCAGATGTTTATTGCAGAGAAACACACAGGGACCTGAGTGCCAATAGACATTTACTGGGGACTGGAGAGATGGCTCAGCAGTTAAGAGCACTGACTGATCTTCCAGAGGTCCTGAGTTCAAATCCCAGCAACCACATGGTGGCTCACCCATCTGTAATGGGATTCGATGCCCTCTTCTGGTGTGTCTGAAGACAGCTACAGTGTACTCATATACATAAAATAAGTAAAATCTTTTAGAGGGAGGGAGGGAGGGAGGGAGGGAGAGAGAGAGAGAGAGAGAGAGATTTACTGGATGTGCCATTGTTACAGGAGAAGCTGTTCAGCAGTGTGTAAGTCCATCATGGAAGAGTTTTTGGCTTCAAGTAAACAGTTTGGTGAAACTTGAAGGGGAGGGGGAGCAATTTAGTTGAGCCAGTGTAATTTAGAGATTTGGGGATTTGTAAGAAGGACTATTGTAGAATTAATCATTAATTAAATCCCGACATGGGTTACTACCCGCCCCAATGGTTTATGTTCCCGAATGAAAGACACACACACAGTCTTTATATTTTAATATGCCTTTATGCCTTAAACTGCACAATGGTGGGGCCATTACCCAACCTCCATTGCTGCTAGAATCTCCCTTCCGCCAAGGTACTACTTACTAAACTCTATGTTCTGGCTTGGCTGCCGTGGACCCAGTTGGGCAGCCTCTTGGCCACGCTCTTCCGGCTCATTCACACGGTGGCCGTGCCTCTTTGCCCTGCACTCTTCTCAGGTATGGCATCTCTCCTCTCGGCCACACTCTGCTGGCATGGTGGATCTCCTCCTTCCTCTCTTCTCCTCCCAAGCCCGGGAAATCCTAAAATTCCGCCTCTGTTTGTCCTCCTTACCTATTGGCTGCTGGCATCTTTATTTATCAATCAGAACCAACTGGGGGCAGGTTGCCAGAAGCTACCTGTAGACACTCTGGTGCAAGCAGGTTTTTTGGGAACATAATTAGCATTCGTAATACAAGCAGCTACAGACTATCTTTTCTAAACGTGCAATTTTATTCATATGATAATCTATTTTCTAAAAGCTCTGTGGTATATATATTTACTCGATACAGTTAAGCATCTAGTGGTGGTTGTCTGAGAGAAGCTGCAATTGAACAAAAACCCTAGGATATACTGAGAGTGAGTTGGGAATTTCACTGCTAATCATACCTACCCATGATAAGGCCACAGAAAGGGAGGCTCTGATTCTGCTCTGGCGCTAACCAGATAGACCATTGTTAAGACCAGCTTTCAGACTACACGTTTCTTATATTTGTAAGTAATTATTTAATATATAACATAATAAGCCTGAGTCCAGGGCCTTACTTATGCTATGCATGTGTCTTGGGAGAGAGAGAAGACAGAGTAGCATGTTTCCATAGGTGTCAGTGCTTAAAACACAAGCCAGAGACATATCTTCTTTCTGTCTGTGTTCATGTGTAAGAGATCAAGTCGAATATCCTGATGAGGGTTACTTAGCAGCTCTAATCTACGGATTTATGATTTGAGGGTTAAAAAAATAAAAGCTTTGGCGATTTAATGTATGGATTCCCTATTCTAGATACTTGTGAGAGTAATGGTGTATGTGGAAATCACTTTTTTTCCTTTTAAAACCTTTTTGTTGCTTCTTTGTGGTTTTTCACATCTTGTACCCCAATCCCGCTCATTTCTCTGTCCCTCCATATCTGCTCTTTGCTCTTGCAACCTTCCCACTGAAGAGAACAAAACAAAACAACAACAAAATAAAAACAACCAAAGAAAGAATAACTTAAAGTAAATTTTGCTGTGGAAGTCAGAGTGTGTCATGGTGTGTCCCACAGCGCAACCTTTTGTCCGCACATCTTTACTTGTAAATGTTCATAAAATGAATTATTGATCTGGTTCGAGGCCCCTGGCTTCTGCTGCACTATCAACACTGGGTCCTCACACTGGGACTCCTCTCGGATAGCCTGTTACTGTCCTCCCGAAATGCTGCAGCTCTGGATCTGTAGGTCCCTTTCATGCACCCTATCAGTTCATAGATGGGGTAGATGTTGAGGTGGACCAACTCAAAGCCCTGGAAGTGAGCCTGGGTGGTGGCTGTGTTGTTCAGCCCACCAGCTTTGCCGTGCACAGGCCAGCTCTCCTGCTTTGTCCAAGTGAGGAGCAGGGCCAGCTCTCCTGCTTGTAGCAGCTGGCAAGAGGTGGACTGGCTCTCCTGTGCTCACACCATCAGGGTTAGTATCCATGCCACCAGGCCAGCTCTCCAGCACTGCCCTGGCTAGGCACAGGGACAGCTCTGCCACTCTCACACTCGCAGGCCAGTTCTCCCACGCCCAGGCCACCAGGGCCAGCTCAACTGCCCAGGTGAGGTGCAGGGCCACTCTCCTGAGTGCCACAGTTGGTGAGAGGACCCATGACACTGGCTCTCCCAAACTACCCACACGAGGGGGCTGGACCAGCTCTCCTGCCTACTGCAGGTGACAGCAAGGGGAGGGGTTATCTCTCCCATGCCTGTACCATGGCTCTACCCATGCCTACACCTCCAGGGCCAATTGTACTGAGCCCAGGTGAGGGAGGGGGCTCTCTCAAGTGGTGCAACCAGCAAGGGGAAGTCAGCTCTGCCCAGGTGAGGTGTGGGGCCAGATCTCTCATGCTAATACTTTCAGGCAGGCTCACTCACACCCACAGCACCAGGGCCTGCTTTACTATGTTGCTTAGGGGAGGTGCACAACCTACTCTCCTGAGTGCTGCAACCAGTGAGATTCAAGGCCAATTCTGCATACCGTCAGACTCTGAGATGGCTCTGGGAGGCAGCCCAGACCAGGGACAGCTGTGTGGACTTTGTGGTAGCATGGGCTACAGACATTGCCACAGACCGAAACACGGCCTTCAGCAGGAGCATGGGTTGCGACCTCCCCATGGCCGTCCCAGGTGGCAGCTTAGGCTACTCATATCCGGCTGATCCTCACCACCCTTGTGTCTCTGCTCCTGCCTCTCTTCATAGTGCACACAGCTTCCTTCTCTTTCTTTCCCATCTCTCCATCACGTACTTGTCATTGATACCTCTGGTGTCTTTCTAACACACACCTGCCTGTCTCTGGGTGTCTTCAGCCAGTCCACCATCACATGGCAGCTGGTGTGCCTTCAAGTGTCTTTTGTGTGTTCCTGACACCCTGTTGCAGCTGGTATGTCTCTGGGTTTCTTCAGTGTGTGCCTGCCACCATGTCAGAAATCACTTTCCAATTGAAAGAATGATGGGAATTTTAAGTTTCCATAACGCTTAATAAATTTATTGAATGTTCTTTACACAGAGGGCTACATTTATTTAAAGAATCATTTTGGGACTAGAAAGATGGCTCAGTGGCTAAGAGCACTGGCTGGTCTTCCAGAGCATCCAAGGTCAATTCCCAGCATTCACATGGCGAGTGGCTCACAACTATCTATAATTCCAGTTGCAGGAAACCTGGTGCCTTCTCACTGGTTTCTGTTGCCACTAGGCAAGCACATGGAACACATACATACATGCAGACAAAACATAAATACATATAAAATTAAAAAATAAAGAAGCACTTCATCTCGGAGATAATTTGTAGTCTCTTAGTAGAAGGGGTTTGGGTTGATTTCATGCTTCTAAAGTTTAGGGCGATTTTCAAAGGCTGTTTCTTTAACAGACTGTAATTTTAGCACATCTGCCTTTGTAACTAAGGGAAAACCCGGAGAGAGCAGCATGGTCTAACAAGGTTGTTCCCTGAGAGGGCGGCTCATAAGAGATGAGAATTTGATTGTGTCCCTCGGAGAAGGACTCGATGACACCTTGTTAAGAAGCGATCTGTGATTATTTTGCAGAAGTCAACAAAAGGCTCCGTTGTCCTAGACCATGTTTTCCGTCACATAAACCTCGTGGAGATAGATTATTTTGGGCTGCGATATTGCGACAGAAGCCATCAGACAGTGAGTACAACAAGTTCACATTAAAATTGTCTGGTTCTCTCTCTCTCTCTCTCTCTCTCTCTTTCTCTCTCTCTCTCTCTCTCTTTCTCTCTCCCTCTCTTCCTCCCTCCCTCCCTCCCTCCTTTCTGGGTGTGATTCTAGGTGTTTAGGTTTTTGGAACTGAAAACGACGTTGGGCACTTCACTCTCCCATGATAATTTCCCGTGATAATTTCTTTGTACTTTTTCTTCTCACAGAAGTCTGTAGAGCTGTTGGCCTCACCACTTCTTTGCACGGAATTCCTTTTGCAGGTGGCTCATGAGGCTTCCACTGTTGCCGTCGATTTGTATCGAGGCCTTTCCATGTATTCTGTTCTCTGACTCACTGTGTGGGGAGGAAAGAGTCTCTGGAAGGGACAGACATGATTGCCTTTTAAGAAAGGAACTGAGTAAGGAGAATATGTGTGTCCTGCCTCCCACTGCAGCCTTGAGGGTGCCTTGACTGTTATAAAAGGAAATGAGTATAGGTTTCCATTCCTTAGTATGGTGGAGTAGGGACAGTCTGCTTTTCTTCCCAGTGTCAGCTGTCCACTGGTTAGTTCAGGAGATAATCCTGTCTGCTATGAAGTTTGCCACACTGCCAACTTTGGAGGTGACAGACTTTGAAGAATGAAGGATACTTGTTGATTTAGTCTAAGAAAGATTTTAACCTCAGATAAATTCTTTGTGCAGAAATGCTCAGAGGCTTATCTTAGAAATGCCTGGACTGGCTGTGGTGGTTTGAATATGCTTGGCCCATAGGGAATGGTACCGCTAGGTACTGTTGGAAGAAGTGTGACCCTGTGGGGGTGGGCTTTGAAGCTCCATCCAGTGTGGAAGAGTCAGTCTCCTCCTGGCTGCCTTTTGATCAAGATGCCAGAACTCTCAGCTCCTTCTCCAGCACCATGCCTGCCTGGACACTGCCATGTTCCCACCTTGATGATAATGGACTGAACCTGTAAGCCAGCCTCAATTAAATGTTGTCCTTAGAAGAGATGCCTTGGTCATCGTGTCTGTTCATAGCTGTAAAACCCTAACTAAGACACTGGCCATTTATTTCTGTCCTATGCAGCTGTGTGAAATGAAGGGTTTTCCTCTTCCTTTAGGTCTGCTGGTTCCCATGACCATTTGGGGATGAACTCAATACAGAATATGGCCCTAGGAATTCCTTAGGGTGACAAGGGGCAGGGAAGTGGGATGCTGCTAATAGTGAAACATGATTCTCCTTTTAAAAGCTCGCTTCACAATCTATCTCACAGAAGGATTTCACAAAATAGGATTAAACAGTGGGAAATTTGGTAGATTTGCACAGAAAGAAGTGCATTCTACAAGGCAAGTAGGTCTTGTGCATTTCGAGAGGGTACAGACATATTCAGAGATCCACTGAGCTCTGTCCCATATAGGCTGTGGGTCGCTATTGTAGAACTGTAAATATGCTCAGAATGAATAGAGTCGATGCTTTGGACGGTACCTCAAATTGTATTCATAGTTTATTAGTAATATTTTCCTAGTAGAGACAAATACAGTTTCCTGATTGATGCCAAACCTTGCCTGGAAAAATTGACTACCTTACCAAAATTACACAGACCTTCTCTGTGGGAGATGGTTCAAGTACAGGTGTCCTCGTCTGTGAAAGAGGGAAGCTGCGAAGAAGAGGCAGTGGTGGAGACAGGTTGGAGTGGTGCTTTGCTGGAAGTGGTCCTTCAGTCAGGGAACGCAGCTGTCCTCTTGAAGCTGGAGAGAAGACAAGGACATAGCTACCCCAGAGAGCCTCCGGGAGGACCACGTCCTGCCTGCATTCTTATTTCATCCTCGTAAGATTCGTTTTGAACCTAAAGCCTCCAGAATGACGAGGTAATACATTCCTATTGTTTTAAGCCACCAGGTCTTTGGCAGTCTGTGACAGCAGCAGGAAAACAATCCCAGTGGATTTGTGGAGGAGGCTTTCATTCTTGCTCGCTCAGGAGAAATGTAAGACTTTATCGTGTGGACTTCCACATCAGGCGGAAGCCTACAACACTGCTGAGCCCCCTGGGTAGTGATATCTTGTACCCTCTATGGCGGATGAACAGGGTTCCTTGATGATTACAGCTGCTGGATCTGTGTCCCCAATGTGTGCGGACATTGCTGCTTCAGAAGCACTTGGGTTTCTTGCTGTGAGAGAGGGGTGGGGAGACCTGTTAGCAACAGGCACAGCGTTAGAACTGTAGCACAGTCTTCTTCATTTTTAACATTAAGAATTTGAAAATCATCAGAGGGTGGAAGGAAGCAGGCCACCTCTGAGGGTCTCAGAGTCGGTTCTAAGTGGAGTATGAGGGGCAGAGTAGATAGCCGCTGCTGTCGGCAGTCACAGGCATCTTTGAGTTCCCCCCCCCCCGTCTCTTCCTAAAAAATGCTGAAGTTGCTTATTTAACTCTTGATATCTGAATTATTCTGTTTTGTTTTACTAAAACGAAATACCTGAAGCTGGGTCGTGAATAAAGAAAAGAAGTTCAAAGCTATGATGCAGGCATTTGTTCATCTGGTGAGGACCTCGTGGAAGATGGCATACCAATAGCAGGGGTGCATCTGTGAGAAGGGGAGATCACATGGCAAGAGAAGTGGGCTGGGTAACGAGAGAGCGTGATTGCTCATTTCTAACAGCTTTCTCCAAAGAGCTAGCTAGGGTCCCAGGAGAGTTACGTCACTTCCTCCTGGGGGCAGCTCCTTCAGTAGTCTAACTATTCACCACCATTAAAGGTTCTATATACTATATTAAAGGTTCCAAGTACTGCCATATCAAGGAGCAAGCTTCTGTGTTCAAGCCATCGTAGGAACCTGTTCTGTATTGAAAGTAAAGTGCCTCTGCCCCCAGCTCTCATGAGTCATGGGACCAAAGAAGGTTTTCATGAGCAATCTCCATAGATTAGAAGACATAAAGCATGTTAGTGGCTTCTCCTGTGGGAACTGGGTGAGGGAACGTACTACAGTAACTGCTGGACTGAGAGTGAGGTCCCAGATGGAGGAGTTGGAGAAGGGACTGAAGGAGCTGAGGGAGTCTGCAGCCCCATGGAGGGAGCAACAGTGTCAACTGGCCTGACCCCCCCGGTCCTCCTGGAGGCTGGACCACCAACCAAAGAATACACATCGAGGGACCCATGGTTCGGACCACATATGTGGCAGAGGAGGGCCTTGTTGGCCATCAGGGGGAGGAGAGGCCCTTGGGCCTGAGGGTGTTAGAGGCCCCAGTAAAGGGGAATGTCAAGGTGGGAAGACGGGAGTGGGTGGGTGGGTGGGTGGGAGGTGGAATACCCTCATAGAGGCGGGGATGGGGAGGGGATAGGGGGTTTCCAAACAGGAGACCTAGAAAGGGGGAAACATTGGAAATGTAAATAAAATATCAAAAATAAATAAATAAAGTGGGAGGAAGTGTATGATCTGAAGGAAAGAGGAGAGAAAATAAAAAACGGTCTAGATTCTCGTCTTAGTCAGGGTTTCTGTTCCTGCACAAACATCATGACCAAGATGCAAGTTGGGGAGGAAAGGGTTTATTGAGCTTACACTTCCATGCTGCACGAAAGGAAGTCAGGACTGGAACTCAAGATCAAGGAGCAGGAGCTGATGCAGAGGCCATGGAGAAATGCTGCTTACTGGCTTGCTTGCTTCTCCTGGCTTGCTCAGCCTGCTTTCTTATAGAACCCAAGACTACCAGCCCACAGATGGTACCACTCACAAGGGGCCCCTTGATCACTAATTGAGAAAATGCCTTACCGCTGGATCTCATGGAGGCATTTTCTCAACTGAAACTCCTTTCTATGTGATAACTTCAGCTTGTGTCAAGTTGATACACAAAACCAGCCAGTACAATTCTTAGATAGCCTTGGGAAAATTCAAAGATGCGTAGAATGACATTGGATCAGTAGTAAGGGTGCGTGGGGTACCAGCCACTCCTGGCCCCTGAATAGTAGTTATAACTGTGCTGTCTCTCGGTGTTAGGGCGGAGGCTCCCCTAATTACTCTTTCAGAGGCAGAAGTCGTAGACTCTTGGAACTTTTCTCTGAAGACAGAATTGGAACTGTCTCTGAGACTCATGCTTCTAGACCTGCTATCCTCTGACTTCAAGAAGTCACAGAAGAGAAAAGATCCCGCACACAGATAACAGTGACACATGGGTGTCCTCTTCCTTCAGTGAACTGGTCCTCAGTGATACCAGAACAGTCAGAAAGAACTTCCTGTTCCTGGATCACTCCACTCCAGACACCATTGTTCCTCTGTCCCAGGGGAAGAGTCCTATGCCTCTGTCCCGAATGGTATCACCTCTGTGGTAGCTCTAACCTCCTCCTTTACTCCTTCATTCCCAGCAGGGTGGGCTGTGCCCACGTGTTTCTGATTTAGAAGCAACTTGGGAGGTCTCATGGTTTCCTTAACTTCTTATATCAGCTCATAGTTCATCTTTTTTATTTTTACGTCTTTTGTACAGAGACTACCAGAAGCATTCTTCGCCCTTACAAGGAATCCCACCTTTCTACAGCAGTGACAACTGTGGCTTATTCTTTCTTGAAATCTTATTTTGTTACAATGACAGCCCAGACTTCTTGTTTTTCTGTTTTCAGACTTTTTTTTTCTGATTATTCTTTGTCTTCACTCTTCCTCTGCCTTTTCCATGAGACACTGAGTTTGGCAACTGTTTGTTTGTTTTTGGTTCTGTGTTTTTACACATGGGCCTCATATGTAATGGGCAAGCACCTACCACCGACCTCTCTCCTCAGCACCAGATGTTTCCATCATCAGGGTTTATCCGTGATTCCCTGTGTCCTGACTCTGCAGAGGTTCATGCATGCATGCTCCCTCCAGATGTTGCAGGTAAACTCCACTGAGCATGAGCATGAGCAGGCAGGCTCTCCTCTGCACACTTTGCATCTAGATTTTGTATTCTGCAATGGATGTGAGATTTCCCCCGCTGTATATTTTAGAAAAATATCTATAATGCCTGATAATGTTGCAAAGAAGGAAAGATTGTCACGCTTCTTACACATGGACCTTTCTGTCTGTGGCATCTTTAGATTCCTGGTAGGGCAACAGAGGGCAAAGATGAAGCAGGAAAATGTATCAGTGATCCCTTTGACTTTGTATTGAGTGGCATATAAGCAGTGTAGTGGCCCAGGGAGAGTGAGGAGAGCAGAGGAAGGGAGCCTGGGAAGGAAGACCACAGGAAGAATTGTTTCCCTTCCAGGACTGACAGGGGCATCCTCACGAGGCTATGTAATGCTGAAGCTTTCATTTTCCTGAGGATAAACATGTGTTCTTCCTGGGTAGTGCCATCTGTTCCATAGATAAATTATTGTCTAAAGAGTGGTAATTTCCACCCCTAATTAGTGTCTCCAGCCCAGGTATGTCTGAGAGATGTTGTCATGTGCAAAGACATTAGACTCAAGGTTCAGGCTGTCTGGCTTTAAACTACATTCTGTTCCCCAGGAGAGCCGTGTGGCACTGGTGAGTCTCCCTAACTTCTGCCTCATTCTCTCCAGTTATACAGTGACAGTGCCAGCTTCACAGGAGGGCAGTGAGCACGGAAAACACATCTAGAAGTGGCAAGGCTGGTGGCTAACCTGTGCCTCGAGCTTACGTGACAGCCCTCCCCCACCGCTCGGATGGCCTTTAGGTACCACAGATGTACCTTCAAAACTAAAACTTCTTCGTCTTCCCCCTGAGATCTTCTCTGCTCCTTCATGTTTCTGAGAGCAATGATTTTTTTAACTACTTAAAAATATATTTACCTTGCATATGCTTTTAAGTTGAGGATATTTCATCATAACTTTGGTAGATGCAAATATTGGCATTGTAAAATCTGTGACATCACTCTTAATGGAATCATTGAATATACATTTAATAGTTGTATTGTACTTTATCTTCTCCTTTTTTCCTCTGTTACTTCTGTCCTTAAATTTGTATTTTTCTTTCACTTTCTCCAAAAACCTTTCTTCTCTGTATCTATAGATTTATTTATTGAGATAGGTCAGGCTAGCCTACAATTTACTAGAGCTGAGGCTGGCCTCAAATGCCTGATCCTCCTGTCTCTGTCTCCTGAGTTCTAAGATTATATTTAGGTGCTACCATGCTGGGCCTACTTACATTTTTTATCAATAAAAATATTTATCCCTAAAATATAGGGAATATATAGAGAAGTTGAAAAATTCAAGCCATTTCCTTGAGAATTTAAGAGCCCTAATTGTTGAACCCAAGTATTATTATTATATAATTAATTAAAGTACTATAATATTATTAAAAGATTTATTTGTAATTATGTGTCTGTGTATATCTATATATAGGTACATATATACTCACGTGCACATGAGTGTTGATGCCCATGGGTTCTGTGACTCTGAGATGCCCACATGGGTGCTACACACTGAACTCAGGTCCTCTGCAAGAGTACTGTGTGCTCTCAACTGTTCAGCCCCAACAAGTCCTCCTTTGTGCATCCTAGAGGTAAAGGCAGAGCCTTATGTACCGCTGGGCTCCCCCCACCTTTCTTTACTTCCTTCATAGCTAGCCTGCCACCAAGTCCTGGTAGTCTTGATATTATAATAGCATCATTGATTTCTTTTAAGTCTGTGAGCAAAGGTTTTGATAGTATACAATTGTTTAAACACAGTGGGCTATGTTTTGCAGCAAAAATAAATCTGCCTCTGGATCTCACTGGTGTTAACATAACAGAGTCTGTTGCTCTGCTAAGGGTGGTCTTCTTTTAGTCACCGGAAAACCAGGTTCCGGCAGAGCGTCTCTGCTTTATTATCACCACGGCATCTTCCGGCCTGCCTTTGCAAGTGAAACAGCGTCCTCCAGGTCATCGACGTGTTGACTTCCATTGGTTTGGGAAAGGTCTGGAGTTTTATTCCCCAGTAAAGGACTTCTGCCAGGATAGTCTGAGTTCCCAAGAAAGATGGTCAGTTGTGGTGTGCTGTGCTTATATGGGCCATGTTGTGAATCAGATGTCATACATATTAGAAATTAATTAGGCAACTCCGTTAGAAAACGGAGTATCATTAAAACTTAAGCTGGGACAGTGGTGTAAGCAGGACTCGTGGTCTGTTAGCCTCTCAACCATCTCTCTCCCCCTGTATGTTACATGCTGTCAGAAGGCTGGCAGGATGGCTCAGTGGGTGGAGATGCTTGCTGCACAAGCCTGGTAATACAAGTTCAACCCCTGGAAGCCACACAAAGCTGAATGGAAAGAGTCAACTCCACACCATTGTTTTCTGACCTCTATATGGGTTCCATGGCTTGTGTGTCTCTACACATACCATGCACACACATGTATAATAAAAAATTTTAGGTGCTAGTAGATTCATTTGGATTCCTATAGACGTTTTGACTGGACTTGTTGTCTTTAATCTTTACATTTCCCAATCTTGGTTGTGGTTTTCTAAAGCCTCAACTCTAAGTGACGGTTTACAGGTCCTTCAAGATGCATAACCCTTCCTTATTCTTGAATCTCCTGGCTTGCAGTGAGAGTGTGCAAGTCACCCAGGCCCGAGTTGCAGGTGCATGACTGCATGTTCCTCTGTCTGTAGCCTCTCACCTGTGCAGCATGCCTCAGTGCTCACGTTCTGCCCGCCTGCCTGACCGCCTGCTTGCTGTCCTCTCCTCTGTTTTCCTCTGGTTACGCCCCATCACCCGTGTCTCATCACTCCATCTCTGTCTTTTTTCCTTGAACTTTGCCCCCACTGTCTCGGAAGGATGTACATCTTTTCGTCTCACACATTACTAGTGCCTTGTTTGCAAACATCCTGAGACTGGTTAGCACCACCCGTCACTGCTGAGTAAGCCCCGTGAGCTGGTTTAGAAGGAAGGATCTCTCCCTGCAGCTCCTGTGTTTAGCCCAGGGTACCCGCCCGCGTTCCTCTCCATGTCTCTCTGCTGCCTCATTCTTGGAGTTCTTCACCCCGCATCTTTCACTTAAAGATTCTCACTTAAAGCACAGTTTACCTTTCAAAAATGGCTTTACCGAGAGGTTGGGCGGTTAGCTTAGAAAGCTACGGGATGACAAGGCCCGCCATACACATGATATTTCTGATGCTCTGGCAGGTACTAGGTGCTGTTGAGCAGTTCTTGTGTGCAACAAGCAGGTAGTGTAATATGTAACAGGAGAGGTGTGTCGTGGGAGGACTTGGGTGGGGCAGCTATCTGTGGCTTTGGCCTTTCATTTTTGTTAATACATACAACGATGCTTATAGTAAAACTTCAGTTTCTCTGTAGTGCATAAACAAGGTTTAATACAGTGGGAACAGATGGTGTTTTTCTGGAATGCTCTCTGTTTGGAGAGGGTCTCCTCTCTCCTGAGAAGTCTTACTGATATCATGGGAGTTCAGGAGCTGATGTGTGTGGAAGAACCCTGGGACTCGCTGTGGAGGAGCTGCCCAGTGGACTTCATGCTTTTCTCATGTAGCTCCTGGGAGAAGCAGAGCTGCTTTGATTGACAAGTTTCTTGTTGTCTGTGTTTTGACAGGACGTTGTCAGTGTGTGTAAAAGACTTCGATTGCCCTAGAGTCTGCTCCTGCTTTGTCTAGTTGTTCTCCGTTCTCAGCCTGTCGATCAGGATAGGTGCCGGTGTGTCTTCTGCAAGTCGTATATACAATATAATATATTATCCAGCGCCTTTCCCCGATTTGTTGGTTTCCAGGTTTACAGAGGAGGAGGGGCTGAATTCTTGAAAGATCTTTCTTTATTAATGGCACTCAGTGTTCTCAATTTAAACAAAAACAAAACAAAACACAAACTAGAGTAAAGCAAACAGTTGAAAGTGATAAAGGCTCAAAGAAAAGCTACCAGAACTAATTGAGACATCAGCAAGAGCACAAACACTTCAACATGTATCTATGTGTCTGTGTATAAATAAAAAACAAGGTATTGAAGTATGGTAAGCATTCTTCTACCAGCGAAGCAGATGGCTGAGAAATTTAATTTATGCCATATTAGTTATACAAAAGGGATTCTGCTGATTTTGTTTCAGTGAACATTTTATTAAATTAGACTGCCTTTTCCCTAGTTAAATCACTGTAACCATAAAGGATAGAATTTCAGATCTTTAATTGATGATTTTGTTTGATTCAGATGTGGAAGCAGTGGCCTAATAGTTAATGATTCTAGACCATCCCTCCCCCTCCCTTCCCCCTCCCTTCTCCCTCCCTCCTCCCTTCCACCCTCCCTCCCTCCCTCCCTGCCTGCCACCCCTCCTGCCTGCCTTCTTTATTTTCCTTCCTTTTCTTATCTTTCATGTATGTATGTATGTATGTATGTATGTATGTATGTGTGTATGTATGTATGTATGTATTTATGATACAGAAGTCTTTCTATGTAGCCCAGGCTGACCTCCAACTTGTTACACTTGCCTGTAAATATATATGTATCACCACATTTATCTTACACGTTTGATTACCATAGAACACTTTTTTTAACGTGTAGAATTATGGCATAAATCTCTGGCAGATTAATTAGCCTTGATTTAACTTTGTTCTGAACCTTAAAAGGATTATGAATGTTATGTCCTCCATGAACATAATAAATAGATAAATCAGCCATGACAATCGAATCCTGCTATTGCTCTTTTGTCTTTAATTTGAAGGAACTAAACGATGAGTCATCTATTAGCTATACAGTCTATTCCAGACAGAGGTCCTGAGGAATTGTTTAAGGCAGGTGCTTGTTGGAACGGCTGAGATTAACACACACCTGCCTTGAAGGACCGTGAAGCTTGATGTTTGCCTCCTGAGTTAAAGATGAGCTACAGTTTAGGGGTTCCCCATGCAGGGTACCTCTCGGGTTCCCTCCACCTTCAGAGTATTCTCTAGGGGGATTTTTTTTAGAAGTTTCATGCTTAAATCCATCAGCTCTATGACCTTACTCTCACGGCGCCTCTGGCCTGGGACTGTGTTTGCTGTTTCTCACCTCTGTTTAGTTAAGCAGCAGATCTTTCCTGGGCAGCTGCTGTATCTGAGGAGGGAGCGTGACGGGAGCAAGGACAAGGTCCCGGGTTCCAAGGGGTTTATTTCCAGGACAGAGACAGTAGATGCTCAGGTAGCAGGTGGTGAGTACTCTGACGTTAAGTTGACATTCCACAGTGGCTGGGGGTCTGCTGGGCCCTCAGCAGTCATCCCGGAGAGCAAACTGACAACTGAATGATGAGAACTGAAGGGCTCATTGGGCAGTGGTGGCGCACGCCTTTAATCCCAGCACTGTGAGACAGAGGCATTGGATCTCTGAGTTCGAGGCCAGCCTGGTCTACGGTGAGTTCCAGGACAGCCAAGGCTGCATAGAGAAACCCTCTCTCAAAAAACCATTAAAAAAAAAAAAAAAAAAAAAAAAAAGGAGGGCTCTGGAGGGCAGAGAGAGCTGCACCTTGGCCCTAGAAAGGGGCAAATAGGTATCCCAGACCTAAAAGGCCACGGAAGATATATCATGGTAAGAAAGGAAGGTGGGCAGGCGCTGGGAGTAGAAAACTGCCGAGAAACGGGGAACACTTGATGGAGAAGTTGTTTTTTGGGCAGAGAGAGTCAGTTTTGTTTTGGATGTGCTAAATATGAAATGTCCTTGTGCTTTAGACATCCAAGTCTGGTCTTCCAAGATTGAGGCTAGAGTTACAGAGAGAAGTGAGGCCACCATGTGCTCCTGGTTTAACCATGTAGTCTGGCCGGGTACTCTCGTTTAACACAACTAGTTGGTGTAGTGCCAAGCAGGGGCCACAAGGCCAGACTTGCTTCACAGTCCACCCCAGGCTTGATCTGGCTCCTCTGGTCAGTTACTTGGTTATCTGCAACTGCACCAAATTTCGTGTGCTAGGACAGCGTTGAGAGAAACCCCATCTTAATTTCCTATGCTTGGGAAGTTTCTGCAGTTTGAGAGCCGTGGGTTTCCCACAGGGTTATGTGTTCCTTTCAGCACAATGCCTGGGTTTCAAGGCCCAGCCTCGGGGAGAACAGATAGAAGGAAGGACCAATGGAGGGACAGTGAGAGCAGAGAGGAGGAGGGACGGATGGAGGGGCAGTGACAACAGTTGTGTTGCCTTTTATGACTTCTGTCATATTCTGTTCATTTGAAGAAAAGGCTGAGCCACATTTTAAAAATGAGAGGAAACCATACAGCCCTTGACGGTAGTGTTGATTAATTGAAAGGCATTTTTTTTTTTTAAAGACTTTTATCTTCTGTGTGTGAATGTTTTGCCTGCATGTATATACTTGCCTCATGTGCCTGGTGCCCTCGGAGACCAGATAAGGATACTGGATCCCCTGAAGCAGGAGTTAGAGGTGGTTGTGAGCCACCATGTGGGTGCCAGGAACTGACCCCAGCCCTCTTCAAAGCCAGGAAGTGTTCTTAACCTGAGCCATCTCTCTAGCTCTTAAAGGCATGTTTTTAAACATTAGATTCTATTCTCTAGTTTACCTAAACGTAAATATTTTAACTATTCCTAAATGTTAATATCGTTCCCATGGCTTCTCTAGATCCTCATTTACTATGATACGAGACTCAGGCTTGGAGTTCAGAGTCTCATCAGAGTTGAGTCTGGGCACGTTCCCTCAGATTTGCCTCCTTGAGTTCGTAAGGAAATGAGATAGCGTTGAGTGACATGCCCTGCAGCGCAGGGCCTTCATCTGGATCTGTATTTGATGATGAGAAAGAGAAGTGACTCCTTGCCTTCGTCCAGCAGTATGGTGCTGTACGCATTATTACTGACACCAGCTTCCATGTTAATTACTCTTTTGTTGCTGAGAGAAAGCAGCATGGCTGCTTACAGAGGGATGGGCTTACTTGGCTTATGGTTCCAGAGGGATAAGGGGGCTGTCATGGCAGCAGGCAGCGGGCAGCGGGAGCAGCGGGTTGAGAGGTCACATCCTGAACCACACGCATGAAGCAGAGAACAAACTAGAAATGGCTTAAAACTCCCAAGGCTTGCTCCTAGCAGCACACTTCCTCCGTCCAGGCCACACATGCGAAGTTACTCAAATAGCGCCACCAACGGGGACCAGGTATTCAGACGTCCAGGATTAACAAGGGGCATTTATCATTCAAACCCCCACAGTTCTCGTTTGTTTATTTTATTTTATTAAGTAGTAACAATAATTATTAGGGACAAAGTCTTACTCCGTAGCCTGGGCTGGCTTCAAACTCATGATAATCCTGTCTGAGCTTCTCAGATCCTGTTAGATGTAAGACACCAAGTATGGCTTGAACACTTCCATTTAGAAAGGAGGGGGATAAACGAGGAGGAGAAGGAGGAAGGAGGAAAAAGGAAGGAAAGAAGAAAGGAGGGAAGGAAGGATCTTAGATAGTCCTCTATCTGCCTTCTCCTTCCCCTCTGGACACACAATCCTTTTGCTGGCTGCTTCTTAGCTTCCCAGCTAGGAAAGTCAAAATGCCTGAGGCTCATTCTTCCTGACCAGAATTCCTCTTCATGTATCTGCCAATATTACATCTCTACTCAGCTACTCCTTACAGTCTCAGGCCTTAAACGTCAAAAGCCTCTTCTACCCATCTGTAAATCCTTTTGGATAGAAACCAAATCCAAACATTTCTCCACACGCTCAGGTAAGCAGCATCACCCTCTCCTGGATTCCTTAAACAGATCCTTTTATGGGGCCCTGCCACCCCATCAACCCCTGCCTTTGTAGTTAGGAAGAGAAACCAATTCAAAGCATGAGTCAGATCAGTTCCCTCTTCAGGGAGACAGTCTGCAGCAGTTTCCCTTTTGACAGACATTGACAGGGCCCTCCCAGAGCAGGACCTACTCCAGTCCCTCCTCTCTGACTTTAGAAGGAGGAGCAAACAGCAAACACCTTACACAGGGGTATCAGGGGGAAGCCTGAGGTCTTGGAGGCTGTCACTAGGAGAAGTAGGACGAAAGGAACCTAATTATACAGAGTCAGAGCTCAGCAATGCTGTTGCCTGTGATAACAGAGAGAGAGAGAGAGAGAGACCGAGACCAGGACCTAATGAACTGTCTGATCCAGATAGGGAGATCTCCAAACTGACTGAAGAAAGTGCCAGTGGCTTCACTTTGCTGCCTACAATAAAATGTAAAGGGGGGGGGGAGGAGAAGGAGAAGGAGAAGGAGAAGGAGAAGGAGAAGGAGAAGGAGAAGGAGAAGGAGGAGAGAGGAGGAGAAGGAGGAGGAGGAGGAGGAGGAAGAGGAGGAGGAGAAGAAGAAGTAGAAGAAAAAGAAAAAGAAAAAAAAAAAGAAAAAGAAAAAGAAGAAGAAGGTGGTAAGTTCAAGGACACAGGAGAGCCAGGACAGAGTTAGTTTAGAAATAAAACTTTCTCATTTCCTGTCTTATCAGAAGGCAGCCAGCACTACACTACAATTAAGAAATGACTTCCAGGCAGAGACTGGATCCAGAAGCTGTCAGTCAAAAGGATTTCATATGAGGCTTCATAGACCCGTTCAAAATGACAAAAGCTTTCTTGAAGAATCCTGAGGGTGTTGTCCCTCAGTAGCCTTCCAGGAACAGAAGAACAGAAGGAGCATGCTGATATCAAAGCAATCTGTTTGTGCTGCCTTTGTCTAGTAAAGTTGATTAAACATCGGTTTGTAGGGAACCTGCAAAGATGCTTTCTGTTGGTTGTATAATTATGCCGTTACTACGAGGTTAGTAGATCATGACGCCATTAACTTCAGTTACGGTGTCATCTACTGATAAGTTCATACTGAATGGACTTTGGGGGACAGGGCCTGGCTGCAGGAGGTGGGTTACTGGAGGGCGGGCCTTTTGAGTTACAGCTCATAGGAGAGGAAACTAGCCCTCCCTCACATTCCTGGCACTGCTGAGTGACATGCCACCGTGTGTACCTTAAACCGCACGTCTCTTAAACTTCTCCTCCCTTAAATTGCCTGTTAGGTGTTTGGCCATGGTGACGAGATAAGTATTTAATATAGAAAATGGCCTAATATCCTGATGTTGCGTAGCCTGAGCCTTCAGTTGTGTTACCATTGGGTGCCTGCCTAAACAAGACATGGCCACAGTTAGCTCTGTCCCCACTCAGTGGATGTTACAGAGGAGGATGTGTAAGGGACTTGGGATGATAACAAGTGCCTGACTGATGGTTAATGAAGGAAGGAACAGAGTGAGAGGCTGGGAAAGGAACAGTGGAAGCTACTGGGATCACTGAGGCTGATGTCTAATGTGGTCAGAGCATTGGAAGAGTGAGCCAGGGAAGTGGGAGTTGGTAGCTCAGAGCCTGCAAATTCAAGTTTCTAATCAGACACTTCCAGAGAGAATATCACCAGTCCTTAGAACCTACATCTGTGCTGTAGGACGGGTTAACTGCTTAGTGTTTGCATCTTCATCTTCAGTGGTAACTGTGGCAGTTTATATAGCAGAGAGATATTAAGAGAGCAAATGAGTAAGATCCTTGTAAAGTCTTCAGTAGTCCCTGGCATGTGACAAGGATGGGATAGATGTAATTAAGTTCAGCAAGTCCCTTTCTGTTGTTACTCCTTTAGTCCTCAGAATGGAGCCAGGGTCTGTGAGCAACCTTGTTAGCAGCCGGTGGTGCTTTACGAGGAGCCAGTAGTGATTTGTTGAAATCCACTTCTGCTGAAACATGGGGCTCCCTCTTTCTTTGCGGATGGCTCCAATGGCAGGCTGTTGTTCCTGTCCACGCTGAGAGGTTGCTCCAGTGTAGAACGCTTCAGTCGTTCAAACAATTAGAAAATTAAAGCCATAACCTATTAATGTTGATTAGAGTCTTCAGATCTGTGCCCAGAGTCAACGAGCAAAGCACAAATAGCTGTTGGCTCAGACCTGGACTTCTTGGAGTGCAAGTGTGAATTATGTTGAGTCCTTATTCCCCAGAATGACCCGTTCTCTTCCCTCCCCTCCCCTCCCCTCCCCTCCCCTCCCCTCCCCTCTCTTCCTCCCCCCCCTTTTTTGAGATCTTTGTGGCTTTTGTGACTCAAACTCTTTTTGACTTCTTTAATCAAGAAATTGTTTTGCCATTTTAACATGCATATGGCATTTCTTTGGCTGGCAGAAAGCAAGATTAACCCCCCCACAATCCCCTCCCCCTGCCCTAGGTGGCATAGGCCTGTAATCCTGGTCACTTGGAAGGCTGAGTCAGAAGAATCGTAAACTCAAGGTCAGCCTAGATTATATCCAGAGCGAGTTCAAGGCTAGGCCAGGCAAGTTAGTGATATATTGTTTTTCAAAATAAAAAAAGGGTTGAGATGCAACACAGTGGTAAAGAATTTGTGAAGCATACTGGAGACCCTAAATTTAATCCTCAGAACCAAAGAAAGGAGAAAGAAAACACTAGAAAATAGAAATGTAGAATCTGTAAGCTATATAGCATTCTTAAGTTCTCTTGTTGCTTGATAGACAGATTCCACTATGATCTTCTGGCTGACCTCTTCCTCCTGCGCCTGGATTAAGGTCATGTGCCACTATGCCCAGCTGTTCCTAAATTCTAAAAGGAATCATCACTACAGCCATTGTAAAATAAAGTAAAGCAATCTTTGACAATCTCATATATGTATATAATAGCCATTTTTTT
>CM052715.1:21043663-21066901 GCA_028551405.1 Uromys caudimaculatus | reverse complement strand
CTCCTCTCCCTCCCACACTGGTTTCCCCAGCTCAGCCTTTCTCTCAAATCTCCGTTGCTAGGACACAGTCATCACTAACTGGCCAGGAAAGAAACAGTTCTCATAAAAAACAAAACAAAACAAACAAACTAGGCTGGGGATACAGTGCATTGGTAAAGTATATCAGGGTCCTGGGTTTTATCCCTAGAGTTGAGGGGGAGGAGCTTACAAATTTTCACTGACTAAAGGAAACAGAAGTATTACCTTAATAAATAACCTTGCTATAGTTATTTAAAATATCTGAAAACTTTGACAAAATGGCAGAAGCTGAATCTTTTTTTCCCCCAGTACTGGGGATTGAACCTAGGTCTGCACGATTTACCACTGATCTATATTCCCTGGCTTATTTCTAATTTTTCTTTTGGGAGACTGGAGAAGTGGCTTAGCAGTTAAGGGTACATGCTGCTCTGAGGACCCAAGTTAGGTTTCCAGCACCCAGGGCAGGTGCTCAGAGCCACCTGTAACTCCAGCTCCAAGGCCACATGCAAACACCCCTACATATAATTAAAACATAATAATATTTTAAAATATATATATGTTTTTGTTTTGGGTCAGGGTCTTCATAAGTTGTCCAGGCTGGCCTCAGACTGTTCTACCAGACCAAGCTTAACAATTTTTAAAATACAGAGTCATTGTTTTAAGAGTCTCCTTGTGTTTGGCAGAAGTGGAGTTATAGGTTAGAGAAGACAGAGGTTCTTTTTTACTGTAATAAGGCCACCTGTTGTTTTTTAAAAAAAGATTTATTTATTTATTTTATGTATATGAGTACACTGTAGCTGTCTTCAGGCACCCCAGAAGAGGGCATCAGATCCCATTACAGATGGTTGAGAGCCACCATGTGGTTGCTGGGAATTGAACTCTGGACCTCTGGAAAAGCAGTTAGTGCTCTTAACCGCTGAGCCATCTCTCCAGCCTACCAACTGTTGTTTTTTATGGATTGAATTCTTTTAATGGGCTCACTGAGGTTTTAGAACTACAGTTTTTGGAATTATCAGCATATACTCTCACCTTGTCATTTCGTATTTTGTGTAATTAATAAATTGCAATAGACGAGATGGTTAGTTCTTGTTGGTTTGTGGGTTTTAGCTTACAATGCACTTTTTGCTTTAGAAGAAACTGAAATACAAGAAACTGAATTCTTTTATTCCTTTGGAAGAGAAAACAATTCAGTTTGAGTAGATACTTGCCCCACTTAACCTGCACCCCAGCTTTCTGAGTTCAGAGAACCTTGTATTCATCTCTCAGTCAAGAACAATAAATGTCTGGTGCTTAAAGGTCATTGTGTTTAGAATCTGCCAAGCGTAGGCCTTGGCACCTCTATGAGGAAGTACATTCCAGAGTCAAGACTCTGCACCCATAGCCTGCTGCCCCACCCAGGAGAGTTCAGTGCCAGGGCAGGCGGCCAGAGCATTCCTGCAGATCAGAGCTGCCTCCATGGATAGAGCCCCAGTGTGGAGCAGGAAGGGAGGTTGCAGGCAGGAAATACGCATATTTTCACAGCCCCGTCTCTGATAAGGTCTTGTCAACTCAGGCAGGTGGGTTCTTGTCAGAAGTGTCTGCTGTAAGTAGGCAGTAGGGATAATCGAATATTTAGATAGAAGCCAGATAGAGCCAGAAGAGTAATGGCATGGTCTCCCTTTAAAAAACATATTTTATGTGTATGAATGCTTGCTTGCATGTATGCAAGTGTGCCATGTGCATGCCAGGGGTCCGTGGAGGCCAGAAGAGGGCATTGGATCCCCCACAGCTGGGATTACAGAAGAGTTACAAACTGCAGCATGGGTACAGGGAACCAAACCCCATCCTCCACAAGAGCAGCAAGTGCTCCAAACCACGCAGTCGTCTCTCCAGCCTCCCTGCCTTGCCTTTCTGTGATCTAGATGGTACTACAGCTCCTGTGTCTTTCAGTGGGATATTTCTAAGAAATTAAATGACTCTCCTGGGACCCACTGTCAGCAGCAAAGACTATACCATTATTCTTCTGGCTCTGTGGAAGGCACCGAGAACACCATGCCCAAAAGGATGGGAAAATGACTTCCGAGTGCAGATCCTTGGGGCTGGGTGTGCAAGCAGACAGTTACTGCCTGGGCCATGGCAGCAGGAGAATAGACCCACTATTTTTCACGAATCTTCTAGTGTTTTAGGAAGCATAACACCTGGATGCTTTAAGTGTACTTTTCAGAATTTAAAGTGTTAGTAATTAATTTCATTCAGAAAGACTGTGCTACATGAGTGACAGATTTGGTTTGTGGACCACCTCTTTGGGATCCGTGATTGACAGAGTTAAGGAAAATGGTTGACTTACCCCATGGCCATGAGATGCCTTCACCCGTCTTGGGACTCCCAATGGGCTTCTTTAGTAACATCTGGGAGAATCACAGTTCCTCCTAAAACTCCATCACTCTTGGCATGAACACTTTGTAGTTTGGTCAGCCGATTACAAGGGAGTGACGTTACCACACAACTATGGACCATAACCAACAATTCACCTGTGGGGAGCTGCCTGCCATATCTCTTGGGCACATCATTAGGTCCAGTCAAAGCAGGAGAGGTGGAGAAAGCTTTGACGCCATGAAGAACAGTCTCACCTACTGCCGAGAAGCTCTGGACTGCTGAAGGGTCATGTCAAGAAAGGCATTTATTGGACACTTGCTCTAGCTGCTCCGTGTGTTAGATGGGAGTTGGTAGAAACCCGGCATAGCTTGTGGCCATCAGATCTTTTGTGGTAAGGCAGAGAAAAGGGAAGCTGTGTGTGTGGATAGGGACTGGTGTATCATCAACCCAGGGCAACTTGGATCCAGTAAATAGAGGAAGCCAGACCTGGTAAATCTGCATCTGGCCTCAGGTCCATGTCATTAAGTATGTAGTATTTTAAAGGCACATAACTACCTTGAGCCTCAGTTTCTTCATCTGTCAAGTGGGGATGTTTACCCTGGCTCCTGGGTTACTGTCCTGGAGATGCTGCTTCAAGCAAGTTGAACATCTTATTGGGCTTTAGCGGGACCTTGGCACACTTTAGTTTCCTTCTGAAAACCATCCCACCAGTGTTTGGGTTATACTTATGATGGAGGCCATCATACAAGGATCAGATGACTGTTACAGAAGTGTCGGAAGTGCAGAATGGGGGGGGGGGGGATGGGAAGAGGCCATCTAAGTCCAATGAATAGGGATGGAGAAGGAACTTGGAGACTTGCGTGTCACTGAAGAAGATTCAGTGTTAAGAGAACTCAGAAGAAGAGGCAGTTCAAGTCACACTGTTCAGTGTTCTTTCCTTTGTTTCTTGAGATAGAGTTCCAGACTGGTCATCACATCTTTCCCCTCCCCCTCCCCCTCCCCTCCCCTCCCCCTCCCCCTCTCCCTCCCCTCCCCTCCCCCTCCCCCTCTCCCTCCTCCTCCTCCTCTTCCATCTTCTTCCTTATTGGCTTCCCTGCTTTTTAGAGTATGCTTTAGTCCAAGCTAATGTCTTTAAATTGCGGTAAGAAAACACATCTATGAGGGGTAGCACCTTCACAACTCTGAGTGTTAAGTTTGACAAAGCACTCACAGCGTTGTGTGACAGCTTCCTTTTATGTCATTCTCACTAAGCACTCCGCTCCCCTCCTGCCAACACCCATCCCTCTTTCTCCCTCCCCCCCCACACACACCCTTCAAGTGCACATTGTTCTCTGCCCCTCTCTGGACTTCTCTATGACAGAATTGGAAAATAACTTCTTACCACACCTTTATAATGGAGACCTGCCTGATAATTTTCAAGTTTCCACAATGAATCATCCCTTCTGTGCCTTGGGCTTCCCTCCGTGCAGGAATCAGTTGCTGGTCCTACTGGGTTCATTTTCACGTCAAGCAGACATTAGAAAGAGAACAGACAAGAAAGGATAAGGATGCAGAGGGGGGAGAAAATTGTTAAACAAACACCACGGGGACCCCGAGTAAGCTCAACAGTGCCGCCTCTCTCACGCGGGCAGGCTGTGCTGTAGGCACATCCTAATGACCTAAGCACCCAGCAGTCACAAACTCACCTAGGAATGCACACTGTGTCCAGTACTATGTATCTGTCAAAAGAAATCTGAGAACAGGGTTGGAATTTGTGTTGGTATTGATGCCACAGCCCCATGATACTTGCTGTGAAAAATCCAGCCTCCACAAGGAGCCCACCAAGGGAAGAGAGTGTTGCTAACTAAGGTTAGTAAGCATTCCTGTGTGCCTGGCTCTGTATGTGAGCCCTATAGATGGTGTCCCACTAAGTTCTTTTAGAAGATACTATGACATGAGTGTTTAGGTTAGAAGTTGGAGCTCGGACTTGTCTGGGGACCACAGAGCCAACGTGGCCGCCATAAGTATATAGAATGATCTCTGGAATACAGCATAAGCAGGAATGGGGGAGGGGACAAAGCAGCATGGCCCTGGTAGTGACTCCTATGCTCCCAGTATATGAAAAAAATACAGAAATCATGGCTGGGGTATATGTGCGCCACACACATGTGCAGGTGGGGTGTATTACAAGCTGGCAATAGCCGAGGAAGGGAAGTGTCTCTGAGTGAATGGAGAATTGGGGGGTGGGGTCTGTTTTATTTGAATTTTAATTCGTTGTTTCTGTGTTGTAATTTTTAAAAGCCCAGTAGATAATTGTCAGGAATGTATTATGCTTGGAAAAATGGTTTCAAACATACATTCGTTTCTCCAACAGAGAGTCTCAAAAGGCTCTGAGCCGAGGACACTGATCTAGAAAGCATGAAATGTGATTCATAGAGCAAGTAACGGACAGAACCAGACCAGCCTTACAGAGTGCCAGGAATGTCTCCAGTGTCATGAAGCCAACGGAAAGAGAGAGGACAAAGAAGGACAAAGGCCCATGGGCTCAGAGAAGGGAGGGGATGTTACAAGCAAGGCGGACTCGGGCTCTGGATCCAGGAGTCCACAAGTCCCCAGCAAGTGAGGAGCCTAACAACGTTCTCTCTGCACTGTAAGCAGAGCTGAGTTTTCAGAGGTGGGCGTAAGGGCTCTCTGTGCCCATTCATGTAGCCCAGTGTGAGAGAGGATTACCACGGAGCACACACTTTATTCTGAGGAGGAAGGTCAGATGTAGGACAGGTGCTCTGTGCTGTAGGTAAGGAGCCAAGACCAGAGGAGATGGGGTGATTGCTAAGAGGAACGGGTTCTTTAGCTTGGAGGATATCTGGATTAAAATCAC
This sequence comes from Uromys caudimaculatus, assembly GCA_028551405.1. Lineage (NCBI taxonomy): Eukaryota > Metazoa > Chordata > Mammalia > Rodentia > Muridae > Uromys > Uromys caudimaculatus. Next base: position 21,061,671 of record CM052715.1, on the reverse strand, counting down.
TCGGGGCTGGGGACTGAGTGGAAGGAGACTGGACCGAGGACAGGGCTGTGACAGCACTCACACCTGCTGGGCTCTTCATGATTGTTTGTGTTTGTTTCTCCTCTCCAGGTCAGCCAAGGACAGGAAAGGGAAGACATTAGTGTTAATTCTCTTCCCAGGGCATTAGAACAAAGCACGCTATACCTAAGCTGCTCTGTGGTGGCTGTGGAGACAGTTTGTAGATAATTAACAGGATGCTAACTTGGTTTTGGACAGAATGCGATTTGGCCTCTTCTTTCTTAAAGTGACTCTACTGAGATAAGGCCAAATCTGGGTCTCCACTTTGTCTCCATCGGAGTGTAAGAACTCTCTGAGGAGAATTTAGGTTGCTCGGTACCTGGTTATCCAAGTCTTTCCCTTGGGAAAGCGTGCTTGGTATGTGAAGAAAAGGAAGAGGCATGGGGAGAAAGGTGTATGGTTGTAAATGGTTTCTGGTCTAACAGACCAGGTGTTAGAGCACAGATCCATAAAGCAAAGGGACTGGGTGTGTAAACTCTAAGGATCCCTCTTCTCCCTAAATTTCCCTCTTATGTTCTCTGGCTAACCTGACTCGGAGTTGGAAGGATCAAAGGCAAAAAAGATACAAAAGACTTTAGGAGAAATAATGCTGCATGTGTGGTTGTTGCCACTTCCAAGACCTCGTAGATTTATGAAAACTATCGTCCCATTGTAAAATATATCTTTGTGGGGCTAGAGAGTTGGCTCAGTGGTTAAGAACACTTATTGCTCTTGTAGAGGACCCAGGTTCAAGTCTCAGCCCCTACGTGGTTGCTCACAACCACGAGTAACTCTAGTCTAAGGGATCTGATTCTCTCTGCTGACCTCACTGGGCACCAGCCACACACGTGGTACCCATACGTGCATGCAGGCAAAACACCCAGACATAAAACAACTTCAAATAATTTAAGTATATGTTTTTATCATTGGAAATAATATGTAGCATTTTATTTTTCAAAAAAAAAATGTTTAAGCAGATTCTTTAGATCCCCACAAAGGTTAAATGAAATCCTTATTGCCAAGTTGAATATATCAGCCGTAACAACCTGTGTTCTCACGTTACTTTTAAATAATTCTTTTAGTTAAAATTGACCAGATGACTCTGACATTTTGCCTCTTTGGTTAGCTCCTAGTTAAAAATGAGTACTGTCCCTCTGGTTGAGAACCAGGGAGAGAGCTACATTGCTCCTGGGAGGCTTGTGTAGTTTGTGTTTGCCTTTGACAGCTGTGTTCACACAGCTGTGGCCCCAGCCCTTCTTGACTTCTTTGTGCTTTGGAAGCCAGTGGTGGGACTGGCCGTGCTTGGGCTCTTGTTTGCTGTTAGGGTTCATGGTACTCTGCCTTGATTTCAAGTTAGGAAAATGCTCCGTTAAAAACAATCCCAGTGCACCCCACTTCTCCTCCCCAGGCAGTGGTTTCAGAGGTGTTTGAAGTTCTGATTGGGGCATAGGTTTTCTGAAGCAGATAGCACATGAGAGTTACAGCTCTGGTTTACTCTCAGACTGTGAAGTCTGGAGTGGATATATCTGCATGGCTCTGTTTCTCTTGGTTCTTGATTTCAGTCTGAGTTCAGGGTAATTATAGCAGGTTCTGGGAGAGGAGGTGAGGCAGGAGAGAAAGGAACTACATTCCCTGCAGCAGCAAGTGCCCTGTTTAGCATGTGTAGTTCTTGGTTCTGTGCTTTTTCTAACTAGAGGGCAGACCGGACAGCCCTCTGTGAGTGTGGCCTTGTTTGTTGTAAGAAAAGGTATCTGAGGACCTCTCAGACCCTTCCAGAGAAGGTGAATTGGAATGCAGTGGATCGGTCACTTAGCTCCACAGAGCCAAGCCTCTGTCCCTTGTCTTGCCCTGAACAGCTGTTTGCAGAGAAAGGAGAATGGAGTTGACCTTGAGAAACACTGAGGGATCCAACTGCTTTGAACACAGAGGAAGGGAGACTTTGTATCAATGAGTTCCAGTTTGTGAGATTCTTCAGGGTCTTCACCTTGAATCTCTTTTTAATCAGAGCTGACTTTGTCACTGGACAAAACAATCTTAGTAACACTGTGAAGAAGATAGTTTTGTTTCTTTCTTTTTAATTCATGAGGAGACCAAAACAATTGTTAAGAAGCTCTCTGGTGGTGCACGCCTTTAATCCCAGCACTCGGGAGGCAGAGGCAGGTGGATTTCTGAGTTCGAGGCCAGCCTGGTCTACAGAGTGAGTTCCAGGACAGCCAGGGCTATACAGAGAAACCCTGTCTCTAAAAACCAAAAAAAAAAAAAACAAGGAAAAGGAAGCTCTCATTCAAAGGTGAACAGACAAGAACAGACTAGGGTTTGGATCCAGATCTTTAGGATGCCAGGGAACACAATATTAAAGAATCCGTGTAAATTTAAAAAAGTAAAAATGTCTAGAATGACGTGAAAATACACAAACCTGCTTTCCCCTCCTGTTACATGATTTCTTGTTTCAGCAGGTACAACTTGCGTAGATTTGTTTGTTTGTTTATGTGGGTGTGTGCCTGTGTGTCAGCGTAGAGGGAGCTGTGCCCGGGTATGCTATCTGTGGAGGTCAGAAGACAAGATGTGGGAGCCGAGCCTCTTCCTCTACCATTGGATTCTGGGGATTGAACTTGGGTTCTCAGGCTTGGCAGCAAGCGCCTGTACCTGCTGAGCCATCTTGCGGCCCCTAGCGGATATTCTGCTGATTTATGAAGGAACAGCAAGTCAGTCTGCTGGAACTCCGTTTGTACTAGTCCAGGCTGGTCTTGAACTTGTGCTTCTCTTGCCCGACTCTAGAGTGCTGGCCTCACAGAGCTGAGCTACCATGCGTGGACTGTCAAACCCGTTTCTGAAAGAAATGATCTAAGGTTTGGGGGATGATGTTTTACCAAGCAATTACATGTCAGTTGCAGTGGGCGCTGGGTGGTTGGATGTTCCCTTTGTTTGCACCCTTTTCTCTTCTACCTTGAGGCTGGTGCTTATTTGTGCTGTGTAAAGATTTATTAATATATGGTCAGTCTGATTAGATGTATTCTGGGAAACTACTGTGTACTCTCTTTCTGTGAGTGCTTGGCATTCCAAGCATAGCTGCCCAAATTGGAAAGGCAAGGAAAACGGAAAACTTATTACATGTTCACATTCAAGCTGTAACTTTACCACAAAAGACACCTGTTTGCTTCTCCTTCTCATTTAGCAGGAATTTATAGAGCACCTCTGTGGCATGTGACCCTATTTCATGTAGCAAAATAAATAAATAATAATTAAAAACCAAACATGCCACGCATCTGTACAACTTACAAACACAAGACTTTAGCACTTGTAGACACTATGCCAAGGATCTTCTATAAACTGTCTTATTTAATCTTCTTGTTCACCGTATAGTTGGTTGATGGTAGGTACCCCATTTTGCAGGCAAGAGACCAGAGACCAGAAGGTTCAAGATCACTAGACCAGCTAGTAATGAGTAAATTGGCAAAGATGAGAAACAGATCTGCATGCCATGTTTGCATGCTTAATCCCTTACAGCCTAGAGGTAGGGCAGACTCAGGTCAGGCAGGCAGGCAGGCAGGCTGGCCATGTCAAGTGTCAGTGGGACTGACTGAGAGAGGAGATGGGCTGAGGGGATGACTCAGCAGTTAAGAGTGCTGGCTGCTCTGTCAGAGGACAGAGATCGGGATTCCAGCACCCCGTGAGGTAGTGGTGGCTTCAGTCAGTATACATCCTCAGGCACATAGATAAATCAAATAGTAAAGTATAAAATAAAATAAGTCTTTAACAACAGTAACAAAGGCCAGGCATAATGGTTATACCTTTAATCCCAGTAGAGGGAGGTGGGTCTCTGTGAGTTCAAGGCTAGCTGTGGACCTCTCAACAAGCAACAACAACAACAACTCCTTGGAAAAATCAAGAAGATAATTTGGATGTGGCTAGAGGTAATCTCTGGTGAAAGAAGCCATTTTGAAGGCTAACATAGCAGATCTCCAGCTGGTATATGCAGTTTCTAGGGTAGAGTATTTAGGAAGGAAAATGAACAAATTTTTTAAATCATCTGTAGGGTCATAGCTGAGGTGTATATAATAAAATGCAGTTAGCAGGGGGCGTGGCTTTTGTTTGGTTTTACTTTTTACTCCTTTCTCTCTCTCTCTCTCTCTCTCTCTCTCTCTCTCTCTCTCTCTCTCTCTCTGTGTCTGCCTCTGATTCCCCCCCCCCATCTGTGTCTGCCTCCCTCTCTGTGGGGGCAGGGTGGGGGGTAGATAGTAACACCTTGCTTCTGCTGTTTTCTTCAGCTCTAAAGAGCCCTTCCCATTTGGGGTTGAGTGTCCTGACTCTTGTTAGAAGGGGAAATAGGTCATGGAGGATTTTTTAAGCCGCACGTAGCTTAGATTGAATAAATTTTTAGATTTTTTTTCCTGAAAGAAATCTGTCTGTGGTACTAGACATGCTGGCTCTTGTCCCCAGTGTGCCCTTTGCAGTAGATCTTCCCATATCTTAACAGAGGAAAATCAAGCTGTCCTCCAAGCGAAATCTGCTGTGTCTGTGCCTTTAAACCTCCTTGACTGGTGTTGGGGAAGTAAAGGATTCTGAGTATCAAGTGACATACTCTTTCCTGTCATTTTTTCATTTTGACTTAACACAGTTGAAGGACCCAGTGGACTTGTCACCTGATAGAATATTCGAAATAATTGCTTATAATGTACCACTACTAGATTTGTAACGGTCAGAGGCTCTTTGGAATGTCAATGTGTGCCCCCACCCCCACTTAGCACAGTACTTTGTATCTCTGCTTGCTCATGTGCAGAGGAAGCACTATAAACCAACTCGATTAAAATGATAATATAGTCATTGTTAAACTGCTTCATTCTAACAAAAAGTAATTTTTTTAAAGATAAGGTTTCACTATGTAGCCTTCATTGTCCTGGAATTCTCTTTGTAGGGCCTGTCCCTACAAACTCACAGAAATCTGCCTGTTGCTACCTCCTGAGTGCTGGGATTAAAGATATGCACTACCACATCCAGCCAACAGTAAAATTAAAAAAAAAATTGTTATTTATCTATGTGTATGTATGTGCATGTGTACATTTGGGTGCCTGTAGAAGGCAGGCAAAAGCATCAGACCTGCTGTAGCTGACGGTACAGGTGGTGGGAGCCGCTGATGTGGGTGGGGAGAGAGCTAAACTCTCATCCCCTGAAAGAGAAGCAAGCGACCTTAACTGCTGAGCAATCTCTCTAGTTTCCCCAAAGTAAAATGTGTTCCTTTTGTTTGCTTTGCTTTTTTGACAGGGTCTCACAATGTAGCCTTGGCTGGCCTAGAGCTTGCTACGTAGACCAGGCTACCCTCCGACTAAAAGAGTTCTATCTCACCTGCCTCTGCTTCCAGAGTGCTGGGATTAAAGGAGTACACACCAGAACTGTTTTTCATTGTTCAGTGACATGACTATGTGATGTCTTCATCAATAGGGTCTTATTGTCAAGTTTTAAGAGTAAGCATCTCTCATAGTGTGCAATTTGTCTGTTTAAATGATTTGTTTTCTTTTGATTTAATTTGGTAGGTCATGTATATCAAGACATTCATGCATTTTTTTTAAAAGACTTTTCCAGTTTAGTGGAGTATACATTTTCAAAATATGTCCTTATGCATCTTTGAACTTCCTCAGAGTTTGTTGTAACGTTTTACTTTTCATTGCTTATTGGTTTGATTTGTGACTTTTCTGGTTTTGTTTGGGAAATTTGACTAAGGATTTACCAATCTTGTTAATCTTTTCAGAGAACCAACTTTTGTTTCAATGATTCTTTGTATTATTGTTGGTTTTCATTTTCATTATGTAAATTTCAATCCTGACTTTGGTAATCTGTTTGTCTGCTTTTTGTTGCTGTTGTTGTTGTTTTGAATGGTGTTTGTTTTTGCTTTTCTAAGGCCTGAGATACACATTAAGTTGTTAATGTGTAATCTCTACGCTTTTATGTTTAGTGTAGGCACTTAGTGCTATATATTTTCTTTTCAGGACCTACTTCCCTGTGTTCCATAACTTATGGTAAACTTATGGTTTCATTTTTATTCAATTCTAAGGATTTAAATTTTTTTGCCCATTTTCCCCTTGACTTGATTTTTATTTGGTAGTATCTTAGAATGTTGACATCCATGTATTTGTATACTTTCTGGCATTTTTATTGTTGATATCTGTCTTTATTCCTTTTTTGCCAGATAATATTCTAAAATTAATTCAGTTTACCTTTCTGAGACTTTCTTTGTAGCCTAATATGTGGTCAAATTTGAGAATGTTCCAGCGATTGCTAAGAAAGTTTATTTTTTAGTGTTTGTGTAGAATGTCCTAGAAATGTCTGTTAGAGTCATTTGATGTATTATGTTCTTTAATTCCAAAGCTTTTCTATTTAGCTTTTGTCTAGATAACATGTTTACTTGTCAGAGTGGAACATAGAAATTTCTCATTATTCCTGTGTTGGATCAATCTGTGTTGTTAGAACTAATAGTGTTTCTTTTATAAAACTGGTGCACCTGTGTTTGCTAAATAAAAGTTCAAAATTGAAAAAAAAAAAAAAACCCAAAAAAGCAAAAAAACCAATTAGGAAAGTGAGAACCATTTATTTCATTAGGCATTACGTTCTAATGTGATATGCCAGAGAGGTGCCTCGGCTGTTAGGAGTGCTTGCTGCTCTTGCAAAGGACGCAGATTCGGTTCCCAGTATCTATATCAGGTGACTCCAAATTTCCTGTAACTCCAGTTTCAGGGGATCCAGTGCCTTCTGGACACCAGAATATATAGAGTGTACATAAACTCATGTAGGCTCATATATACAGACATAATAAATATTTAAAAAGAACTGTGGTAGAATTTATTTAATCCCAATCTGGGATTTCTACCCTGCCTTTAACCATTTAGTTCCCTGATAAAAGATACACACACCCTTTATATTTACAATAAGCCGTAATTAACACAAGAGCTGGGCACATATCTACCCTCTATGTTATTAAAATCTGTTTCCTATTGATAACCCTGAGTTATTACTGTGTTTTATCCTGTCTTCTCTTAACTCCAATTGGCTAGCCCTCAGGGCCACATTTTCATGACTCACCTAACCCATGGTGGCTTCTCCTCCATTCACCTTGTCCCCCTCGTGGTTCTCCTCTGACCCCCAAAACCCATGAAGGAACCCTAAGCCCCGCCCATGTCTCTTCTGCCCATCTGTTGGCTGTTGGCATCTTTATTCACCAATCAGAAATAACTTGGGGGCAGGGTCACATACTGTCACTTGGATCTACTTGCAGACTCTCTCATCTCTGGGGCAACCAGGTCTTGAGTAACCAGTATTATTAGCATTAGACTATAAGCAGCAGTTTACTTCCTACGTTTAATATTTTATCAACATTAGTATTACTATGGCATGTTACTATTCCAGTAAATGTAATAAAGATTCAGAAGTTAATTTCGTGTGTGCCTCTGTGTGTGTGCTATACATGTGCAGTGTACATGTATGTAGTATATGTGTCTGTACATCATGGTGTGAGGGCAGAGGAGAATAATCAGGCAGCCTGCTCTCTCACCCTCTACCATATTTCTCTGAGACAGGGTCTCTTTCTGAGCCTGGAGCTCACAGGCTATTTTGACCAGAAGCCCCAGAGGTCTCTCTTCTGCCTTTGCATATCCGCCCCAGCACAGAGGCTGCAGATGCATGTGACACACTGTATGTGAGCAGACACATGGGCTTTTTACATGGGTGTTGGGGCCAAACTCAGGTCCCCATGCTTGCACATGAGTTCCTACTCATGCAGCTTTTCCCCAGCTACAGAAGTTAGTTTTAATGTCTAGGGGATTATTTTGATTCATTTCTATGTTTTTGTCACAAATAATATGATAAAATGATCAAAGATTAATCAGTAATAATTTTTAAAAAGTCTCTCATCCACTTGTTGTGTGGGGATTGTGTGAGGGTGGGGGATACCCAGGGGACCCCACCCACTCAGAGGAGGAGGGGAGGGGGAGTGTGGGGAAGGATTGTGGGAGGGGTGAACATGAGGGGGGCAGTGAGCTGGATGTAAAGTGAGTAAGTAAAATAATATAATTAATAATAATAATAACCCTCATCCAAGATGGGACCAGCATAAGACCAGATGGCTTCATTGTACAATACTACCAAACATTCAAAGAAGAACAAACTAACGCCAATTCTACTTGCTATTCCAAAAGAGAAGATGAAGGAACTCATCCAAACACATAGGAGGTTAGCACCATCCTGATAACCAAAGCAGATTAGAACACATGCACATGCAGGCCTACGAGTACACACATGCACACGTGTACATGTATAGGCCCAGTATTTAAACTTTCAATGAAGAAAACGTTCTGTTCATCGTGTATGTTTGTACCGAGACGCATAGCTTTTTAAAAATTCTTTACATGAAAGACTTAAATACCGCTGGGTTGCAACCTCACCGTGAGGAACTCAAGTGGGGAAATATCTACTGTAAAAAACTTTACCAACTTTCTTTCAACTAAATAAGCCTTTTTAAAGTAACTCTTGGGAGCCCGCTTGTCGTCGTGGGAGAAGGAGGACACCCCAACACCCAGGTAGCCCTCCCATAGCTCAAGCCATTGTAATATGCAAGTATGTGATTGACAGGTGGGAGAGAAGGAGAAGCAGAATACTGTGAGCATCTGAAGAGAGGCGCAACTGGAGATGCGATGACGGCCAAGAGGAGCAGCCTGTTGCCAGCAGCCTGTCCTGCCACCTGAGGCCATGATGAAGTCCCAGCTCCCGCTGCCGCTGAGGGCCATGTCTGGGTCCATGGCCTTGCAGCAGCATGTGGATGTCTGTGGCTCATATTGTCACTAAAGACCATGCAGATATTCTTGGCCTGGGCTGCCCCTGGGACCGCATTGCTGTCTAAGGGCTGTGCAGAGCTGGCCCTGCCCCTCACCACCTGCAGCACTTGGAAGAGCACCATCCCCACCCCCACCTGGACAGCACAGCAGAGCTGGCTTTGGTGGTGTGACTAGGAATAAGCTGGCCCCACAGGCATGAGAGCAGGAGAGCTGCCCCTGCCCCTTGCTGGCTGCAGCATTGGGTAAGCTGGCCCGGGCAGTGCTGGAGAGCTCACCCTGATGGTGTGGGTGCAGGGGAGCTGCTGGGCCGACCAACTCAGCTATCACCCAGGCCCAGATCCAGAGCTTTGAGTTGGCTCACACCTGCATCTATCCCATCTCTGAACTGTTGGGGTGTGTGAAAGGACTGGCTCTGCATATCCAAAAGCTGCAGGATCTCCATGACACAGGGCAACAACAGGATATCTGAGAGGAGTCCCTATGAGGGTCCAGTATTGATGGTGTAGCATAAGTCAAAGTCCTCAAATCAGACCAAAGACTCCTTGCAGTGAACATTTATAAGTGAAGGTGTGGGGCTGAAAGGGTATACTGTGAGACACACTGACACACTGCGGCTTCCATGGTGAGATTGTTTTTGTGCTTTATTTATTTATTTATTTATCTATTTAGTTAGTTAGTTTTTAAAATTCTTTTGTTGCAAGGGCAGAGGGGAGGTTGAAGGAATGGAAAGATGAGTGGGATTGGAGTGCATGCTGTGAAACTCACAAAGACTCAATAGAAAGGTTTGTTTTGTTTTTGGTTAATAGCACTTGCTGCTCTTCCGGAGGACCTGGGTTCAATTCCCAGCACCCACATCAATCATCTCATGACTCCACTTCCAGGGGCTCTGACACCATCTCTGGCCTACATGGGCACTGAACACGTCTTGCACAGACATACATGCAGGCAAAACAGCCATATGTATAATAAAATAAAATTTAAGCTAATCTTTATAGACAGTTATGTGTGCTTTGTGTAATGTAAAGCAGTAAGAGGCTCAGTACCCTCCACTGAAGCAGGTGGACTCACTTCTCTGCCCGAGGTTTGAGAGAAGATGGCTAGGGAAGTTTTGCTATCTTGTACTTTAAGATGTAGGGTCCCATTGGACTTTAGGGGTATTATTGTATCTTAAGGAATTTGTATGCTGGCTCTTTTTTCCTGTGACAAAATTTATGTCCTCAAATCATAGGAAAAGTAATGAGTACATGATATAATTTGATTCCAGAGATAAGGGCTATCATTGGTTCCTGAAGGTTGAGGGCTTCAGCTGGCAGGCTCTCCAACAGGGGTGCAATTTACAAGTCTTCAGAGAATTAAACTCAAGCCTCCTGGAGGGAAGTCTACACTGTCTTGTTTTTGAACCTGGCATTCTAAGTGGTAGAGGAAAAAAAACCATCTCTGGCTACCTGTGACTCAGTATGTGAGCCTCTCTGTTCCTCTGGTGGGGGGCTGGCAAAAATGGACCTTTGTGTTCATGTACCTCTCATCCCCAAGTTGACTGTGCAGTCTCCCAGGCTGGGCAGTAGTGTGCTAGGGAAGAGGAGGCTGCAAGCAGATGAGCTCTGGACGGTTCTTTTGTGCTCTGACGTATTTCCCTAGTAGCCCTCGCTGCCACTCCCATGTGTTTAATCTTCCCTCTAGTGTGTTGGTAGAGGACTTGTTTGATCTTGCAGTTGACGTGAAGCAAATCGATGTAGAAAGTCAGAGCGTCTATAGAGAGGAGGCGGATATGCTTAAATGACCGTCTTGGGACTTTGAAGCCAGAAACTCTTAAAACAGTAGGGACCCCTTTGTCTGGATGAGCTGACATCAGGAATTGAACTTTAAATAATCGGCCATCGGATGGAGAAACACTGCCTACTTACAGCACATGTGTTTCAAAACCTGCTTCTGTTGTACAGTTTAGTAAGGCTGTGCTCTGCCGAGTGTAAACCTTCCATGGTGACAGGGAGAAGGTTGTCTTTGGATCATTTTTGTGTTTGACTGTAATCTCTGGAATTAGAAAAGGAGATCTTTTATTTTGCTAATTTATTCTACTTTGCCGTTTTATCCCATAATACTCAGAGAAGCCGGGGTGACTAAGGCAAGGTGACTTTGTACTGCCAGTGTGGGAATAAAACGGAAACAGTTCCAACAGCTAGCTCAGTTTTCTCCGTGAGTACATTGTTTCTTCAGATAGGTTGTGCTGGAGTAGATGGTGAATTTACTAAAACTCCCAGATTTCTTGTGTTGACAATGGCCATGATATATCGTGATATTTTTTGGCTTAAGTATTAGTATATAGTTGTTGTTGTGTTTTTTTTTTTTTAAATCAAAGGTTAGGGAAAGGATAGGATTAAGTAAAATAAATCATAAAGATTTACAAATGGGATGGGGGCCGTGCTGGAGAGAAGTCTCAGCCGTTAAAGGGCTCTGCAGAGGACACAGGCTTAGCTCTGAGCAGACGCATGGTGGCTCACAAGTGTCAGAATCTCCAGTTCCAGGGGATGTGATTTCCTTTTTTGACTTCTGCAGGCACCAGGCAGGCAGATGGGACACATACCCACCTTCAAGCAAAAGAGTCAGAACAGAACAGAAAAATAAATATTTTTTAAGTTTACAAATTGATATTTGAAGGTAACTAAAAGAAATTATTAATACGGCACAAACGACTTTTACACAGACACCCTGTGTATGTCCCTTTACTTTCCTGTATGTAAGTTTTTCTTACTTGCCACACGTGATGTTTGTTTTTTCACTTTACTGTCATGTTCACCTATTCCAACTCTATAAATGCGTAGTAATGGTACTGTTGTTTTTAACAAAGTCTCAATCGCTCCATTTTACCAATGAAGATGTGGGAGCCAGATGCTGGGTGAAAGCCTGCTAGCTCAGACAGGCAGAGAAAGCTCCCAGCCGACCTTCTTCCTCAGCTCATGCCTTCTGTCAGAAAACCTCCTTCAAACTCATGTCCCTCCCTTCTACTTCCTGTGCACCCATCTGTCCTCCTGACTCCCTTGTAGTCTCTGTTGTTTTTTTTTTTATTAATAATCCTATTTCACTTCCTGTCTACTGGTTGCTTGTTCAGCCTCTTGACCTATAGTTGACTTTATTTAATCCTGTTTACAATATTCAAGCAGAAAGCTCTTGGATTAAAGACACACACTAAGGCTGAGCCACACCAGGACTAAAAACAGTTTTTTTTCCCACTAAAGAACACAGTCTTGGGGTTCACAGTATGCTCAAATACCCTGCAACAGTACTGAGTAACATCAGAGTTGACTATGGTCTGACACGTGTCAAATTATGAATTGTATACAATTTTATAGTAGTAAAATAAACATTTTTCTCATTGAAAATGCATGTGTGCTCATCCTCAAATCTTGACATCACAAGATGGCTGAAGAATTGTCCCTAGATCAAATAGCTAACTAGATCTGGGCAAGTTCATTCTGCTTTGACAACTGCTCCTACTGAACTGCAGGATGGGGCCACGTAAGCCCCTGTTGCCAGCAAGGCCAGCTGAGACATAGCTGAGTGAAGTGGACATGGTGCTAATCAAAGCTGTGTACCTGGCTAGCCCAGGCTTGCTCTTATCTCGCAGGCTCACTAATTTTTCTTAGTCTAACAGCCAATTGTTTGGGAATAAAGTCAAGTTCCATCTAGTTTCTTCGAACCATTTCTCCTGATGATAAGTAGGAGACAAGTGTCTGGCTCTGTCTCCCGGTTGACCTTTAATTTATATTGACTCATGCTATTTGTAGGAGACCTTTAAATGGCAGATAGGAAGTGATGGTTTGTTGGGGTGGGGGAAGATTTCAATCTTGGCGGCTGACCTGATAACATTTCGAGCTGGTTGACCCAGGAGCTGTAGGGTTAAAAGTTCTGTTTTTTTTTTTTTTAGACTTAATTATTTTATTTTACAAGCATGACAGTTTTACCTGTCTAGATGTATGTGTACCACATGCATGCCTGGTGCCCATGGAGGTCGGAAGAGGGCGTTAGATCCCCTAGAACTGGAGTTACAGGTGGTTGTGAGCCACTCTGTGGGTGCTGGGAACCAAACTCGGGTCCTGCAAGATCAGTGAGTGCTCTTAACCACTGAGCCATCTCTCAGTGATATTGGTGTCTACTTTACCAGGCTATTTTGAAGGTTACATGAAAATACACATGGACTGTTTAGAACACTACCTGACATACAACAGACACTCACTAAATACTAGCAGTTGTTGGTTTTCTCAGCTATTTCTGTGACTCACTTGCTTAGCACTTAGTGATGAATAGGCCCTGGGTTGGTCTCTGCCTCTGAAGATGCCCTTAAGGGATAGCCACTCATTGGCTGGCGGCCCCTCCCATCTAAACTGTCTCCTCCCAGAGAGGTGCACGGTGGAGAAAAGTCACCACCAGGGCCATGCAAGCAGTATCTCTGCCTTGAGACCAGGACCCAGACTTTATAACCAGAATCCCTGCCAAGTGTCTGCTGTGGGCTCCCTCTGCTGGCCCATCTAGCCTGTATGCAAATCAGTGGTGGAATAAACTTAAAAATTGAGCTTTAGGTTTTCAGACATGTTTTGTAAAAGATACATAGGAGAACTTTCTCTGGTATCTGAATACCCATCACACATACTCATTTTTCTTCTTGCCGTTTGCATTTTGAGTTGGAATGTTCTCACAGGTTTCAATTTGGGGGAGTTTCACTATGACTTCAAGTGGGACCAGTCATGACAGGCTGAACCACTTTACGGTACGGTCCAAAGAACTGGTAATGTTTTATATTCCAATATGGTAATGAATATCCTAGAATCTTATTTTCAGAGTCTAAGGTTTTTGTTATTGTTTTTGTTTTTTTTTAAAGTCAATGATATGAGAACTTACTAATATTCTTCAAAGGTCATAGCTGAGACTCCTGGGGCAGCACTGTATGTATCAGATAGTAATATCTCAGGTTTATTGAGCTGTCAATCATTTACTTGGAGTTGTAATCTATCAATAAAATGTGCCACAAGTTAGCCAAAATCACATTTTATTTTTTTATTTTTGTGTAAGAGCGTGCCTGTGTGTTAGAGTGTAGCTATATTTGTGAAGACCAGGGACTTGGAGCATCTCAGTTAGGCTAGGCTAGCTGGCTGGTGAGCTTCCAGGACCTGCCTGTCTCCACCTCTCCAACATTGGGACCACAAATACCTGCCATTATGTTTGGCTCTTTGACGTGGGTTCTGGGAACCTGAGTCTGATCCCCGTGTTTGCATGGCGCCCACTTTACTGACTGAACCGTCGTACCAGCCGTAAACTTGCATTTACAGGTAGTTATTCTGTGTCTTTATCTTTCCTCCTCACAGTCTCCTGTCATCCATCTTTTCTTTTGTCACTAGGATCAAACAACATCAATCGGATAACTGCAAACATGGAAAACGGGGAGAACGAAGGAACCACCAAAATCATTGCACCTTCACCAGTGAAAAGGTCAGTGCGTGCGGCTATCTGTTCTATGAACGTTCTTCCCCGTGTTGGCAAGGCTAAGAATCTTTTCACTTTGATAAATTGATTAGCACTTTAACCTAGGGACTCTCGTAGATGGTGTCTGAGCCAAAGAACATGTTATTATGTCAGCAAAATTCAAATACCGGAACCTGCTCCTCATGGAGGAAGTCACAGACTGTAAGCATGTAGTCTTTAAAGTCATGATACAGTGGACTAACTTAAAGAGTCTGGGGAAGTGAAGAGGGTGATGTTTTTGTTTAAGATACCATATTCCTCACAGTGGTGCACGGAGCTGTCACCGTTGGACCAGGTCAGCGGCTTTAGAGATCCCAGGGCCGCAGCATTCAGAGGTTGTCTATGTATGAAGACTGTCATGGTCCATGGCATCAGTTTCCCCAGGGCTATTCCCCCTGGAAAAACCTCCTCTTAATATGCTATATGGATTGGTTCCTGAAAGATCTGCTTTGTTCTCTGTTAAGAGAGTTTTGGAGTAATTTTTTCCAGTCTCCAATTAGACCCGTGGAGTAGCGTTATCAGCACACAATGAGCAGCTTTGAGGAGCTCACTTTCCCTAGAGAGGCCACCCCACACGCATCATGGAGAGGAGGTCCCAGCAGTCAGAGCTGTGTGACCTGCAGGGATGCCCCATATCATCCTTCACTCCATCTTTTGTTAGTTAACAATGGCGCCTTCATTCAACTGCTCTGTAATGACTTTGAGGAACGAAGCATAACTCCCCAGCAAGAAAATTACAAAACAGGAAGATTCCAGAGCTGTGATGTTTCCCCTACACTTTTCTGGGCCTGTTTCCTTTTCTTCCGTTCTGGAGCATTCTCCTTACAGACCAACCTTTTGGAAGGACACATTTTTCACCCTTGAGTGTGTCTTCATTATCTCGGTTTCCCTAGTTAGACTTGCATTGCTGGGTGGAAGCAACTACACCTGCAGGTACAGGGCACGCTCATGATATAGCCAACATAAGAACAGTGATCTTCCGTGAAATTCAGAACTCCCCCCCCAAGCCACATCGAGGGAACTCAGCCCCCTTTGCAGCCCACAGGCTACAGATGAGGCCTTCAAGGAAGGAACATAGTTACAATGTCGCCTGGGATTTTGTTACTCTTCAATAGTCGGCTGCTTGAGGTTCCAACCTTTCATCTCTCTAGTCTTCCCTGTCTCCCCATATTAGAGCATCACTGTTTTTTGGTTTTTGTTTTGTTTTGTTTTTTAACTTTTTCTCAGTTCAAAAGGGAAGGAAGCATTTACTTTGAAAACTTGATCTTTGAAATTTTGGTTTTAAATTATTGAACAATATATCGAACCTATGTAAAACATGCCAACTATCTACTAAAGCTTTGATGCGTGCGCCCCTGTTGGGTGTGCCTCGGGCAGGGGTATGTTATTTCTGTGTGGATAGAGTGTCCAAACAGATGTTTGTTTCTTGTGTTTTTGCAACACTGCTGTCACTTTGCCTGGTTTCTTTCTCCCCTTGTTGCTGTTGCTAAGAATTCTGCTAGAGCCATATTCTGTAACAACTGTCCAGATCCCTCTAAGGACCAGGATTAAATGTGAGTTAGCAGCCAAGTAACTCTTTTTCTCTGCAAGCTAAGATGCCAGAGGAAGTGAGAAGTGACTCCCGTGTCCTTCCGCTGATCTCTTCTATTTCCTTAGGTGTGCCTGAACAATCTGTTGGGCTTGAGTAACGACTCAGTTATACTTACATTCTTAGGGCAGAAAGATGATACTAGGTCAGGAAATGGCATTCAGAAGTCATTCTGCTCCGGAAGGATGGAGCCAAGATATTCGGAAGCGGGACAGAGGTCAGCAAGGGTAGCCTGATCCTGCCCAGAGTTAACTTTCAGTGCTTCAGAGCCAAACTTGGAGCCAGGGAGTCTGGCCACTGCTATAAACTCTAGCCAGCCTCATGTGAATGGGTGCCCTGGTGTCTTAGTTACTTTTCTATTGCTGTGACAAAACACCTTGACCAAGGTAACTTATAAAAGAAAACATTTAATTTGAGGCTCATGGTTGCAGAGGGTTAGAATCCATGCCCGCCATCATGATAGAAAGCATGGTAGCAGGCAGGCAGGTATAGCGTTGGAGCAGTATCTAGGAACTTGCTTCTGATCCATAAACACGAGGTAGAGAGAACTAACTGAGAATAGCACGGGCTTTTGAAGTCTCAGTGCATCAGTAGCACACCCCTCCAAACCAGTCCACCAACTAGGAACTAAGTATGTAAACACAGGAGCCCACACAGGCCAGTTTTATTCAAGCTGCTACACCCAGGTTCTTTTGCTTTAAGCCTTTCTCTACTTGGTGGCAGCTATTGCTTCTTTTCCTGGGAAGGACTCTCTCCCCTCTCTTCTCTCCTTCCTACCCCGTCATTAGGCAAGTGTTCTATCTTGTGGAGCAGGACTCCAGTCAGAAAACAGTTGGTCAGCCTCATTAATATTCCAGTATTGCCCCTGTGGGCACATGTTGCCTGGCAGGCTAGTATTACAGAGTTCAAACCGCTTCTGAGTAAGCCTCCTGCTGGCTTTTCTCCCCCAGTGGCCTACACTATGAAAGCTGAGCAGGAGGGAGACGGTTTCCAGATCATTCTCCCTTGGTTTCTGCTCCAATTGAGTTGTGTTGTTTCCTTCAGCAGTGTGATCTTACCGTCTGGTTATGGCGGCAACTAAGAGAAAGGGTGACTGCGTCCATTGTTCTGGGAGTCTCTGAGGCCTCTCTGACCAAAACTCGTAGGAAGGAAAGCAGCTGGGTAAAAATGAAGGAACCCAGGTAGAAATCCCTACAAAGCGTATACTGAAGGCTGGGTCGGTAGCTGTGCAATCTCTGAGCAGACCTGCCTAGTGGGACTGAAGTGTAACGTTGCGTGCTAAAATAGTGCGAGCCTAGGGAAACGTGAGTGTACAGCGTGATAAACAGGGACGGTTTGCGTGCAGCAGGCCAGTGACATGGCTACTTCCTCAGTATCAGACTCCCCTTCATCCCATGTCTTTAGTTCTGCTATCAAATTCATTGTAGTGGACAACTTAATTATTAAATAAAAAGTATTTTTATTATGAAAAAAAAACTCATAGGAAGGTACCCCACACCGACATTGACAATTTTATGTAAAAACTCATGGCTTCTGGAGAAAGTACTGTCATTTATACAGAATACTCCTTTAAACGCCTTTAAAATGTGCATATATATATATATGTATAATTACACACATATACATCATATACTTTTAGATATAGCGTATAATATACAGGTAATGCCTGTGTAGACCACCCTGGTCCTAAGCTCAGAGATCCATTTGCCTCTCTCTGCCTTCCAAGAGCTGGAATTAAATGCCTTTGCCACATACCCTGACTTAAATTATACTTTTAAGTTAATTTACCAAGTAGTGGTTTTGTGTAAGGACTTTCCACAGATCTTTTGTTTTGGCTCACCCAATTCCCACCATCTTCTCTTTCCTTTCACCGTGGAGTCTTTCGAATGTTTCTTAACAACTGATCAGCTTGGCTTCTCTTCCTGTAAAGCAATATGACTAGAATCAGGGAGGAGACCCCAAATGCTTGCAGGAGAAACACATTTATTAATCAGTCATCTGGCGTTCTTTTTGGAAGGAGTCATGGCTATAAGCACAGAAGTATGTGT
>CM052715.1:21019884-21043163 GCA_028551405.1 Uromys caudimaculatus | reverse complement strand
AGGCCCTGGATCCCAGCAGATCCGGGTGGGTCTGGGTGAGAGGTGCTGCTCCCCTCAACCCCACTCACGGCCTTTCCAGGCTCCTGGGAGGGCACCCCTCTCCGGTGCTCGTTGGCTACCAACTCCTGGCGGCCCAGGCAGAGGTTTCCTTGTGTTAGCTTTTTTTAAAGAAAAAAATTCTTACGTATTAGACACGACTTTTTTTCTCTTCATTTTGTTTTGTTTTAATAATATGAATGCTGAATCCATGTAACCAGGAAGACCTACCTTTTAAATTTTTCACTGAGGCAAACTTCATTCACCTTGAAAATTTTATATCCCACGAGAGTAAATCTGAGCCCTCACCAGCCTGCCAAGCCCTATGACCCCAAGTTTTGTGACTTCCCTCCTATGCACCCCTCTGCTGCTCACTGGGTTCTCTCTCTGCTCTGCTCTAAGCATTGCTGGAGCAGTGACCACCCAGCACAGACTAATCACTGCCCTGGGGCTCTGCCGGGAGTTTGTTAATATTGTGATCTAATTGTCCATCCTTAAATCCTTCTTTTCCTCTCCCTCCCTCCCTCTATTGCCCTACCCCCACCACTGACTGAGTGTGGTGGCACACACCTATAATCCCAGCATTTAGGAGTTAGAAGAGAGAGTCTCTTAGTCTGAGCTACACAGCAAGAGCCTGTCTCAAAACAAACAGCAAAACCCTCTTTACAGTTCTCTTCATAAAAATAGGTCAAAGCCCTGTGTCTTGAGCCTTTCATTTAGGCTTATTAAAGAATGTATTGAACATATACTCATTTAATTTCTACCTGTTCTTCCCCTGTTACCAGACTGAATGCCATCTTATTGCATATTAGTTTGTAATGAAGCACTTTGCTTCTGATGTACACATACATATATATGTCAATACATATATAATATGATCATTTCAAGTCTCTAACCCCAAACACTTCTCATTTTCTGAGTCTCCCAGAAGGTGCTTGGTCAGCAAAAGCTGTTATACACAGGGGCTTCAGAGGTAACTATGCTGGTCACGTCCTTGCCACACAAGCATGGAGATGTAAGCCAGGCTCCCACATAACAGTATGTATCTGCAGTTCCATCACTATCGAGACAAAAACAGTCAACTCCCTGGAGACAGCCGTTACACAGCCTCACCCAACTGGTAAACTCCAGATTCACTCAGAAATCCTGTCTCAAAAACCTGAGGTGGAGAGGAGAGGAAGAAGATACTGCATATATAGAAAGAGAGAGGGAGTTAAATAAAATAAATATTTTGAAAAATAAGTCCATACAAGGTTTTTAAAACCAGAAGGAGGAACAGAGGGATACTATTTCCCAATCCCAAGGTATGTGCTAATTTTAGGAAGGGAAAGCAACTGAGAGTAAGGTGAAGATAAAGAATGGGGTGGAGCAGGGAAGAGAAAGTCCAGGGCAGTTTGGAAAAGATGTACTCCTTAGACTGGGTGTTGGTAAAGTGTGCGCTTCTCTCGGGGAGAAAGTGATGGCGACCACCATGCCAATTTATAGGACAAGGAATGCAAACAGGCTTCAGGAAGTACAATGACGAACCCAAACTCAAAAAGAAACCAAACTTACCAGAAGTATAGTGGGATGGCTGGATTGGTCAGGAGTCACTGGCTGCATGTGCTGGAAGTTCAACTTAAACCAGCTTCATAGAGGAGGGGAAATTGGAGTTGAGTCTGCCTTACGCAGTTCAAGAGCAGAAGTTAGTCCTGAGCCTGAGGATGCTCCCATTGCTAAGTCCCCAGCAAAGACACAGACTGAAGGAGTCTAGGCTCCCTTGATTAACATGGAAACTCTTGCAGGAAGTCTGAGGACCTGTGTGGAGAACATAGAATATTTTAGAAAAGAAGTGCAACTGTTAAAAAAATGTTAGAGGGAAAACCAACTAAAAACACACATGCTACACAGAGAATCGCCATTTATAAATCTTAATATGCTTAAAACTTAGAGTCCTACATTTTGCATTCTTAACCTAATTAATTTGGATTACAAATGCATAAAACCTCATGTCACACTTTTAACATGAAAGGTGGGCATGGTGTGGGCACCTGTAATCCCAGCGCTTGGGAGGCAGAAGAGGGGCAAAATCACAAGGTCAAGACCGTCTGATCCACAGAATGAAACTCTGTCATTAAAACAGTGTTAATCAATTTAATTATTAACTAACTTTAAAAAGCTAAGCTGAAATAGAGTTGGCTTATTCCTGATATTCTATCCACCCCCTGCAAATAGTTATACCTGATCATGACGGTTTGATTTACTATTTTTAATCTTATGGTAGTGCTTAATTATACCCAAATCCATTCTGATCATCACTATTAGAATGGTATTCAATAAATAAAAAGTTGCCCAATATTTTGTTATAAAATATATTTTGTATTAAACAATTTTGACCAATAGTCAATTAAAGCAAGTTCTCTGGGCATGCTGAAGGTACACTAGCTATGGCCCTTGACAGAGTTTGTTAAATGAAGTTTTGACTGACAATATTTTCAGCTCACAAAGGGTTCTTCACTTTATAATGTCATTATGATTGCAGAACCACCTGTACATTTCACCTGCGATTATTAGATAAAAAGTTTGCTGTCTTGTACTTCTTTGCCAACATTCTGCTAACTCCCCATTCCCTCCGCCTTGCATGTCTCTAACTAAAGCAGCATGCCTTCACCTACTCACTCCACTACTTATCTTTTGTAATGATAACTCAGAGAAACTGAGCTAGCCTCCAAAACATGTGTCAGTTATAGT
Organism: Uromys caudimaculatus; assembly: GCA_028551405.1. NCBI lineage: Eukaryota > Metazoa > Chordata > Mammalia > Rodentia > Muridae > Uromys > Uromys caudimaculatus. The sequence goes on along the minus strand of CM052715.1, from coordinate 21,040,397 downwards.
ACGAAGCCTGTGATATTATATAGTAAGTCACATTATAAGGGCTTGTTCCTGTCATTATTCAGAAAAGACTATATAATGGCTTCACAATAAAATAGGAACTCTACATATTCCAATGCTAAGCAAAACTGAAAAAGGAAGGAAGAAAGGAAGAGAGAGAGAGAGAGAGAGAGAGAGAGAGAGAGAGAGAGAGAAAGAGGAAAAAGATAGTTACAAACATGATAGAAAACTGGCCTTTGTCTTGTTGCGTCCCTGAAATAAAGAAATAAATACAGGCTCTACAATCAGGTTCCTTTGGCATGGCTTTGGCATTGGATTTTTACCATACCAAGTGCCCCCAACCTAGGTCCATGTGCCCTAATGACTGGAACTTTGCCTCCACAGAGCCAGGAACCTCATCTGGCTCACTTGGCATTGTATTCCATTTAGCACTTAACCAGAATGAGATCAGAGTAAGCAGTCCGTAAGTACTGAATAAATGAATACATCACATAAAATGATTGTATTTGTAAACAGAGTTAAACATCCTCCAAGCAAAGCTGAGATGGAGAGATGCGGAAGCAGAGACAAGTGTCCTGCATCCTGTAGCTGCTTTCTTCCTTCAAGGATGGCTTTTCTTCCATGTTCTCAGTAGGAAACACTTCACGTACAGAGCTCAGTGACTCCAACTCCTTTCTTTCCAGTCTGGTTACTTGCGTATAAAGATCAGTCTGAGAAGACACAGCAGTTTCTTGCTAAGAGTCTGGCAGATGGATCAGGACACTACTCTGAGGTCCATTCCATTCGCCCCCGGGTTTCTTTCGATAAATAGCATGATTGCACTGCCCAGATAAGTAATTCCTTCCACCAGAAAATGCTGGCAATGAAGTTATCCTAGACCATGAAGAATGTCCAAGGAAATCATAAGAGAGTCAGTAAACTTAATCAGCAGGATGAGCTCAGCTTTTATTTGGTTCCCTGAATAACCAGACAGCACACAGCATACCCTGAAAATAAAATCAGTCCAAGCCCAAACGTCCAGTTTCATACAATACATCCATGGTTTTCTCTTTCACGGCAGACATTTTCCTAATGAGCAGAAATTATGAGCATATGGTTGGGGGGGCCTCAGTGCTTTGACATGCTCATGGACACTCCAGGATGAGATATACAAGAGCAAATACAAAAGCCTAAAGATAGTGACAGCCTGAGTCAGAGCTAGCATGTATTAGGGAGAAGCCAGGCACTGTGGAAAGGGCTTAACCCATGACTTCACTTACACCTTCTGGCAATCTGGGTGTGCCCTACTTCAGCTTCATCTGGCAGATAAGGCAATCGAGGTTTTGGGATATTAAAAAAGTAAGGTTATAACAAACAAGATATATGCAATTGTTTTTCTGAATCCATCTGTGGACAGATACACATTCGTGCCAACTAAAGCCTTACTTACCATGGGAAAGGGCCATAAGCAGGAAAAATGGGGAAATAGGAAGGGAGAAGGAATGCCGGGACAAGAGTCTGCATCGCTGAGAACCAGTACAGAAGGGGCAGAGAAAAAATGAATTGTTCTGAAGACAGAAATTGAGGAAACCCACGAAAAGAAAAAAGGAGACGGGGGGGGGGAGGGGGAGAAGGGGAGAGAGGAATATTCCACTCCCAGAAAAGCAGGTAAATGACTGACAAGCACCGAGAACAGGGAGTGTGCAGCCCAGGCAGCACCTGGCCTGGAACGGCACCAAGCGTGTAGTCACCAAGGGATGAACTGTAAGGACTCCAGCACCTGGGTCGGCCGCACTGATGAAATCCAAATAGGAGGCTCCAGCAGGCATAGGCAATTACCAGATGAAGGGCAGAGGACTTAGAAAGATTTCCCCAATACTCACAAATCCCCATTCACCCAGAGTCCAGGGAGCAAAAAGCCCGATTGAGGCACCACAGGATTCAACTAGACTGAAGCAGAAATCAGACTCTGGCAGCTAACCTCAGCCAGGAGAAAGGCTCAGGGACCCAAAGCACAGTCCCAGAGAGCCTGCACATCTCTCTCTCTCTCTCTCTCTCTCTCTCTCTCTCTCTCTCTCTCACTAGTGCCCTGTGTAGCAAGAAACCCTTCAGAACCGCAGAAAGTATGTGGGCACACTAAGGAAGATGTGGCTGCAGTCAGGTTGAGCGACAGACTGCAAGCCGTAGTCTGTGAGGACAGCTGAAGGGTAGTAAGCCATCGAGAGCCAAGAGAACCTCAACCCTGGGCACCCAGCCCACAGGGAGGAAGGGAAAGAACCCAAGAGCTGAAAGAATCCATGCAGGGCCCTGAGGGCAGAACTAAGGGAAACACAGGAGTCAGGCTCACCCCTCCAGGCAGAAGCACCAACTGACAGCATTACATCTACTTCAGGTTTTTGCTCAGGCATATTTATATAATTTATTTTCATATTTATATATATTTTATGTTCATCTTTTAATGCTTTGCTTTCTCTCTTAGTGCATACACTGTTATATTTTAAGGATCATTGATATGTTATAATTAGAATTTTATTGGAAAAAGCTCCCATATCTTTCCATGTCTCTGAATCTAATCTCTGCTGCTCTGCAAGCCCTCCTTGCCCCTACTCTATGTCTTCTTACCCCATACCCCTCTCCTTCACCACTTAAATATGTGACACTTTCACCAGCCAGAGCCCCAGCACTCCTGTCTGAAAACCTTCTAAGGGAACTCAAGAGCATGGTGTCTTCTCTAGCTAACACTGAGTCTCCTGTCAAACTGATAGATGCTGCTGCATTCAGCTTTTCCCCAGTTAACTCCCAGTGAAGACAGCCCACGAGGACTCGTAAGACAAGCAAACAAAAGCCAAACAGATGCATGAAACAACACACACACAAACGTATAATTGAGACAGTACCTCAGTATGACAACCCCCCCCCAAACTCATAGCTTCTTAATACAGGATAGTTAAATGGTAGAAAAAGAGATTTCTGAGTGCTGTGTTTTAAAAGGATCAAAGACAGAGGCCAGCAAGATGGCTCAGGAAGCAAAGACACTTGCTGCCACGCCTGCTAACCTGAGTTGCATGCCAGGGACTCCTGTACTGGGAAGTGGTAACTGTAACCAGTTCCTCAAGTTGTTCTCTGGCCTCCACACACTTTGCTGTGGCATTTGTGTTCACAAGCAGCCACACGAGCATATAAACACACACACACACACACATACACACACGCTAAATCAATAAATTATATATAACTTTTAAAAATTTAAAGGTTCAAGAGCCTAAAAGAGGACCTAAATAAACAGAAATTTTAATCAAAGACCTGGAAAATAATCTTAGGAAATTAATTTAAACAAATAGGAAGTTACCAAAATGGATGAAAGAATCAATAACTCAGAAAAGAAACAAACATGGAGGAAATTTTCAGAAAGAAAATGGAGACACTGGAAAAGAAGCAAACAGAAATTTTAGAAATGAATGAATGAGTCAGGCAAATAAAGCCTATTGAGCAGACAGCCAAGACCAGGCAAGAGAACTAATCTCAGCAATGGAAAACAAGGTCATACATACAGGCATATGTAAAGAAAAAATCAACAAACATGACCAAAACTTCAAGAAGTCTAGATTTTACACACACACACACACACACACACACACACACACAAAGAATTCATGGGACAGAAGGAAGTTATATAAAATCAATGGCTTAGACAATCTGTGGATGAAATTATAGCTGAGAACTTACAAAACCTAGAGAAAGAAATAGACATCCAAACACAGGAACGCTTTACAACCCCAAATAGACATGATCAGAAAAGAACTGCCTCACAATGTATCACAGTCAGGATGTCCAAAAAACAATAAAAAGAAATAAGACTAAAAGCTGTAAGGGAAAAACACTGGGCAGAAACATCAGAATAATATCAGATCTGTAACAAGCAACCATAAAAGCCAAGAAAACGTGGAATGATGTATCTTTAAGCCTTACAAGTAAATAATTGTTATTCTAGGTTGGTATGCCCAGTAAACTTACCTATGAAAATCATTTAATGGAGAAATAAAACTATTTAAAGAAAACCACAAGTTAAGCTACACATAACATCTAGGACGACATTACAGAAAGTTCTTTTTAAAAATACCAAAAAAGTTCTTACATATGAAAGTGTCTACAGAGCACAGGTAAAGAAACAACAGATGATCACAGGAGAAGCAAGAAATAATTGATTGTGTCTCAGAGAGCAAGCTACCAAGCACCCAGCAATACAAGAAAGAGGGTGGGGGAGCTACCAGCTAACCAACCAACAAAAACAACAAACAATAAATTCTTAAACAATACCAAACACTTCTTAATCATAAGCTTGAATACAAATGACTTTAATTTACCAATTAAAAGACTCTGATTAGTGGACTATCTGCTGTCTCTAAGAAATTCATGTAGCTAAGACATCCACAAACTGGGGGTCAATGGTTTAAAGTCAAACCACTAAGCTGCAAACTGGCAGGAATTTTTCATCTCTGATCAGGTATACTTTAAGCCAAAATTAATCAGAAGAGATAGTAGGGCAATTACATATTAAAAAGAGAAACAATTTATCAAGAGAACATAATGTCATAAATGTTTATGTCCTGAATCTTTGGGCTCCCAATTTTTAAAAAGTATAAAAGGTATAAAAGAGCAAACACAATAATGAGAGATTTCAATACCCGACTCTATCACTTCTCCTGCTGTGATAAAACACCAAGACCAAAGGCAACTGATAGGACAAAGAGGTTATTTGGCTTATGATTCCAGAGATATAAGAGTTCATTATAGACCAGAAGCATGGCAGCAGGCAGCAGGCATGGTGGGGGCAGGAAGCTGAGACCTTACATCTCAGCCTTGGCATAAGATAAGGTACGGATGAAGACAAATGAATTATAATACTAACAACCTAAACAGGATTGGTCATGGGATCCAAAACAGGGGAAAGTGGGGTGAAGACACATGCCTAGAAAGGATGGGGTGGGGGGAGAGAAATCTGTGTCCCCATTGTTCTCAAGGCTGCCTGTCAACTCCTTTTCCTATGCTTACCTTCCCTCTCTTTCCCACACACACTTCTTTATGTCTGTTCCGTGTATATCATATGAACATTTCACCTGTTGATCTTGAACCATCCTTGAAGTTTTATTTGTTCTCTGTTAAGAGAAATAATAAAATTTAAGATTAATGACACGACCATTTAAAATGATAATGTCACACAAGTCACCCTAACTAAAGACATCCTCTGTTTGAAAGAAAAGGGCAGAACTCTAGAGCAAGAATTTCGGTTGGCTTGATTAACCCTCAGAGAGGAGAAAGGAACACACTCATTATGACCAAGTTAAAGAACTTGGCTAATTAGTAAAGCAAGCAACAAAGACTACAGAGTATGTTTCAAATCTCATACCCACTGGGCAAAACTGTGTTCACTTATACCTTTCGTTTTCTAGCACTTGAGAAAACTTGCTGAAGAACTCATGCATCCACCCTTACCTATTGTCACACACACACACACACACACACACACACACACACCTACTTAGAAACTGAAAACTTCAAGCCACCAATTGTGAAGCCTGTCCTTTGGAACTCAATAACTCGACATGTGTTGGAGTGGCTGTGTCCATCCCATTGTGACAAAGGATGGATACCTAATGACCACCTTAAGCCTCCACGAAACTCCTGTCTTGGGTCCTTGCCTCCTGGCAACCCTCTTTCTTATCATCTGAGACCAGATGACACACTTGAATTTGCCCCCCACACACTCACCTCCCAGTTCTGCAACTATTCCTTACTGTGCCACAGAACCGAGCTGACCCCTGCCCATGAGTTCCAACACTGGAGCTAGTTCTACAAAAGCTGACACTTTGCTGTTATAAAAATTATTTAATCCCAACCCAGGGTTTCTACCCCGCCTTTGTCCTTTTAGTCCCAGGATAAAAGATACACGCCACCTTTATATTTACAACAAGTCTTAAACAGCACAAGAGCTGGGGGAATACCTACCGTCCGTGCTATCAGAACCCACTTTCCTATCAATAACCCCTGAGATCAATAACCCCATTATTACTTACTATTTACTATGTTCCATCTGGGCTGCTCTTAACTCTAATCGCCAGCCCTCAGGGCCATGTTTTTATGGCTCACCTAACCTATGGTAGCTTCTCCTTTCTCTGAACCTTCTTCTCTTCTTGGTCTCCCTCCAACCCCCAGCCCGAGAAACCTAAACTCTACCTATGTCTTCTATCCATCTATTGGCTATTGGAATCTTTATTTACCAATCAGAAATAATTTGGGGACAGGGTCACTTAGCGTCTACATGAGGATTTTCTTGTCTCTGGGGCAACCAGTCTGGGGAGCCCAATATTAGCATTAAAATACAGACAGCATCAGGCCAACCCACTACACTTTGCCTCTTCTTATATTTGTTTCTTTTCTTTATTTCCTTAAGACAGGGTCTCAAGTAGCCCAAAATAGCTTCAAACTCACTATATAACCAAAGAGGGACCTGTTCATCTGCCTCCACCTCCCAAGGGCTAGAATTACAGACATATGCTGCTGTTCTGAGCCCAGTCACTTTTTACTGATGATGAAAGGCAGGTTTCATCATCTATCCCAGAGATAAAATCTGTTCCCTGCTCCTGTATATAAATAATATTTTATTGAAAACTCATTTCAGTCAATAGTTTATGTGTTGTCTGTGACTGTGTTCTATGCCACAAGGGTAGCATCGAGTAGTTACAGCAGAAAATATATGATCTATAAGGCCTAAGGTATTTGCCATCTGGCCCTGTACAAAAAAAAATTATTGACCACTAATTTTGAAGGTTAGGTGGGAAAATGTAATGTAATTTTAAGTAAACAGTAGCCTTAACATAAGAATACTGTTTCTCTAAACTGAAGTCCAGAGATAAGATCCTGGACCACTAGTCAGTTCACACAGTCAATTGAAATCAGAGAAACTAATCTGTACCCTCTCCCACTCTGACATCTTAGCAAGCTGGCTTACTTCAGTTTCCAACTAATAACAATCCATAGACAGACAGACAAACAGACAGAAGAAATGGAAAGAGTTAAGATTTTCCATCTTCCAGATTATAGAACTGGCCCCATAAGAGATGTGTTTGCCTCACAAGCCTGAGGACCTAGGTGTAGCTCTCTAGCCACATTTGGAATGTTGAGCACAGTGATAGGTGCCTACAATCTCAGCACTACACAGGTAAGCAGAGACAAGACGACCCCAGCGCTTTGCTGGCCAGACAGGCTGGCTGAACCAGGAAGCTCCAGGTTCAGTAGGAGACCTTCTTTGGAAAAGGATCAGGGCAATTAAAGAAGACACGCAGAGTTAATCCCTGTCCTCTACATGCACACATGGGCACACATGTATATACCACACATAAGTGTGAATACATGCATACACCACACACATAAATAAATAAGTCAGTTAATACATACAGAAGCTGATTGAGGAAGACACCTAACACTGACCTCCGACCTCTGTGCATATCCTCCAAAAGCATGCTCATACACACAAACATGCACTCACACAAAAGGAAAGAAAATCCCTTTTCTACCATGAAAAGTGTTTTCTGAGAAACCCTTAGTAGAAAATCGCAAATAAGACTGCATGCAGAGCTGTAGACAAATCACAGTGGGATCTGAGACTGCCATGATGAAGCCACCAGGATGCCGGGCCTCACTGAATATTAGAGGTACCAGCACATTAGAAAACACCAATATCTGTGCTCCATCGCAGCCTGGGTATGTTAGGTGATTCCTAGTGGGACATAATTTCAACTCCCAGGAAGATTCCAGTAGGGATGAAAGATGAGAGTTCCTGGTAGACTAATTTCACTCATTTCCTGGAGCTAAGAACACATCTACATGAACAAAACAGACGCCATCATCTGAGGAGAGGGGCTGGCTGGTGAACAAAACAGACACCATCGTCTGAGGAGAGGGCTGGCTGGCGACTTTTGAGTAGGAATAGCATTGCTGTTGTGGTCACCTATGGAGGGGCTGGAGAGATGACTCACAGAGTAAGAACACTTCCTGTTCATGCAGATGACCTGGCTTAAAACCTCAGAATCCACATGATAGCTCACAGCCTCCATAACTCCAGTTCCAGGAGATCCAGCACCCTCTTCTTACTCTGTGGAAACTCAACATGTATGTGATTCATATACATGCATGCAGGCAAGACATCTATACACATAAAATAAATCTAAACCAAATTAAATACTGATGTAATTAGGGTAGATGGTGAGACCAACGTGTGGAAAGACTAAGAATTCTGCCAGCATCCCCAGTGAATCAGGGAGGTCATCCACGTGACTGTCGATGGAGTCAAAGAATACAATAACAAAAGAAATGATGAGGATACAGTTAGTTCACCAGTGGACTCAATGGGGAAGAACTGGCTGTGTTGTTTCAAGGTGTCTAAACAGATGTTTTGTGTTCTGCAAAGTGGTAAAGCGTATTCTCTATACTGCATTTGTGAGGATGAAAGGGGAGCCATGATGGAGAGGTAGACAGGAAATGTCTTGAGAAAGTGTATCTACACCAACTGGGGACATTGTGGACTTGGGTGAAGCTGAGCTAGTTTGCCTACAAGGAGGTCAAATACAAAATGCAAAGAAAAGGAACACTTGGCATCCTGGGCTAGAACAGGCGGAAATCAACTCTGCAGAGGGATAGACTTACCCTGAAGCTTCCATATTGAAACTAAATCACATCATTTTCAACTAACAAGAATAATGAAGTTACTCAGGCAAACCAGTTCTTCCGATTCCGTATGCCTCAGACTGAGCCTCGATCCAAACTCTGACTAGCACATGACTCGCAGCTGTGAAATCCAAGTGACCTTTTGGTCTCCAGTGAAACAGTCTGGGAAAATTCTTTTCCCTGTACTCATTTCTAAACAGTACAGCTCTGCACCATTTAAGATGCTTTGTCAAGGGAATTCAATTAGCATCAGCGTGGGAGTCACCTCAGGACTCCTTAAACTTTGTCATCCTGTGTATTCCTCTGGGTTTCCGTGACTCATATAGATTGTCTACGAAGAAAAGGCATATTTTATCTTACAGATTCCAGGGTAGCTCTGGGTCCCCTCAGTACCACATCAAACATCAAATCCAAGAGAAGGAAGTGCCCACGGGGAGGGAGTAGGTGGGAGATGCTGGGTCCGTAGTTCTTGCCTCTTCCCCAAGCAGCTGTTGGAACATTGGAAATGCAGGCCCTGTGACTTCCTGAGAGCCTCCCACAATCTCTTAATGGGTCAATCCTGTTTAGAAAACACTGGATATCTATTTATTATAAAGAGAGACCCTGAGTTAAGTAGAACCCAGGAGTGCTAAACAATAACATTTGTCAAATCTGCCATAATAGTAGCAAAAAAAAAAAAAAACCCTCAGCTTAAATCACTGAGAAAATATGTGTTCTTATTATAGTAAAATGGCATGTGCCACATTCATTGAAGGATCATAAGCAGAAAATACCACTTGGCCTTGAATTCAGCAAATGCTTAAATGACTAGTACATGTTTGCCATCCAGTAAGTCCCAGCGTGAGTAAGACAGAATTCCTGCTTTTCAGTAAATAAAAACCTTTCAATGACCTTTGCAGGGCTAGAAGATGGGTCAGTGGGTAAGAGTACTCAATGCACACGCACGAGGACCTGAGTTCAAATCCCGAGCACCTATGTAAGAAGCCACGGGTCACTGAACACACCTGTAACCCCAGCATTGTGGGGACAGAGGCAGAAAAATCACTGGGGTTAGCTCATTGTCACCGAAGCTCTTGATTCAGTGAAAAGACCCCTGTCTCAAGAGAGTAAGGTACAAAGGTATAGAGCAGGACACCCCATGTCTGCTTTCTGCATATGCATGCAGGTGCCAAGAGCCACAAACATATCTACACATACCTTACACACACACACACACACACACACACCATCACCACCACACACACCACATACTACACACACACAACACATACACAACACATACATACCACATACCATACACACATACCACAAAACACACCACAACATGCATACTACACACTCACACCAAAATGTACACACAGTATCACCACACACCGCACACCACACACATACTCACATACACACATCAAACACACACAATACATACCATCCACATACACTATACACATACAACATAGCATACACACCACATACATACACAACACAAGCACAAATACACCACACCACACACACACACATACCGCATTCTCTTCCCCCCTTTCTCTCTCTCTCTCCCTCCCTCCCTCTCTCTCCCCCTCTCTCTCACATACACACATACACACACACACACACACACACACACACACACACACACACACACACCTCATGCTAACAGGCTCCATGGACTTTCCTGCCAGGAACCCATCCACATGAGGCTCTTCCTGAGAAGACATTTTGAAAACAGTATCTGGCAAGTTAGTGTGACTTGGAAGAAAATGCTTTGACAGAAGAGGAAATAATCCCAATGGCCTGCCTTCAGCTGAACAAAAACAGAAAGAATTGTTTCCACTCACCTCTGGGGACATGAGGCCAGACAGCACAGCTTGGTTCCATCTCCCCCCCCCCCCAATGAATTTCTACCAATAATGACAAATCGACCAACTTTTATCCAGAGCACAGTGGGGCAGAGGCAGTCCCAGGGTGCAAGGTCTCAGAAAAACTGAATAGCATATAAATAATATGCCCAAGCCAGGAACTCACAGAGCAGATATGTTAAAATTCATGAGATCCATATGGGACTGGCACATCCTACTGGTGACAAAGTTTTAGATGTGTGGAGCTAAAGCAGACCCAAAGGCGAACTGCGGGAGAGGCTGAGAAAGCAAATTAAATTCTGTAAGAAAGGCCAAATAAATTTGAGTTTCCTGAAGAAAGCACAGGACTGGCTTGCTGTATCCTCATGGTCTGGGGAAGGCTTACTCTGTTCTTTTCCTTAAAAGCTCTGACATGATGGCCATCAGGGAGAAAGGAGAGGACTTTGGGCCTGAGGGTGCTAGAGGCCCCAGTAAAGGGGAATGTCAAGGTGGGAATATGGGAATGGGTGGGCGGGTGGGTGGGAGGAGGAATTCCCTCACAGAGGCGGGGAGGAGGAGGGGATAGGGGGTTTCCAAAGAGGAGACCCAGAAAAGGGGAAACATCGGAAATGTAAATAAAGTACCAAAAAAAAAAAAAAGCTCTTACATGAGAAAGTGGAACAAAATTTAAATATTTAAATCTTTTTTGATTCAGTTACCTTGGTTTTTGGGTTCTTTTTCAGGAGCTGAGCACTGAACCCAGGACCTTGCACTTGCTAGACCAGGCAAGTGCTCTACCACGGAGCTAAATCCCCATCCAGGAGCATCCACGGGCTGGTCTGAGGCCCCTGGCACATATGTAGCAGAGGCACATATGTTACCTGGCCTCAGTGGAAGAAGATGCACTTAATCCTCAAGAGCCTTGAGGCCCCAGGGAAGGGGGAGGTCTGGTGGGGGAAAGCACCCTCTTGGAGGCAAGGTGGAGGAGGAATGGGAGGAGGGACTGTGGGAGGGGGGACTGAGGAGGGGCAAGGCCTGGAATGTAAATAAATAAAATAATTTAAATTAAAAAAAAATTTTATTCACTCAGAGTCTATAACATGGGCACCTACCATGTTGCCTAACCCAGGAGTCAATTGTAGAAACCAAAGATAAGTAAAAAACACAGTTCAGCCAATAGGTGACATTTCCTTTGGTCATAGAAAATAATCCTTTGCATACGCAGGTGATAAAAATAAAGAGCTGGCTGAAAGCATGTAAGGAGAATGCTTAGAAGCTGGCAATGTATTGATCTGAGATCATTATGATCAGGGATAGTATGATGCGGCCCACAGGCAAATGGTGGTTTATAAAGATAAACGGGAAAACTGTGTTGGAATGGGGTGTTTAATTTTAATTGGGTGTGTTAATTAGGTTAGCCCAAAGGGGCTTTTGATAGCTGAACCTTAGTAGCTAGCCTCAGGAGGAAGTAGACAAATAAGGCAATAGAGCTTGGTGCCTGGGCTTTAGGCTGCCAGAGCCACGCTTGCCATCTCGAGGTGGCCAGAGACCCTTCAAGATCGAGAAGCAATAAGAAGGCTGCAGAGAGGAGGGCTTGGGACGCTCCTTCTGATGCGCGCCTTGCACCTATGCCCTTTTAATCAAGGACGTTCCAATGAATTCGTGTGCTAATGATGTACCGGAGGCCTAGTGTCTGCCGGTCACAGTTCTGAGGGTTAGTGTGTAACACTTTATGTCCATTTGGACCAGTTATAACCCCGTAGGAATTAGGCCTTTTTTCCAAAAGATATTTCAGTTAGGTCGTTGTGAACACATGTGCAGGAGTGTAACCTAAGACAGGAGATCTCACACACTTGACCTTGTGATATTTTGTAAAACTAAATTGTATCACCACCAGGGTGTCGTCATTATAGTAAGTCCACCTTGTTCAGGGTTCTCAGGTCTATCTGTGGTCATTTGGGGGTGTCTAAACTATTTTATAGCCAGTGTGGGTTCATGTATCCACCATCACTGCCAAGATATTTGACAGTTAAACCACCATTAGGAAAATATGCATCCTTTGCTATAGCTCTATCTACCCCTAACCCCTGGCAACCACTGTTTCCCACTTCTAAAAGTTTGTCTTTTCAAACATGTTGGTGTATGATGTAATAAAATTTCCAGAGATTAGCAATAAATTTATCAAACTATTGTATGTATCAATAGCTTGTCCCTTTGTGTTGCCCAGTAGGCTCCCATGGTAAATATTCACCTCCTGCCCTTCAACGATGTCACTCATTTGAGAGACTTTCCAAACACAGTGCCTCACATGACAGCACTCATCAGAGTATGGTCAAAGTGACTGTTTTCTTACCTCAGAGATGTGGCCAAACTTTCTACTGGCTCTCATTTAACTGCAATAAAAGGTCAGAAATCTTAGAACAAATATATAATGAGAAATGTATTCCATGATGATGGGCCAATGAATACATTGAGATTTATCAGAAAAGACTAGACCTCCATTGCCACATTTCAATTTATAAAAATCATTCTCTAAACCAAGGCCAACTAAATGTCATCTTTCCCTCTGATCCAGTCTGCCTGCTGGTTCTACAACACACCATGGTACGGCTGTATCTCTAGTTTAAAGGAAAGGAATATATGTTACTCTGACCTAACATGGTTCAAATAAATGTCACACATATACAAAGTTTAAGACAATTTCTGGGGTCTCTTCTCCCTTGAGCAGTCACTGGGAACTGATTACTAGGTTCTATTTAGCTACTCAGAGTTCTCATAAAAGTTCGGTTATTGTTTGTTTTTATTTCCTCCAGCTGGGCAAACATTTTGAAGGAAAACAGAAATCATACCTGTTATGATTCTTATTAAAATTATAGCTAGCATCTAAGATGCATCTTTTGATTCCATTAATTAGATTTTACCCATTTACCAGAAACACCAGACAATATAATAAAAATAACCTGACTTACTGCACCAGGAAGGATTGGGAGTTTTTCAGAAATTCCAACCCATACTTAGTTGACACATAGTGATTTCCTTCGTGCTGACTTTATTTCTTCCCACTTGTTGGGAATTTGTTCTACTGCTTTGTCTTAGTTTGGCCCTCAAAATTGGGAATCTGTGAGTCCAACTACTGAAGGTCTCTGTACCCAGTTGTTTTTTGATTGATCAATAAAGAGCCAACAGCCAGTGACTGAGCAGGATGAAAGAAGTGGGACTTCAAGGTACCCAGGGTAAGAACACAGGGAGGAGGAAGAAAGAGCTGCTAGAAGAAAGGGTAGGACAGACAACACTGGGAAGGAACAGGAAGGAATAACTGCTGAAATTTAGATACAAGAAGGAAAGTGGCCCCAGAAGGGCTGCCCAGCAGTGTCTTGGGCAACAAAGACAGGGGGCTGCCCAGAAGGAGCCAGGGAAGCAAAGACAAAATATGGATGTAGGAGGTGCTAAGCCAGGAAAACTGGAGGGGAGTGTTTGCTGGCCACGGGGAGTTTTAGAAATGCCCAGCCATTGAGCTAGTCAAGGCAGATCAAAATTAAGCTGGCGTGATGTGTGTGTGTGTGTGTGTGTGTGTGTGTGTGTGTGTGTGTACGTATGTGTTTCATTCACAAATCCAGAGAGCTCTTGTGCACATGGGACCCACTGAGAGCCAATGCAGTTTAACTAATTAACCGCTACACCTTCTTTTCTGATTAGAAAAAGAAACACAAAGAATATTAAACCATTAGGTGTATCAAAGACAATGAATGACTGCTGTCAGAGGAAAGCTCTACTGGCTGGTACAACCCACAGTCTACAGCTTGGGGTTGAGTGCTCAGAAAAGCCACACCGCGGATGGCTGCTAATAAGATAACATTTTTAAATATTTCCATTCCTTTGCTTTGTCCTTTGCCATTAAGATTCAAGAGAATCTGAAGAAATTTTAGGAGGACTTCACAGGAAGGGCACGACAGAGCACATTGGAGTGAAGAGTCAGCAAGGGTGGAAAAGCCATAGCAGAGTCACCCAAAGCTTTCCGTGGATCTATTTCATATAAAAGTGTAGAGAGAATAAACTCAGCAGGAAAGAATAGAGAAAGCCATCAAAAACCTGATATTGGTTCAAAAACAGAAACAAAATCTAATGCTGATCTAACCACTTACCATCTTATTAATATGTGTAGTTCACACCACTCTCATCCCCACATATTTCCTTTTATAATAAACCAAAGAAGCTAAAAAAAAAAATTACAAGTAGTTCTGTGGGGCCTACTTAAGCACTCAGCTGCAGGGACAGCACACCGTCTCTCGGTGACTCTTGAGTAGAGCCTGCCTTCTCTAAGTATAGAAGCAGTGTGGAGGTCCCATTACCCATAGCATGCATGAATACCCTAACACTATGGATCCATCAAGAGTCTGGATGTCCGACTTCCTGTGTGTCAACTGACCCTTCTTGTCAAAGCTGCATCAGCTGCAATATTCCAGAGGCTGCTCCATGACCTCAGCTGATTTCTGAGGGTGCCGGCTGTATGAGACACTCTCTTCGTAAATTAAACATTTTTGTAAGATGTCATTAAAGAATTCTCTAACCAAATCTAGGAAATGTAACAGCTCCAGTTAAACAACACAACTCAACCAAGCTCTTCATTCTACGTGTAAGATGTGTGCCACTGAACAATGCTTCATAAATGAAAGGTAATAGCACTAACAGAGTCATATTTATCTAAAAAAAAATTTTCACATCCCTGGATAGTCTGCCACCTAAGACATGTTTAGTCTGAAATCATTTAGCCTCATCATTAATGTGGCAACTGTGGCCAGAATTCTGGCCTCTCAAGGCTCACAGGGCCTCAGAGAGGACCCTGAGTCAGCCTTGTGGTCTACAGGGAAGAGGTTGATTAAGGCTGAGTCTGAAGCTCAGCCCCACGGAGTGCGTGTGGCCCCACATGGACAAACAGCTAATAGAGCTGAGTCATGGCTGTCCATAAACCAAGCCAGACCAAGCTAAGGTCTCATTCCCAAGCCGAAAAACCTTCCCAGTACTCACTGCAGGCCTAGCCTGACTCTAATATGCATACAATGCCTGGAACAGAGCCCATAGCTCTGCATTCTTCAAAAGCTTCTCAGGTAGCAAGTCCTCTAAATCAGAGAATGAACTAGAATCCTGAGTGACAGGTAGAGGAAGACAGTCCTCCATCCATCATCATGGAAGGAAAAGGCTTCTTTAAGCTTCTGTGTTGTCAACTATGAGTCTAAGTCCAACTTGGATCTTATTCTTTCCTCTCCTGTATCTTTGCTCACTGAATGGCTTTTCTCGAATCTTTCACAATTATCTTTTAATCCTTCCTGATGAAATTCAAAAAGGAAATGGCTAGATAAGAGCTCCTTTTTAACCTAAAAACTAAATAAAGCATTTGGCCCCAGGGAACTTTATCTTCTTGTTTGTTCCATAGTCCATGGGGGGGGGGGGGCTCTCACCAGATAGTACTGAAAATACTTGGGCTTTAATTCTTCATTCTTTTTTTAACCACCACTCTGCATTTGGGATAGTCTGTTACCTAGGCTTGTAATTTTGCCTTCAGCAACATCCATCCTGCTCTCCACCCCTGACCATTATATTAGTGTTTTGTTTTGTTTTTTTTTTATCTTGCCAATCAAATTTTTCTCTTCTAGGACTACTCTGATCTCTAGGTCTTCCCCTTCCTAGCTGTTTCCCCCTCTTTCTCTTCCACCTTCTTTTTTCATGTTCATTCACCCTTTTCCTCTTTCCTTCTCTCTTAATGATAATAGCATCTTAGCTCGGTCAAAAGATGTTTCTTTGGTTAAGCTTATATTTGTTGCTTGCATGACTATTCTTTATAACCTTGTATTTATGGTCCCTTTAGTTGTCCTGTGATCTTTCCCCTGGTTTACAACCAACCTCTGATGATCTATGAATTTTTAAATACAGTTGGTACAGTAGCCACTGCAGTGACCAAGTTCTGATGTTCTACTGGGTTTCATCTTTTTTAATTTTATTTATTTCTTTATTTTTATATGCAACAGACTTTATACTAGGTTTCATCTTTGAGTAAAAAGTCTGCTGAATGAGTAAGTTGTCTCAACTGGACAGAGTACCTTAAGGTTCTCAAAGCCTAGGCAGGAAGGCAGAAAGGAAGCTGACCTGTCAATTAACTTAGGAAAATGTTTATTACAGCAAAGACATATGTCAGGGTTTCAACTGCTGGCCAAGTAAGCTGTGCCTCACTTTCCAGGTTCAAGAACTTATCAAGTCATTATACCATTGCCTCCCTTTGGGATGGGGATGGATTCTTGTTCTGTAGTAATTACTTCCAAACCATAACATTTCATTCTAGAAAGAGACTCCTTAAGATTCAGGAAGTAAAGAAAACTTGCAAGGCTCAGGAAGTAAGCAAGTCTCAGGAATGTAAGTGTAGCTTTTATTCTCTAGATATAATTGTCAACTCTAAAGCTTACTGCTACATAAGCTCACCCTATTTAGCTCTTTCTGAACTCTGGATGGCTGGTTAAACTCAGCTTCTCTGGCTCAACCTCCTCTCTAAGCTAACTGATTCAATCTGGCTTCTCTAGGCTTCTCTCTGAATTGCTCTGCTTGGCCACAGACTAACTCTGGCAATTTGTTCTAATCTTCTGGGTCCTTCTCATTCTCTGGCTATTCTTTCTTCACCTGTTACTTTTCTCTGTAAAATTGCTCAGGAAAACTGCCACACACACTAACTTTCTCTCTCCCTGTGCTGTTCTCTTAAGTACCATCCTTTTCCTTTCTGTTCTCATGAGAGTTGGGTATATCCTATCCTGACTCATTCTGTCAAATCTTTCTCTGATTTAACACTTTGTCTGCCTCTCAATTTGATGTCACTTTCAAACATGGTTGCTTCCTTCTACAAACTAGCTGTACCTACATTGTTAGGGATAAAAGGTGTGTACTAAGGGCATGTCTGTATTCCATCCAGATCATACTGTAATCCAAGGTGTGTCTGCATTCCAGCAGGATCACACAGACTTAGAAGGTCTTTGGATGTGATCCCTTGCCAGAGTAGCCATGTTGCTGTATTAAAAAATCCTCTACACAGGAAGTTCTTGAAAGTTAGAAGATTCACAAAGCCCTCCCCAATGTTAGACAAGCAATAACAATTACTGAGAAAAGGAGTCTCTCCAACTGGCTGAGCTGTCTGAAAGTCATTCCGGAGTCTCCAAGGATGAGGCTTCTGTGAGTCACCACCATGCTGGAGTGGGCTTTCTGATACAGCTGCATATGAGTCACCCATGGTCCTGTAATAACCCCCACCTGTGTTCTATAAGTAACTCCCATAAACTCATTGGTTCACCAAGTTGGTCTTTGGTGGAATTGTTTCTTTATTCTATCATGTGAACCAGGGAGTTGCTCATGTTTCTGGAGAGAAAGCCAGCATCATTTTGTTTGCTAATATTTTTCAGGTTTATCTTGAAACTAAGTTCCTATCTTCTCAGAGTGGAAAATCACTCATAAATCACAAGTCAGATCTTTGTGTTAATGGCACCATTAACTATTGGTATGCCTATCACCTGCCTGTGATATAAACCCAAAATGAGGGCACTGGTCTCTCCTTACCCTCTTTCCAACTTCCTTTTCAGGGGTAAACAGGGGATGGACTTTGACCTATAACAAGACCTTGTCTTTCATGCACTGATGCACTCAACTTGATCTTTTGAGTTCACATGGGATGCACTCTTCATGGACAAAGGCAAACACACACATACAAAACAAACAAACTAACAAACAAAAAACCTGAACAACACGTAAAAGAGTAAGCTGCTAAGATGTTCCGAATAACAAAATCTAAAATATGAACAAAAAAATTAAAACAAGTTAAATTCACTTCTAATATAACAGACTATAGTAGAGCTATATGAATAATAGAAATTTCCATTATTATTTATCCAGTTAATTTAGAAGCATTTTCTAATTGGCCAATGACTATAGTATAGCCCTTAAAATTATGAATGAATTAAACCACCATTGAAATGAAAAAGAAAGCTTATACATATGATGGTGGAAGATCTTACCATGCATAACCAATATAGATATAAAACTATGGCTCAGAACCCAGACAGGACCACTCGCAGGGAAAAGGAATCTCCTCATGGTAGCCTAACTTTAAAATGTGTTCAGTGAAGTTGTGTGTGTAGGGTCATGCTGAGTTTGGGGACAGAAATTAACCATATTGTAACCTTTCTTTTACTGTACAGAAATGTATTTCACAATTAAATCGCACAGACACAAGCCACTTTTAGCAGGAAAGTATGAAGAATAAATGCTGTATTCAGTTATTGAGGCTGCTGTTGCAAAGTGAGGAGGTCAAGTGACAGTCAGGCCTATCCTTCATAGTTCTAAAGACTGAAGTCCAAGATCAAATTGTCATTTGGGGTTTGTTTCTTTTGAAGGATGGGGGGAGAAATCCGTTCCAGGTGTCTCTTCCTTGTCTGTCTAAGAGTTTTTAAAGGATTGTTTTTAGACAGAGTCTCACTCGGTAGCACATAGTGGTCTTGAACCAGAAATCTACCTATGTAGCTTCCCAAATGCTAGGATTACAAGCATGTGCCATCATATCTAGCCTCCATATTTCTATTTGTAAGGGAACTAATCATGCTGGATTGGGATCCACCCTAAATCCTGCAAATAAACTTAACTGCTTTAGTAAAAACTATGATTACCAAATACAACATTACTGAGATACTAGGGGGTTTGAATTTCAGCATATAGATTTCAAATGTATTATTATTATTATTATCAGTAGTAGCAGTAGTAGTAGGAACACGCAGCACAGTATATACACAGTGGAAGTCAGAGGGGCAGCCACAAGGAGGTCATTCTCTCTGTCCCTAGAAATCCAAGAGTTGTCATGCCTACTTTACCTGCTAAGTCATCTTGCAGGCTCCAGAGAAAATGGATATTTTTCAGTGAATTCAACATGCAACACAAATGCACGGTTTGTAATTTTTCTAAATTCTGTGTTTGGATACATGATTTAGGGGTTTTGTTAGCTTCTGTCTTGTTCTCAGCAAGCAATCATGAATACAGAGGAAAAGCAGTGCCACTTGATTGAGAGACCAAAGACTTATCAGAGTCAGTGTGCCAAGGGCCAGCCTCAGCGTGGAGAGAGGGTCCAGAGGAAGGAGTGTTTGGGAACAGCAAAAGAATAACTCAGAGTCAATTGTAGGTACAAGCTAACAGTTCTACGTTCTGCTTGATCTGGGTCTCCAGACAACTGCGTAAACAGCTCAGCTCTAGCAGGAAGAACATTCTCTGATAACTTTGGTGTGAAGAACATTTCCTGAAAGATGAACATAAGGTGAATTATGTACATTATTATATAAACAAGTCCCGTGCCCACAGCAACTGTCAGCACTCATGGAGACCCTTGTCCTGCGGGCTCTGCTCCAGAGATGGGAAACTGTCACAGTGTCCCTTCCACGGACATTCAGGACTCCTGTATCTGTGCTGCTGGATTAAACACTGAGCACGAGCCCAGATTAGAATAAGGAGTACCATGAGCTCTTGACAAGAAAAGCAGCAGTGGTGAAGACCTCACCAGTTGCCTGGAAATGCCACCAGGAGCTCTAGGTTGAAAAAAAGCCAAATTCACTGAGGTTTCTCGGCAAACACATTGCTCCCTTTGACTTTCAATCATAGCTTTATTTTTTATTTTTTTTTTTTTTGCTTTTATTTTTTTTCCTCCTTTTTTATTTTTGATACTTTATATACATTTCCAATGTTTCCCCTTTTCTGAGTCTCCTCTTTGGATAACCCCCCATCCCCTCCCCAACCCGCCTCTAGGAGGGAATTCCACCTCCCACCCCCCTCCCGACCACCCATCCCCATATTCCCTCCTTGACATTCCCCTTTACTGAGGCCTCTAACATCCTCAGGCCCAAGGGCCTTTCCTCTCCCCCTGATGGCCATCGACGTCATCCTCTGCCACATATGTGGTCCAAACCATAA
>CM052715.1:20960141-21019384 GCA_028551405.1 Uromys caudimaculatus | reverse complement strand
GTGGCACCTGTGTTAAATGTACTACAGGGCCAAGTGAGTGGCTACGGATTCAATTACTATGGAGAGTTGGAGTGTTGCAGTTTCAGAGAAAAATCAGTCCCTGAATAGCTATTTATTTCCTATTTTTGCTTGTAGCTTACCATTCCTGTGACTGTTAGGTGAGTAATTTTGAAATGGACAGACTCCTAGCTTCCACCAACACCAAGGCTAAGAATGACATCTGACACCATCTGAGGCTTACAACACAATCCCTGTTTAGATGTAATCTACATCCTTCAGGGTTTCCATTAGTACATCTGAAAAGTGACATGCTTATGACTTTCTTTGTTCTATTACTACAAAACCTTCCTAAGACTATTAGCATGGTGGAACACACTGTCTGGGATCACGTAAACCTGCGTTCCCTTTGAGGCTGATCAGTGACTCAGATAAAAGAGGCGGTTTTGCACATGAGTATCAGATATTAATCAGGCTTCTGATTATTTTATCTTTGGATATTAAGCCTAAAGATCTATTTTTTGTTTTATTGAATTTTTAGAGTATAATAATCCATTTCTGACTTGAAGGTAATTCTTCCCTTATAAAAGAGGAACACTTTGTATATTTAACATGCATGACTTACCCATATTTTCCATGCAACCTTGGTAGGCCTAGGAAGTTATTTATTGTGACAAAACATCTGGATATTTGACAGCTTTTAGAATATTTGTAAACAAGGATACAGGTGTGCCTAATACATAGCCAGTGCTCAGGAAAGCTACCCGCCCATGTTTTCCATCCTCACCACCACCTCCAGCATTAACTGTTGGACCTTTGCAGTGGGGAATGCAAACCTTAAACTCCATGTGTTTCTGCATACCAGTGCGGAGCTAAGAATTTCCTGGAGATCTTGGACATCAGTTTAGTCTTCTCCTCAGTATGAAAGCATAGATGGTTCCATTCTAAAATAAAATGTTTGAAAGTTTTCTAAGTCAATTGTGTGTCTATAGGTAGCTGAAGAAATAACACCCTTGTCAATCACATAGGGCCTGCCCCACCATAGTCTACTTGGATCAAATAGCAAAAAATGCAGGAGGAGCCATGAGACCTAAAATGCTCTGAGTGTATCTCTCCACCACTGCGCAAAGCCAACGGGTAATTCTGAGGGCTATATAGCTATAGATAGAAACCATGCATGTGCGAGCTTCTATTCCATGGCTCACAAGTTAATGCCCAAGCTTACCTCAGTGAAGGAAAAGGTGAACAAGGCCTAGGAGCTAACCATAGTAGCTGTAATACAGTTTCAGAGTCAGGCTTTGTTTCCTTCCAACAGAAGTGGATTTGAAGACAAGGTTTGAACAATCCCAAAAATCTGAGTATATTAGAAAAGGGAGTCTCTTACATGTTTTCAGGCCAAGGCTGTCTGTTACAGAGCTGGGTCTTGGAAGCTGCTGTCATCAGACTGTGAATGCCCTGGCCCATCTGGCAAGCTTACTCTTCTCAAAAGGCAGATGTGTCACTTCCTTAGATGAGCACCGTTGCATATTCGGTTGCTCATTTAAAGTCCTGTCGTCAGTGTCCTGCATCAGCATGCACTTCTGATGATAAGTTGTCTGACACTGTGGAAAGAGCAGACTGACGATAAGGACTTCCCCCTGAGCTGCAGGCACTTGGTCCATGCGTTCTAACCCTGATGAAGCCTCTCCTGGACATCTGTGTACAGGGTAGATGGATTAGTCATGCCTGTGTGTCCTCTCAGTCCTCACAGTATTTGTATCTTCCCTTGTCGATAAATTGTCATTCTCAGGTTTACCTCAATTGTGCCAGTATTTCATGAGAATGAGTCAGAGTCTGAGGCCCTGATTACTCCTGGGAAATGCAGGTCTTTGTGACTTTCAAAGCTAAGACTCAGCTGGCCTTTCTCTCTTGGTGACACTACAGAGGGAACTCATGTCCATTCAGAAACCCTTCCTTTTCTTGTTTCCTTCCTTCTGTCTGTTCTCATTTGTTCTGTGCCTCATGCTCTGGTTCTTTTTTCTTTCCTCCCTGTTGCAAGCTCATCTGATCCCAGTTACTACTATTCTATGCCAGGCTTTTATGGAAGGGTGCAAGAGGGTTTCCTGGAAACCCATGGTTTTGTTGAATTGCAGTTGTTGCTATTAGAGACCGTGGTCACATGATGAACCCAAACCAGGGTCCAATTTTCCCTTCTCCAGCCAACTGAATCTAGAAACAATTGGCACTTGGTGGCTATTTAAGTGGCTTCTTTACGTATCCAAGGAGTTTTCCCCAGATATGTGCAGCCTCGTTTGTGACCCTCCCAGGAGCTCCCTGCATTGCTGCTGGCCAGACCTGCTACCAAAGCCAAGTCACTTTGTCTCATGAGTCTTGTTGAATTCATGAATCTGGATTCAATAAAGCAGTTTTCTGCTGGCCTGTCCAAAAATCAACCCCACAAATGATTAAGCTTTTCTCAATTTGTCTTCCAAACATGAACTGAGTTTCCCAGTGATTTATTTTGGCAAGATATGAGATGGCAGGCCAGGAGCATGCTGGGTAAGATCCCATCATTAGTCCTCAGAGAGATGACTTAGCTTATTATTGACCTTTGGCCTTTGACCAAATATATGGCAATGTTTGCTAGTTGACAAAACGTACTAAAGACATTCAAGAAATAGAGGGAGAAGAAGGAAAAAAGAAAGAAATACATAAAGAAGAAATATGGTCCCTTTGGCTTAGGCCAAAATAGTGGTTGAAATTGTTTAATGTTGTGCTATTTTTGTAATCTCCTTTCTAAAAGTACGTTCCCCCAAGGGGATGTATTACATTTCAAGATACCAGGAAGGAAAATCATCGGGTTATTTAATATTACTTATTAAAGTCATTTATCTCTCTAATGCCTGAGTTAGCATCTGGATCTTAGTAAAGATTCCACCTTAAAAGAAAAAAACGAGAAGAGTTCCTTCATAAAGCAAGGCCTTTCAACCACCTCAAGAGCAAGTGGTTATATTGCCTGAGAACATGTTTAGATTGACTCCATTTTGGAAAGTCAATCTTTCTCAAAGTTACAAAAATCATACACAACTAATTTCCTTTTATGGTTTGGCTTACCTGAAGATGTCCTGCTAACACAGATGTTTCAACTGCTGGTCACTTTTCTGTGGATGAAACGCCTCATACTATTGGATATATCTGAACATATACATGTAAATTGAAAGAATTTATACATAGGATGCTTTTATTTATTGCGCCTCCTTGACAGGATCTATAGCAGTATACTACCAATTTCTAGTAACTAAAAGAGAACACATACACACACACACACACCAAGGTACAATTATGAAAATAGTAATGGACATCAAGAGAACTACAAGCTAGGCAATGAAAGGTTTAAAGATAATAAAAACATTTTGATCACTTTTTAATTTTTTTATATTTTATTCTCTCATACAATACATCCTGACTGAGGCTTTTTCTCCCTCTACTCCTCCCAGTTCCCCACTCCCACCTTCCCTGTTCCCCAGATCTATTCCCCTCCAACCCTTAGCAAAGAGCAAGCCTCCCAGGGACATCAACCAAACACTGCACAATACACAATTATATTAATAAGATAAAACTAGGCACAAACCCTCACATCAAGGCTGCATGAGGCAGCCCAGTGGGAGGAAACGGGTCTCAAGACCAGGCAAGAGTCAGAGGCAGCCCCGCTCCCACTAATAATTCTATAAAAGTATAGGCAATGGAAGCTTTAACTTGAGTGCAACTAAGAAAGTCACATTCCCCTAAACCAAATGCATGGTCACAGAGAGCACCTGAAACATGATTTAAAAAAAAAAAAATGGCAGCCTGCTGCAGATAAGTTGCAGACTCTTCTGATCACCAGATTCTAGAAATTTCCAAGAACTGCAGTGAGCCATCATAAATGAAGCCAGATTCCCAGAGTTACATTAGAGAGCCTCGGGCTCCTACTCTACAGTTAGGGAGCTACACTTCCCCTAATACAGCCCAAATACTGAAACAGAGGGCTCTGGGCCAGAGCATTATGGACATAGCAGGCTGGGGTGAAGCGTCTTGCTAAAAGCACCAGGATTGATGCTGTCAACATGAAATACAATGAAAACCTCCAATCCACGCTCCTCCCAAATCCACCAGGATGAAGGTCCCACGGGAAGAAAGTTGAACACTATGTCACGGAGAAAACCCTAGAAAGGAGGAAGAGGCTGCTAGCAGCATAGTGACATCCCCCATCCTGTGTCACAGCTTCCCTCTGACATATGAACAGTTAAGGGTAACCAGGCATCTAAGAATTGTGAGGAACAAAGATAGCAACTGCCTTTCTGGGCTTTGTGGTAATCATAGGAATGTGTACTGTGCCCATGGGGTTATTTTATAACATGAAATTCAAGCATACATCCTTGCCCTCTGGAATAAGCAAAGCCTTATCTTCATAATGTGTCTTCTGTGATAGATGGAAGAATTGGCCGCTTACTGCCTCTCTTGTACTTGTATTTTTAATAAAGAGGAAAAAGTGCCTTAGCTGTGACATGAGTAAACCTTCGTGAAAAATACCACAAAGCTAGGAAATCTGTTTCTATGCACACTCATGAATACTGTGAGTGACACAAACAGAAATCTTTCTTCGGTGCACACTCATTACAGATATATACATTAAAAATCTTCCTATCTGGAACTCAAGAGAGACCCAGAATAAATACAAATAATTAGTAAATTTGATGGTACTTTATTACATAAATTAAGAGCATTTGTCTTATACTACAAAGAAAAATGTTTCAAAATGTAACATGAAGAAGTACAATGACAACATTGCTAGATAGAGTGTGTAATCATCAATTTAAATTGTAAGATAGATAATTAACATAAATATGAAGCCTCAGCAGTTTTGAACAGTTTGGTGCCCATCGTGGGGTTTTTGCCGTGGAGATCTGTGTGAGCATGCCCTCTTTTTTCAAATACCAGGGCTTGGGTTGTATTTCTGCAGCTCAACTCCCACCTTCTCTAATAAGTCAGAAACAATCAATGGTGTTTAGTGAACAACTTGACAATAACAAGCTGAATAAGCAAGTCTGACCTTGCCTAACATGAAGCCCACTGTGCAGTATAGACCTTCTGTGCTGATAATCACTGATCTCCATTTAATGATTTCCAGGAATGGGTGGAAATTCCCAGTCACCTTCAGTGGAAAGAAACATATTCAATTAGTTTGATCTAATCCAACTAGAAGTGCTTATAATATATTTAGTGCTTGTTTAGAGTCTCCAAAATACAATTAAATGGCCATGGTTCTTGTCATCTAAGAACTTATCAGATAATATGGATATAACATTGGAAATTTTTAAAGAAATATTAACATACAAACATACATACAGAAAATATAAGTACAGTGTGTGTGTGTGTGTGTGTGTGTGTGTGTGTGTGTGTGTGTGTGTGTGTAGATATGAATCTCAGAAATGAAACAGAGTAGAGAGAGAAAGGGGGCACAAAGTAAGCCAGGAGGGTGAGCAAGAGGGGGTAATCTGAGAAAGAAAGACAAATATCACACATTTTCACTTGTGCAAAATCTAGATTTAAATGTTTGTGGTATGAAAGCAGAAGAAATGGGGAGAAGGTAATGGGTGGGGACATGAGCAGAGCACATGATGTGCCCATAGGAATGGGAATGATAGGGTGACTTTTATATACTACCTAAAGTTACTTTTAATCTAAATCGTCTTCTCCCTTATTCCAACATCCATGGTTATAATATCTCATGGCAAATTAAATACTTCCATATATAACAGAGTATACTAGAATATAACTGAGTTAGGTCCAGGGATTTGTCTGTTTTGTTCTATGCTGTAAGTCTAGAACCCATGATGATGATTAATCCATAAGACATATTAATAAATATTTGTAGACAACAGATTGTTATTTCCCCTTTATTTAGTACTTACACAATCCTTAGCATTAAGAAGATAACAGTAATTTTATTGTTTCCATATGACTAAATTTCTTAATTTTTCCACAAACAACTGGTAATGCCTCCATTATGTAATTATGATATGGCTTAAAAAAATATTTACTGGTTCCCTCCTGAAATCTCAGAACTCAGGAGGCTGAGTCAGGAATACTGCCAAGAGTGTGAGGCTAGCCTAGACTATGTAGTAAGCACCAGGTCAGAAAGAGTTGGATTCTGTTTCAAAAACAAGGCAAGGGCTGGGGAGATGGCTCAGTCAGAAAACAGCTTGCTGCACTTTGAGGATTGAACTGAGTTTGATTTCCAGCACACACACACATTTAAAGAAAACAAGAACACCACATAGGCACAGTGACCTATACCTTTAATTCTAACACTGAGGAGGAAGAGACAGAGTACTGGCAGCTTGCTGGATAGTCCTTTAACCTAAAAGTGGGCTCGAGGTTCAGTGAGAGACCTTGTCTCAAAATAATATTGTGGAGTGTATACTTGAGGAAGAAAACTAACATTGACCTCTGACTTCCATGTGAGCACGCACACGCACAAACACACACACACACACAAAGTAGGGGGACAAATAGAAAAATATTTATTAGATGTCTATTGTGGGACCATGAAAGGTAACCTGGCTTCTGGTTGAGCTAAGGTTTAAAACCCTGGTGAACCCAGTAGGGGCTCCCCAACAGGAAATAACCCTCCAAGAGACGGTAGGCATTTTGCCATGCTCCTGGGAACCAGGCTCCTGACACAAGGCCACAACTCTCCTTCATAGGTCTGTGACTATCAGTCACTTAAGGGCAATGTCCCAAACCCTTCCACAGGTAGAGGTGTGGTCACGTAGCCTCAAGACATCCCCATGTTAATGAGGCACCTAGAAGCTTAGCCACTCCTCTTCCCAGCCAATGGTATTTCAACCTCGCCCCACTCCCCACCCCCGAGATCTCTGGGTATGGATTCACTCATGCCACTCTCCACCATGACAATAAATGCCCTGAAACCATGGACTGCCTCTCTTCATCAGGATCCGCCATCGGGAACAATGGAACAGGCCTTAATCTAAAGAGCCATGTTTAGTCTCCCGCAGAAGGCCTCCCAGTGCTCCCAACCATGGGTGTCACCAAACCAAGCCAACCAGCTAGCCGGTGACAAGCCAAGAAACTCCGTCCCCCCTGGGACTCAGCCGAGCTCCTCCCCACCTTTTCCCCTTCAGCCCAGACTAGATCCAGCCCACGGGCCCTCACTTCATTCTCAGCTCTTCCACGGCATTCAGCAGTGCCTGGGATGCCCAAGAACTTGAGAACCAGATGGAGCCAGCTTCCATGAGGTCCCCGGGACCCCCGGCTGCACTCCTCCACCCCCAGGCAGTGTTCCGCAGCAGATTCTCACAGTCCGATGCCAGCCCGGCGGTGCCATGAGGTGAGTGCGGTCAAAGTTCCCAAGTCCTGCCTCTCTGAGAGGCCCGAGCCTGGGGTGGATACTGGACATTCCCACCCCTCACCTATAATCCAACAGTCTATACTATGCTGTGATAGTTAATTATTTAAGATAAATCAGAGGTCATAAACAAAATGTCCTGTGGTCACTGAATTTATATTCTATTGTGGCGGACAATCAACAATCTATTTCATAAATAAGCAAATAACAAACTATGCTGGAAAAATAGAGTGTAAAGCAAAAAAGAAAGGAAATCTGAGTTGAGTGGTGGTAGCACATGCCTTTAATCCCAGCACAGGGGCAGGAGGATCTCTGTGAGTTTGAGGCCAGACTTGTCTACAGAGTGAGTTCCAGGACAGCCAGAGAAACTGTCTGGAACAAACAAAAAAGAAAATAAAAGAAAAGGTGCTAGGAAGACCAGAAGTGCTATAGTAAATTTAGGACTGTTGTATTTCATCTTTTTCCTAAGCAGACCTCATTAAAATGAGGTTCGACAGTGACATGATTAGCCAAGCAAGTATCTGGAGGAAGAGTATTACAGAAAAAAGAGCCAGTATGGAACCCTAAGGAGGGTGTGGGAACCCTAAGAAGGGAGTGGGAACCCTAAGGAGGGAGTGGGAACCCTTAGAAGGGAATGGGAACCCTTAGGAGGGAGTGGGAACCCTTAGGAGGGAGTGGGAACCCTTAGGAGGGAGTGGGAACCTTAAGGAGGGAGTGGGAACCCTTAGGAGGGAGTGGGAACCTTAAGGAAGGAGTGGGAACCCTAAGGAGGGAGTGGGAACCTTAAGGAGGGAGTGGGAACCCTAAGGAGGGAGTGGGAACCCTAAGGAGGGTTGGGACCCTAAGAAGGGTTGGGAACCCTAAGGAGGGTTGGGAACCCTAAGGAGGGAGTGGGAACCCTAAGGAGGGAGTGGGAACCCTAAGGAGGGTTGGGAACCCTTAGGAGGGTGTGGGACCAGGATTTTGGCAGAAAGAAGGAGTTCATGGGTGCTAGGGCAGAGACAGCAAGAGCAGGGAGAAATAAAGAGGGATGAGGCAGAGATGCAAAGCATGCTGGGTCTTCTGGCCACTGTGAAGTCTGGCTTGTGTTTCAAATGAAACAGGGCAGAGTTTTTGCATAGATTAACACAACATGGCAAAATCATGTTTCACAGAAAAGGTAAATAATACATAATATCTAATATTAATGGACCATAAAATGTGTTGGAAAGTTGCTACAAAGAACTGGAGAAGAAGTAGGATTTAATGAGAGGGTATTTTTAAGAGTAGAAATAATGACACACCATGTATATAAGAACATAACATGGTAGAGTGCAAGATAAGACTTTATAAGAAATTCCAGAATTTCTGGAATGTTCTTGAGGAAATGGAAGGGGTGGAGTCCACATGTAATGGTGACTATCTACCTGACACAAGTGATCCACTCTGGGGACACTGTGGAAAAGATCATCAAGTGACACCAGAAATAAGAAGAAACAATACCATGTGAAGAGAGAGAGGGAAAAAGTAGTTGCCCAAGATCTGAGGAAGAAGTGGGTTAAGGGCATATGGCGTGACTGGCAGCCACATGAAGAGAAGGTTGGTGGCCATGAATTCAAAGCGAGGTGGGGCCATTCGGAAGCAGGGTTTTCAACAGCAATATTATCTAGAGCTAAAGTTAGGTTGAGGATGAAGCCAGAGAGGCTAAGGCGGAGCTACGGCTATGGTGCTCAACCGTGAAATCAAGATGGGCAAGCTGGTAACAGAGACCATCAAGGGTGTAAAAGAACGTCAGTGATGGTGGGGTCATCATAAGGACACTGACCCCACCCTTGCTGCTGGACCCATTGTTGTCTACCATTTGATTCTCTCTGAACCGTGAGTCTGTTATTTATCACATATGTTTATAAGTCATATGAAAACAATTATAATCATAATAACATTTCATCCATTCAAAACTTGCCACCACCCCTCTTAAACTAATGTATACTGAGTACCAGAGGCTACATAATATGAAAAGAAACAGACTGGTCTTTGTCACAAGAACTTTATGCAATCTGGCAAAAGACACACATAAATAAATGAACTGTGTGATGTGACTGCTCCCCATGGGTACACGTAACTGTGTCCCATGGGCTCCGGTGTGCGGACGTTTGTTTTCCTATTGGCAATGCTGTTCAAGATGGTTGTGGAAGCCTCATCTTTAGGAGGTGAGGCCTTGATGCTCTCCCCCTCCTCCTCCTCCTCCTCCTCCTCCTCCTCCTCCTCCTCCTCCTCCTCCTCCTCCTCCCCCTCCTCTCCCCATCCTCTTCCTTCTTCTTCTGTATGGATGAAAATGTGATCAGTAAGCTTCCTGCTCCTGACAGTCGCCAAGCCTCCCCCGCCATGATGAACTCTAACCATAAGCCAAAATAAATTCTTCTCCTCTAAGTTGTTTTGGGTCACAGTGTTTTCTCACAGCAACAGAGCAGTAAATGATGCAGTGAGGGACCACAGACAGTGTGGTCAGCGGAAATCTGTTTGAGATGCACAGGAGAAACCTCTAAGTCAGACCTGAGGGTGACTAAAGAGTTTCACTAGGAGGAGATCCTGAAAGTAGGAAAGAAAGTCTGAAGATCAAAGCCTTTGCCAGACAAGGGCCCACTTGTAAATTAAAACCCAAAATGCCTGTGGGAGTGTGCTAAGTAAGCCTGGAGACTTGCAATGTACCCTTTGAGCACCACCTCCTAAGACCTACAATTAATTAATTATATTTACATTAATATATATTAAGTATAAAGTATATACATTAATAGCGACAACTGTTCCTGCCATATCTGCTTCTCCATCTTATCTAAGAAGCCACCTGTGAGAATCAGTCTTCCTGACCTTAATCAGGTACCAGTGAGAGAGAAGGTTGGTATGCAGTGTGTTATTTGTTCCTAGAAATTTCAAGAAGAACTTTAATAATCAGTCATGCTCTTCCTTCCAGGGGCTAACAAGCACTTGTAAACAAGTTTTGGTTTAAGTTTCTGCCACTAACTGACATCATACTCAGTCTATACCTGTCTGTAAAGGATAAAATCAAGGTTGGTGACAACTAATCTCTAAAAATAACCTGAAAGAAATAACGAGGCTGGAGATTCACTTGCGTGCTACTGTGGAAAGGAGAGAAATCATTCATCACCTCTGACAAAAGATGAAGAAAGAGACAGAAAAAAATGTCCACTGGCCTCAAGAAATGGAGTGTTATTCAAGAGTCTTCCATTCAGCCCATGAAGAGAGGCAACCCAGGTCAGCCTGGGCAAGGACCTTAGAAGGCAGAGACAATGTCTGGGTTCTGACATCTGGTATACGGCTCTCTCAGAACTTGAGATGAAAGCCAGACTTGCTGCAGGGAAACTTGGAAGCCTCTTAAAATAAAACAAAGGGCATTATTTTCTATGACATCACACCAGCTCTGCCAACTCCCAGCTTGCCAATGCTTGTCACAATGTTTACAATTAGGAATTCAAATACACAAAAGTCCTTGGTTGCACAGCAGATCAGCAAGGCTGCCAAGAATTTGGAATAACTCCTTCCTTCAAGGGAAAGGGGAGAAGCAAGCAGAGGCACACAAAAGCAGAAGCTGCAGACAGGGAGAGCTGCAGCTCTAGTCAGATACTGACTATAAAGCAGTGGTTCTCAACCTTCCTTTCAGTCGAGAGCCTTTCACACAGTTCCTCCTGTCATGCTGACCCCCAACCATAAAATTATTTTCATTGCTACTTCATAACTACAATTTTGCTTCTGCCATGATTGTAATATAAATATCTGATGTGCATACCCTGTGAAAAAGTCCGTCGAGCCAAAGGTGTGGTGGCCCACAGGTTGAGAATCACTGCTCTAGATGCATAAAGAAGCTGCAAAGTATTGTTGAAGTTCACCTTTGACCTCCCCCACCCAGATACTAATTTTGAGTTTCTTTCCTTAACTGCAGAAGTTTACCTTCAAACTTTATTTTATTTTATTGGTACCTTATTTTTTTCTATCTCAAAATCAAAATGTAGCCTACCATTTTAATCAAACTTTGAAGCAATGTCAAGCCTACATAATCAGCAAGGGAGAAGACTTCTCCTGACTGCCTTTGGTTAATTCTTGCTGTATTTTGTTAGCTTTTGTTTTTCTGTCCTAAGCATGCTTGCTTGAAGTATCTGTGATCAGGAAATCCAGTTCTCTATTCAGCTTTTGCTGAAGACACAAGAGAAAATCTTGAAGTTGCCAAATTTAAAATGCTCTGATTAAATTTCTTCTCAGCTTACCATTAGGAAATTTTAATGGTGCCAGAACTGTCCTGTCCTGGAAACGAATATGTTTTCTTTAGGAAAGACAGCAAAGGCAATGAGAACAATGTGCCAATTGCTGCAGTTTAGAAATGTCAGCAAAATATTCTCTTTCCATGTCAACATCAAAATAGTTTTAAATGTCAGTATTATTTATGAGATAGCAATCCAAACAACCTAAGCAATGATATAAGTGGACAGTCTATACTGTGGGCAGGTGTTTTCTCTGTTTTTAAGATTCTTTTTATTTTAGCTATGTGTGTATGTGTGTATGTGAGTGTGTGTATGCGGCGAGAGTGTGGGTGCTTGTGGAGGCCACCAGGAGAAATTGAATCCCCTACACCTGGAGTTGCAGGCATCTGTGAGCAGCCTGACATAGGTGCTGGAGACCCAATGTGTGTCCTCTGAAAGTGCAGCAAGCACACTGTGCTGGCCAGCTTTTGTCAACTTGGCACAAACTCGAGACCCCTGGAATAACAGAACCGAGAAATCATTTCCATGAGATTGGCCCATGGAACGTTCTCTCGATTGTTAATTGATGGAGAAGGGCCTGGCCCATTGGGTGTGGGGGATGGGCCAAACCTAGCCTTATGTTTGTGTAATAAAGGGACCTGAGCCTGGGATCAAACCAGCAAGCACCGCTCCTCTGTAGCCATTTCTTCAGTTCCTGCCTCCAGCTTCCTACTCTTGGCTTCTCTTAAGGGTGGGCTGTGATCTATTAACCAAATAAACCCTTTCCTCACAGGTTCTTTTGGTTGGTGTATTACAGCAACAGAAGGCAAACGGAAGCAGAAATTGGTACTAGAACCACAAGGTTTTTCTTTGATGGACCTAACCATGGTGTCTTTATACCTTAGACTATTTTATGGCAGGAAGGTGGAGGTTTGGTGAACTTTGGGCTGGAAAAGCTATTGGGTGCCTGAAGCCTTCTGAGATGCTATGGATGCTAAGACAGTTAAGAATGTTGAGAGAAATGCAGACTGTGGAAGCCAGGATTTTTAAGATTCAGAGGGAAGCAAAGAGCCTATCAGGGCCATTTGCATGACGTATTTGAATTTAAAATCTGTGAAAGTGAAACCTTTGGTTCACTGAGATAATGGAGGGGGGTTAGCTGGGACTGAAGAATCAGTCATGATTAATAAGAGACTGGCATCACTGGGGTGAAATCATCTGGGAAGTCTTTATTTCCTTAGTGTCAACACACAGAAGCTGTGCTCCAGAAGGAGCGGATGCTGTGTTTCAAGCCAAACCTAATAACATGTAAGTCTCACATAGTACCAGTTTTGAGGGCATGAAGGGTCATGGAGAGCAGCTGAGGCTTGACACCATATGTCAGGGTAGGGAGCCCCTGCAGAGAGGTCAGGAGGCCATTGGTGGAGGTGCAGCCTCAGTTGCAATGGAAACCCCTGGATTGAAGGGTCGCAGAGAGACTCTAAGGTTTAGCACCAGTGGCAGAGTTGGAGTCCCTGAAAAATCCACAAGAAACAGTTGGTGAAAGTGAAGCCAGTCTCAGTTGCAGTGGGGACCCCAGTATCTTGGAGATGCCAAGACCATGAGACAACCAAGGACAGCATCAGTGAGAAGTGCAGCCATAGTGAGCTGAGACACAGGCGGTGTGTTGTGGGTGGCAGAGCTGAGGATGTGGGACTGCTGAGTCCTTCAGAGCCCAGAAGATCATAGCTGAGTTCCAGACTTCAGGCACTGGGCTTTTCACACTAACAAATTCTGATTGTGTTTTGATTTGTTTGTAATTCTATCCTAGCTCTTCTCTCTTGGAATAAGAAAATATGTAACTTATTTTGGATTATACAGGAGCCCACAAGGATTTCTGATTTTTCAGAAATAGACCTTAAACTTTTAAATTGCTTAAATGTTTTTAAAGACCGTGAGATCTCTAGAGTTAAACTGTATTTTATATTGTGCTATTAACATGAGATCTCAGAAATAAGCAAGAAAGAGAACGCTACAGTTTAATAGTGATATGTTTGTGTTCAAACTGACAAGCAATTGGTTGCACTGATTAGTTTTTGACAGCTTGACCAAACTAGAGACACAGGGGAAGAGGACATCTCAGCTGAGGAATGGTCACCATCAGACTGGCCCATGGGCATTTTCTTTATTGCTAATTAATGGAGGATTATAGCGTCACCCTGGGCAGGAAGTCCCGAGTTGTACAAAAATGGTAGCTGAACTGTGATCCTAAAAACAAGCCTGCAGGCATTGTCCCTCCCTGCATGCCTGCTTCAGTCCCTGCCTCCAACTTTCTGTACTGAGTTCCTGCCTTAACTTTGCTAGATCACATTCTATAGCCTGTGAATCAAATGGACCCTCTCGTCTCCCCAATTTACCCTGGTCAGTTCTTCATCCAGACTCAGAAAACAAACCAAGACCCACTCTTAACTACTGAGCTGTGGCCCTCTTATACTATTGTTCTAGACAGACAGTGAGTTACCAAAGCAAGAAATCTGGAAACCTGAGCTTTGTAAAATTTTATTTAGATCAAAACGCAAGCAGCCAGATGCTAAATTAATCTGACATGTGAATAAGGATCATTGTGCTGTGTGTTAATCTCATGTAATGGACAGCTTATACATTTTTGTAGTAGTGATTTTAACAATTTGTTTTCTTTTCTTTATGGATACCACTGCCAGTGTTGCTTGTCAGTCTTCTTTGTGCCTCAGTGGACATTAATTCTTACTTCTTTTATCATACAAGTTAAAACAGGGCTCTAAACTTGGTGCTTTAAATTTAGGCCCAGGGTTTGTTGCAGGAGCATCTCTGCCCTGCTCACACCCCCATCCGCCCACTCTGTCACCAGCACAGCCATCCTTTAAGTGCCACTTGAACCACCCTGTGCCCATTAGGACCTCCCAGTCCTTATGTCTGAAGCACCAGGGAAATGACCATATAGATTACGGCAGAGGGGAGCTGGTGGGGTGGCAGCAAGCACACACTGGCAGGAACCTGAAGGACAGGGGAAGCACACGCCCACTGGATTGATTTCTCTTTGCTTTCTTGCTGAGAGTTCATCCTTAATGATGACACAGATGCCTTGGAAAGAGGGATGGACTTCTCCATTCACAGGGAGATTTTCTGTCCTGTGCACTACTGAGACCAGGATGGTCACAGTGCCTCATACAGTGTGAAACTTTCTGAGTAATTACTGGATTGTCTTTAATCATTTTTTTCAAGGAAGTGGTACTGAATGTGAATGTCTCAGTAGACCCAGGCCAAAACCCAGATAATCAGTTGACTCTCGATTACTGAGATATGAATCCAGACCAGTCCACATATCCATGGCGCGGGAGGGCATATGCTGCCCAAGGTCCAGTCCCGCCTTGTCCCTCCAGTGTTCCACGTACTAAACAGGAAGAAATCTATTTTCTGCCTCACATCTACCCATTGCCTTATATTTTATTTCAACGTGAATTTGACCCTTCTAAGCAATTACTCAATCTTAGCTAGGTAGATACTATATTACATTTGTCATGTGTGTTTTGTTTTGTTTGCTATAAAAGTAGAACTCCCTTAAATGCGTTAGGTGGCTCCCCTGGTAAGGCTGTACTGACACTCCCGAAAGAGAAAGTATGCAACTTCAGCACCGCCTACTGTTGTCAGGAATGGGAGACCATGTGTTCATTAGGAACAGGTAGATCTTGGTACTTAGTACCCTAAACATTCACAAGGAAAGACATTTGGGAACATCTCTCAACCAATACTAACAATACTAACAATAAAAATAACTCTTTGCTACCAATGTGCTTTTCTTAAATTGCTCTTGGAGCCTAGAAACGACACTGCCAGCCCACCTTATAGTCTCCAGCGTTAGGAAGCTTTTCATTTCTCATCTAAATTCTGCCTGTTATAGTCTAAATCTGCTTCCTCCTCATCTATTCTCGTAGAAGACAGAAAGGCCATTCATCCTCATTGCAGTCTTTCATGTATTAAAGATTTCAGCCTTCCTTTCTCCACATTACAAATTGCCAGTCCCTGTCACCTCACTCATAGATCTTATTTTCCAAGCCTTTAAATTAATTCCAACGCACTCCTTTCAGGCTCTCTGGATAATGAAATAGTTATGCAGCTCAGATTCTAATTGGGTAATAAACCTTCAGGGAAGGAAGTGCTTTTAAATTTTAAATCAAAGCCCCACGTGATCTCGGACTTAAGACATTTTTGGAGAACACGAGAAGGCAGAGAAGCACATGGAAAGTTGGTGCATATAGCTGAGAAGAAATGGGAAAGCACCCTGTGAGTGTTAATGTTTAGTGAAGAGTAACTCAGATGTGTCACAGAAATACTAAAGGATGCAAAATGACCAGCTGCTGGTCGCTGGCTTCCTACCAACTCGATGTTGAGTGATTGTGTGTTTGATATTAGTAATGGAGACTAAACATTTGAGAGCAACTACATTTTTATAGTTCTAACAAGGCAATAGAACTCCACTGCTCACTGCACAGATTGTATTTTACTGTAACACTTAGCAGTTCTTCCTTCTTTTCCAAGTTCCATAGAAGAATCCCTCTCCCTTGCTGTATTCTGCAAAGGGATACATAAAACCTTAGGGTGTGGGTGTATGATGCTCCATATACTATCTAAAATTAGTCAGCACATGTGTAGATACTGTTGTGAACACGTATCGACTAACAGATGGGTGAATTACAGTGGAATATGATGAACCGCCAATGCACACCACCACCCGTGTAAACACTGAAAAGATAATACCAACTGACGAAAGCTGGACACAAAGTTCACCTGGTCATGACTGTATTTTATGAAATGTTCAGAATAGGTGAATCCATAGACACGGGAAACAGATCAGTGGTTTCCAGGGGGCTGGATCGTTGTTTACTCGGGACAAGATCTCTGTCTGCGGAAGATCCTCTTTGAGGTTTTTTGTGTTTGTTCTTTGGTTTTGGTAAAGGTGTTTGATTTGTTTTGGTTTTGGTTGGGAATTTATTTATTTACTCACTCACTCTTCATTCATTCATTCATTCATTCATTCATTCCATGAAACAAGGTCTCACTGCATAGACCAAGTTGGCCTCAAGCTCACAGCAATCTTCTAGCCTGGGCCTCCCGAGTTAGGGGTTAGAGTACTAAGTCACCATACACAGTCCAGGGAAATTTATTTTATGAACCAGAACTACATAGTGTGGTGATTATCCAACAGTATAAATGTACTTCATGCCACTCTATTGAACATTTTTAAATACTTAAAATTTTATTCAACATGTAATTTACCACAATAACAATGTTATATGCACTTTCTGGCACTGCACCCAATACTGAAAAATTAGGGAAAACAGATAGGAAACATGAAAGGCTGATTTTTTTTTTCTCAAGAGTTGGTAATAAGTCCCTGGAGTATTTACTGCGTGCCTACTCATCCCTGAGCAGGGGGCTGAGACACAGAAGCAAACAAGCATAGATATAGTTCTGCCCTTACACACACACCATTTTAATAGGACATCCAATCTTCTGTTTGTTTTCTTCTGCCAGAGGTATTTATGCTTAGATGAAAAACATAAGACAAAAATAATGTACATTGTCAATCCACAACACACACACACACACACACACACACACACACACACACACACACACACACACCACTGGGCTTGATTGCTGTATGATTCTTGCTCTTTGCCATAAAAACTACTTGGGGGTGGCAGAGGACCTAAGGCAGGGGGATCAAAAGTACTAGGCCAGCCCATGCTACCTATTGAGACCCTGTCTCAAAAAAGAGTTTTCATTTAGCATCCAACGCATTCAAGCCTGCCAGCTAGTCTCCACAGTATAGCCCCTCCTTGTCTTTTCATTTCCGAGGCTTCAGTTATTCAAGGTCAAACAAATGCAACCCAAAAATACTAAATGGAAAACCCATAGGGGAAAAGTTATTTTTAAAAAGCACCCTCTAAATTGTAAATAGCTTTGATAACAGCACACTGTTAAGGTTCTGATGTTAGTTGCCTAGTCTCTTGCTGTGTCTAATTAATATGTTAACTTTGCCGTAGGTAGAAAAGGATGAATTGCAAAGTAGACACTGGTCAGAAGATGGTGAAAGTAAATACCTACAGCAAAATGTGGAAGGCGGATAAAACATGAGGCAGCAGGCTGGGGAAGAGTCACTCGGTGGTTTCAGACTACAGTCAACCCCTGTTCTGTTCTGTCATAAAATTAGGTATTGGTTCTGACAGGTTAATGGCACCTACACCTCAATAATAACTCTTCCACATTTGACTTTCTACATACTTACAAAGGTAGCTACCAATATTAGCTTTCCTCTTTGTGTTATTTTGTTCTCAGTTATAGACTTAACACTAAAAATCATTAACAACATAACATGGAAATTTAAACTAAGCAACGCACAAGGTTTTGAGTGGTGAGGAATGACATTTGTTGCATATATACTGCTATAATCAGGTTCTAATAAGCATTTTGATGGAATCAAATTAATCACTAATTTGGCATTTCCCTTTGGTAAATTAGCAAAATCAGATTTTTGCATTACATGAAAACCTGTTTGTATGTAAAGATGGCAGGTCTTTCAAAAATATAATGTATTAATATCTCACAATAACTTTTCAGATATGTATTTTTTGAGTTTCATCTTTTTCAGATCTCAGGCAGGGATAAATAGAGCAATGTCACCTTTTTGTGAATTCTGTGAAATATTCAAGAAGTTTATGTAGAAAGGATTTGGCACACTTAGGAGCCTAGTGGTATTGTTTCTGTAACCCTGTCCCTTCACTGGTCCAACAGAAAAATCCTAAGAACTATACTTGGTTCACACAGTGACCATTAAGAAGAAGCTGATTAAAAAAGCATTGTGTCTCTTAAGAAAACATGAGTGTTGTAACTTCTCACTATACCTACAATTCTTTTCCTAATAAAGTGTTATATTATCAAATATACATTACTTATAAACTATAATGGAATAGGTAATATAAACACTCTTGTAGTACACACTGACATTCATGTGAGTTCAAGTAAGAAAAAAATCTAAAAATTGCACATGAAAGAGAAAAAATCAAGCAGTTTATCAACAAACCCACACAAAGGAGTTAGGGAGATGGTTCAGTCAAGAAAGTAAGCTTTTAGAACTAAGTTAGATCCCAGTGCCCACATTTAAAAAAAAAAACAGACATGGTGCTGCACATTCTAATGCTAACAATGGCGGAATGAGAGGCAGAGACAGGCAAATCTCCGGGACTCATTAGACAATGTATTTGGTCACCTATTTGGCAAAGTCCCCCTCACATGAGGGACTTGGTCCTAAACAAAACACAGTGGAGGATGGCAGAGGAACAACAGCCGAGGTTATCCTCCGACCTCTGCATACTGACGCACATGTGAGAATTCATACACAGAACAAAGAACAAAAACACCGTGAAAAGGAGCTTAACCTTCGAGAGTCGTGGAGATACAAAAGGAGCTTAACCTTCGCGAGAGTCGTGGAGATACAAAAGGAGCTTAACCTTCGCGAGAGTCGTGGAGATACAAAAGTTTAACCTTCCTGAGAGTCATGGAGATACTTAACGACAGATAAACAACAGAAGTAGAGAAGCACACGGTATCTGTCTGCCATGGCTAAATTTAAAACAGCCTTAGATAGCCCCAAAGGTAGAGTAAGTATAGAACTCCAGAGGCAGAGGGCCAGAATCAATCCACACAAGTCTTTTGACTAAATGAGAGCCCGCATGTTCATGCATTGTAAAGCAGCCAATCCTATGATCAGGAAGAAAACCTAAAAGACCAAAAGGAAAGATGGCATTTGCAGACAGCTGTAAATTTTACTGATGTAAAAATTGACAGGTGAAATACTTTATATATAAATCCAGAATTGTCATGGACTCTAAAAAATGATTAATTTTAATACTCATAAGACCAAAAAATGTCAAGTCTTAATTATTTTAAAGGTTTGCATGACTCTCAGAAGACTCTCAGACAGAACTCTAGAATAGCTCTTAAGGTTCCTAGCATTTGGTACTCACATGTCTCAGTACAAGTGCTTTTCTCTAGCTCATCACAGAGCAGCGGAAAATGCAATATGCTTGTGACAGTAACTCTTAAGGCTCTACTTTTCCCTTTTTCCCTCAAATTTTCATCATTTCTTACTACAGTTTCAGTGTTAAATGATGGTCTCGCCTCTAGTTTTACCTAGAAGACTGAAACCATCCAAAGACAGCCTGACAGATGTCTACTGCTCCACCCTCCTCTTCCTCCAGTGTAGGCATCTCACACCTGGTGCTTTTTGACTGCCACAGAAGGAGCAGCTACCAGAGTTCACCAACCTACAACCTGATCTTTCTGCCTACAACCCAATCCTTCTGCCCTTCCAATGATGCTCTGATATAAATCCCCAGTTATGAATTTATGTGCTTAAAAGAATGAAATGAGCATCCCGTACCTGCTCCTCAACCCAGACTACATGTTGGGCAAAATCTATAAGAGTGAGAAAGAAAAAACGGAACATATCCAGGAAGAGGTAGATGCAGAAAAGGACTTTCAAATAGGATTCAACAGGAAACACAAGATTATTTCAGATAAATTATCTCTAATATATGAGGAAATTACAGACAAGAAATACAAGAGACCAAAGGTGGGATGCTGGTTCAACCAAAGGAGATTTCAAAGTAAACCAGGAAACCTAAGAAGAAAACACCGTAACAGAAATGGGAAGACAGCTGGGTGGATGAGATGACCCAACAGCGGTGAAGACATAGAAGGGACACTGAAGAAAATGGTTTACAAGTGAACAAATTTGGAAGGTACCTTATATCAGAAGAATAAAATGTAAATTTATTCATCCATAACAGTCCTTTTCTGAAAGTTGACCTACATGTTCACATTGCTATAGTTTTGGCATGGTGGTGGTGGTGGTGGTGGTGGTGGTGGTGGTGGTGGTGGTGGTGGTGGTGGTGGTGGTGGTTCATTTTGGTCTTTTGTTTTTTAGGATGAGATCTGTCCTCACCAAAGCAAGATTAAAACAACCCAGGAACCTCATCCTCAGAGTGTGGAAAGGGAGGAGATGGAGCTCAATACTCTATATTCAAACTGGTTCCCATGCACAAAGAAGGAAATGTCTGACTAATATTCATTTCAAAGCGCTTTCTGGGGGCCAGAAAGATGACTCAGTGGTAAAGAGTACTGACAGCTGGTCCTAAGTTCAATTCTCAGCAGCCATACAGCGACTCACTAATGTCTCTAACTCCAGTTCCAGGGAACCCAATACCCTCCTCTGACCTCCATGGACACGAGGCATGCACATGATGCATGCATGTACATGCTGGCAAAATACCCACACACATGCAATAAAAATAAGTAAATATTTTTAAAGCTGTCTTTAGCTGGGCATGGTAGCACCTTTAATTCCCAGCATTTGAAAAGCAGAAGCAGGGGGATTTCTCTGAGTTCAAAGCTACATAGCCAGTTTCAAGCCAGCCAGAGTTACATTGTAAAATCCTGTCTCAAAAAAAAATAAATAAATGGCCCCCAGCAAGCCCAGTAGCCCTGAGGTCTACCCTATTCTTTCTGAGCTCCATCTTCCAGTCCACACCTCTACCTGCAATCACTGATCTGCTCCCTACTCCCCAGCCTACACCTCTGCCTGCCTCCCAAGAGGCCTGTCCCCACCCAGGACAACCAGATAAGACACCCAGAGCCCAATCAATCCCCAGCCTGCTGGGCCCCAGCAAACCCAACATCCCTGAGATCTGCCCCTTCTTTTCTGTGCTCTGGTCCAAACATCTACCTGCAATCAGATCTGCACTCCATTCCCTCTGCATGCCCCCCAGGAAGCCTGCTACCACCTGGGACAACCAGTCCCAGAGGCCTGCTACTACCAGGGACTACCAGGCCAGCCAACACCAGTGACAATCAGATGGATAAAGGCAAACTCAAGAACACAATCAACAAAACCCAGAGCAATATAGTACCATCAGAACCCAGGTCTCCTGCTACAACAAGCCCTGGATATCCTAACAGACCTGAAAAGCAAGACCATGACCTTAAATCTCATCTTGTGAAGATGATAGAGGACTTTAAAGAAGAAATAAATAAATCCATTAAAGAAATACAGGAAAATACAATCAAACAGGTGAAGGAAATAAATAAAAATGTTCAAAAGCTGAAATGGAAATAGAATCAATAAAGAAAACACAAATGGAGCTTACCCTGGAGATGAAAAACCTAGGAAAGAGAATAGGAACTACAGACATAAATATCACCAACAGAATACAAGAAATGGAAGAGAGAATCTAGGGCATAGAAATACCATAAAAGAAATAGATACATCAGTCAAAGAAAATGCCAAATCTAAAAAGTTTCTAACACAAAATATCCAGGAATTGGGACACTATGAAAAGACCAAACCTAAGAATAATAGGAATAGAAGAAGGAGAAGATTCCCAGCTCAAAGGCCCAGAAAATATCTTCAACAAAATCATAGAAGAAAACTTCCCTAACCTAAAGAAAGAGATGAACATAAACATTCAAGAAGCCTACAGAACACCAAATAGACTGGACCAGAAGAGAAAATCCTCCCCCCATATAATAATCAAAATACTAAATGTACAGAACAAAGAAAGAATGTTAAAAGCTGCAAGTGGAAAAGGCCAAGTAACATATAAAGGTAGACCTATCAGAATTACAACTGACTTCTTAACAGAGACTCTAAAAGCCAAAAAGGCCTGGGCAGATGTCATACAGACCCTAAGAGACTACAGATGTCAGCCCAGACTAATGGAGTACTGTACCCATCAAAATTTTCAATCACCATTGATGGAGAAACCAAGACATTCCATGGCAAAACCAAATTTAGACAATATTTTTCCAATAATCTAGCCCCACAGAGAATACTAGAAGGAAAACTCCAACACAAGGAAGGTAACTACACTCATAAAAACACAAGAAATTAATCATCTCACAGCAAAACCAAAAGAAGAGAAACACACCACACACACACACACACCACCACCACCACCACCACCAACAACAACAACAACAACAACAACAAACAACCACCAACATCAAATGGACTCAATTCACAAAAAAAAAAAAAAAAAGAAAAAGACTA
The DNA here is from genome assembly GCA_028551405.1 of Uromys caudimaculatus. Taxonomy (NCBI): domain Eukaryota; kingdom Metazoa; phylum Chordata; class Mammalia; order Rodentia; family Muridae; genus Uromys; species Uromys caudimaculatus. Next base: position 20,996,637 of record CM052715.1, on the reverse strand, counting down.
ACAGAGTGAATATATAAATAGAAATCAGCATTCTGCTGCACACAAGAAACACACCTCATTAACAAAGATTGACACTACCTCTGAGTAAAGGGCTGGAAAAAGGTTTTCTAAGCAAATGGACACAAGAAGCAAGCTGGAGTAGCACTCTAATATCTAATAAAAAAGACTTTCCAAACAAAAATAATCAAAAGTGATGGAGAAACCCACTTCATACTCATCAAAGGAAAAATCCACTAGGATGATATCTCAATTCTGAACATCTATGCCCAGATGCAAGTGCACCCACAATTCACAAAAGAAACATGACTAAAGCTTAAATTACACACCAAACCCCACACAATAATAGTGGGAGGACTTCAGCACCCCATTATCATCAATGGACAGGTCATCAAAACAGAAACTAAACAGAAATAATGAAACTAACAGACATTGTGAGCCAATTAAACCTAACAGATATATACAACATTTCATCTAAACACAAAAAGTATACCTTCTTCTCACCACCCTTCACAATAACCATAATATAAATATAAATTATATATAAATAATATAATATAAGTAATATAAAATACCTTGATATAACTCTAACCAAGCAAGTGAAAGATCTGCATGACAAGAACTTGAAGTCCCTGAAGAAAGAAATCGAAGAAGACCTCAGAAGATGGAAAGCTCTCCCATGCTCATGGATCAGTGGGATTAACATAATGAAAATGGCCATCTTACCAAAAGCAATCTACAGATTCAAGGCAGTACCCATCAAAATTCCAACACAATTTTTTACAGACCTTGAAAGAGCAATTCTAAACTTCATATGGAAAAACAAAAATCCCAGGATAGCTAAAACAGTCCTAAACAATAAAAGAACTTCTGGAGGAATCACCATCCCTGATCTCAAGCTGTACCACAGAGCAATTGTGATTTTAAAACACTGCATGGCATTGGTACAGAAACAGACAGGTTGATCAAAGGAATAGAATTGAAGACCCAGAAATAAACCCACACACCTATGGACACTTGATTTTTGACACCAAAGCCAAAACCATACAATGAAAAAAGAAAACAACTTTAATAAATGGTGCTGGTCTAACTGGATATCTGCATGAAGAAGAATGCAAATAGATCCAAATCTATAACCCTACACAAAACTCAAATCCAATTGGATCAAAGACCTCAACATAAAACTGTATACATTAAATCTAACAGAAGAGAAAGTAGGAAATAGCCTCGAATGAATGGTACAGGAGACAATTACCTGAACAGAACACCAGTGGCTCAGGATCTAAGATCAACAATTGATAAATGGGAACTCATGAAACTGCAAAGCTTCTGCAAAACAAAGGACATGGTCAATAGGACAAAATAGCTGCCTAGAGATTAGGAAAAGATCTTCTAACCCTACATCTGAGAGAGGCTAATATCCAAGATAAAGAACTCAAGAAGTTAGACACCAACAAACCAAATAACCCATTTAAGTACAGAATTAAGCAGAAAATAATCAACAGAGGAATCTCAAATGCCAAGAAGAACTTAAAGAAATGTTCAAAGTCCTTAGTCATCAGGGAAATGCAAATCAAAATGACCCTGAGATTTCATCTCACACCAATCAGAACAGCTAAGATCAGAAACTCAGGTGACAGCACATGCTGGTGAGGATGTGGAGCAAGGGGGACACTCCCCCACTGCTGGTGGGAGTGCAAACGTGTACAGCCACTCTGGAAATTAACGTGGTGGTTTCTCAGAAAATTGGAAATTTTACATGAAGACCCTGCTATACCACTCCTGAGCATATACCCAAAAGATGTTCCACCACACCACAAGGCCACATGCTCCACTAGGATTCATTGCAGCCTTAATCTTAATAGCTAGAAACTGGAAACAACCCAGATGTCCCTAAACTGAAAAATGGATACAGGAAATGTGGTTTGTACATACAATGGAGTGCTATCTATTCCACTATTAAAAAGAGGACATCATGAATTTTGCAGGCAAATGGATGGAACTACAAAATATCCTGAGTAAGGTAACCCAGACCCAAAAAGATGTGTATGGTATGTACTCACTGATAAGTGGATATTACCCATAAAGTACAGCATACTATCGATACACCCCATTGACCCAAAGAAGCTAAACAGGAAGGAAGGCCCAAGAGAAGATGCTTGAATCTCACCTAGAAAGGAGAATAAAATAGTCAGAGGAAGCAGAGGGGGGAAGGGGAAGTGGAGGGGGAGGAGAATGGGAGGGTCAAGATCAGGTGTGGAGAGAGACAGGAGAGATAGCCAGAGGATCAGGAGATAAATGGAAATCTGCAGCTGGTGGGGGGAGGGGACATCACTAGGATACGCCAGAGACCAGGTATGGGGAGAGGCTCCCAGGAGTCAATGTGGGTGACCTAAGCTGAGATGCATAGCAGTAGAGACATGGAACCTGAGGAGGCTACCTCCTATAGACAGACAGAGCCCCAGTGGAGAGGTAAAAACACCAACCCACCCACAAAACTTTCAACCCAAAAGTTGTCTTTTCTAAAAGAAATGCAGGAACTAAAGTGGAGCAGAGACTGAGGGAATGGCCAACCAATAACTGGCCCAACTTGAGACCCATCCCATGGGCAAGCACCAATCCCTGACACTATTAATGGTACTCTGTTATGATTGCAGACAAGAGCCTACCATAACTGTCCTTTGAGAAGCTCTCCCCACAGCTGGCTGAAACAGATACAGAGACCCACAGCCAAACTACTGTTTGGGTTTGGAGGTTGTAGATTTATGGAAGAGTTGGGGGGAGAATTAAAGGTCCTGAAGGGAGTAGGAACTCCACAAGAAGACCAACAGAGTTAACTAACATGGTTGCTTGTGGACTCTGAACAACCAACCAAAGAGCATACATGGGCTGGACCGAAGCCCTGGCACATATGTAGAAGATGTGCAGCTCAGTCTTCATGTGGGTCCCCCAATAACTGCAGCGGGTGCTGTCCCTAAAGCTCTTGCCTATCAGCAGAATCTGTTCAACTACCTGGGCTGCCTTGTCTGGCCTCAGTGGGAGAGGAAATGCCTAACTCTGAAGCCACTTGCTGTGCCAGGGTTGGGGGATACCAGGGTGGCCCCACCTTCTCAGAGGAGAAGAGGAAGGGGAGGAAGCATGGGATTGGATGAGGGGGCACTGGGGAAGGGACATCGATAGGGAGGTAAAATGAATGAATAAATGTTCTTAAAGGTAAATAAATAAAATAAAACATAAATTGAAAACCTGCTTTTTCTGAAAAAGCATACATGAAACCTAAACAGATCCCACTGAAATACTCAAACTATGAAGTCACAAGTAAAGAAAACACTGTGAAAGAATTCACTGTATGCCCTGACTTAAAATAATTCACTCACGGGAACCTTGGAAGCAACGTTACAGACCATGAAAGGAAAGTTATGAAGTATTAGTTAGGATAATAAATCAAGAAATATCAAAAAGGGTCACTATTCACAGACTGCACATTGGCTATCTAAAGGCCAGTCACGACAGCAAGAAAACAATGGAAAACTGATCAGCGTCTTGAACGGCGTGCTGTTCCTTAACTGAGGATTCAAAATCCCTTGCTTTGTATTTTCTTAGAAGCATAGTGAGGAAAGTATATTTATTATTAAAACAAAAACTACAAACCACTCCAGGAAAGCATACTCAGAAAGGCATCCCTCGAATAAAAAAAAAAAAAAAAAAGGTTTGCAACCCCACCACAGACATTAATGGGGACTAGAAAAATTACTTTCATTTTTGGCCAGAAAGAATCAATTTAAAGGTATTATTTTTCCTCAAATTAATCTATAAATTCAATGCTATAAAAATAAATAGTCCTATTCTAGTTACACGAAAGGAAGTGAAATATTTCTTAATTATTCAAATGCATTAAAAGTATAGTAATAAAATCACAGCATTCACCTCAGAAATAGAAAGCCAGAATTAGGAAGACAAAATAGGCCCAGCCATGTAAGTCTGATACCTTATAAGAACGGTACTTAAAATCGGCAGAGGGGAGACAGACTACTCCAAGAAGCAGACTGTAAAATAAGATAGCTATTTGGAAATTAAATAGAATTCATCTTATATCTTGCTCCAAATTCCAGAAACATGGTAAACTTACATATAAGGCGAGAAATTAAGCTCACGAAGAAAGGACTACAAATATCTCTCATAAACTGGGTTTCTAAGTGTCACACGAAACCCAGGAGAAATTAGAGACATACGTGTTCATGTAGATATTTGAAAGCTACAAATCACAAGCAAAATGAAGAGAGCAAATGGAATAGTAAAAACCCACAGGCAACAAACATAACACATGTGAGACAAATTTACATACTTTTATATATTAGAATTAATTTAGGTTAAAATATGTATACTTTAATGGGAAAATCATAAAAGAAAATCATATAAGCTAACAATGCGTATAAAGGGAAAGCAGTAAGCCAAGTATACTGATGCAAATCTGTAAGCCTAGCTAATCAGAAGGCTGAGGCAGGAGAAGATCAGGATCGTTAATGTGGGTAAGTGAAACCTTATCTCAAAACTTAAAATATTTTTTAAGGGCTAGAAGTGCAGTTCAGTGCTTGAATGCCTATCTAGCATGCATGAGGGCCTGGGTTTAATCACCAGTACACACACACACACACACACACACACACACACACACGCACACACACACGCACACACACACGCGCACACACACGTACACAGCACCAATGGTACACAAATGGATCTTTCTTATGCATTCATTACTCTTGATGGATTCATCTGCTAAGGTGACTGTGAGGATAAATTTACCAAGACTCGGCTGTGCCTAAGTAATGTGCTTACCTGAATTTGTCTGTCAGGGGTGGTGGAGCATCCCTGTAATCCCAGTACTTAGAACACTGAGGCAGAAAGATCTTTAACTCAAAACCAAGTTGAGCTACATAGAGAACTCTTTGTCAACCTGAGCTATGTGGCTAGACCCTGTCTCAAAAAGACAAATAAGTGGCCAGCAAGATGGCTCAGTGGGTAAAGGTGCTTGCCACGCATGCCTGACACCATGAGTTCCATCACCAGAAGCCATGTAGAGCAGCCACTGCCTGTACCCCTCACACACAGCAATAAGGAGGACAGAAACGGGAATCACCCACAAGCTCATGAGGCAGAAACAGGAGTGAGCCTGTTTCAACAAAGTGGAAAGTGAGAGCCAATTTCTGACTGTTCTTGGACCTCCATACATGTGCTGTGGCTGTGTACATTCATGCACACACACCCTTAAGAAAATAAATTTTAGATAAAGATAGAAATAACTACACTTGATCCACAATCCCATGTGTGCATAAACAATGAGAAGAAAGGGAAGGAGCAAGACCAAAGAGAAGAAGTAGGGAGAAGGAGGATAGAGAGGAACAGATAGAAAGTAAGAGATGGAGGGAATGTCAAGGTGGGAATATGGGAATGGGTGGGCGGGTGGGTGGGAGGAGGAATTCCCTCACAGAGGCGGGGAGGGGGAGGGGACACGGGGTTTCCAAAGAAAAGGGGAATCATCGGAAATGTAAATAAAGTATCAAAAATAAAAAAAAAAGAGATGGAGAGGAGAAGAGATGGAGGGGAGAGATGGAGAGGAGAGATGGAGAAGAGATGGAGAGGAGAGATGGAGAGGAGATGGAGGGGAGAGATGGAGAGGAGAGATGGAGAAGAGATGGAGAGGAGAGATGGAGAGGAGATGGAGGGGAGAGATGGAGAGGAGAGATATAAAGGAGAAGGGAGACAAACAGAAGAAGCCAAAATGGAAAGAGAGGTGAAAGAGCAGGAGGGAGGGAGCAGAGAAAGACTACAGAGAAACTTAAAATAAGTCCTAGAAGAATGCACACAAACTGCTAAAGACAGGTCCTTCTGGAGAGTGAGACTGTGGGTGAATTTTGTCTTATTAAATATTTGCATAGCATTTAATTATTTACAACAATCACATATTGCTTAGAAATAAATATTTCAAGATAAAGTGAATCTGTGAGCAAGCTTGGGAAGACAGCATTTCTCCATCTTGGTTTCTCCTCTGCTTTGCTTCTTCCACGCTGCTCTCCTGAGCCCCCATTTTTAAATCTCTTATTTTCACCCCAGGTGTGGATTCCATCTCTTCCGTCCACTGACCGAAACGATCAGAGAGAGTAGAGTGGTTCCCTTATCAAAGCTTTACCCTAACACTCCCACATCTCCCTGAAGTGCTTGAATTGTTGAATTTCAGAGCCGTTAGGCAAGAAATGTTGGAACGCTATTGCTGAGTTATATAAATAATATGAAAGGAATGGAAATAATTGTGCTATGCCGAGTCAGCAATCTAATAATCCTGTTGGGGAAACAACAGAGGGTTATTTATGTCAAGATAGCTTGCAGTGTTTTCAGAAGCCAGGAATGCTCTGGGCAAGCTCAGTCCTTATTAATACTATGGAAGTCTCTTCCAGCAGAAGGCCTAGGAGCTGCTCAGCAGAGTGAGGAGGAGTGTTTCACCTTTTGAACTCTATTTCTTTCTGTCTTTCTTCATATTGGGCCAGTAGCATATAAACTGTACACTGGCTTCTATGTACCAGAAATATACTCAATAAATTACATATATTCATCTGCACGTTTATATTTCCACAGTATAGGCAGTGATAAATAAAAGAAACTTTAAAAAGCAAAGCTTTCACGATCGATACATTAAGTATTTCTAAGACAAGATTGAAGCTCCCATAGGAGTTTTTTCCTTACCATTAAAACACAGGAATAGTTGACATAAGCAGATATGAACACTCTTCTCTCTGGATTGGAAGTAATTTAAGGAGTTTATGTTAGGATGGAGACATTCACTCCTTAGACATCGAGCATCCTTTATAAGGAAACACAACAGCCTGCTCCCTGTGCCCTCTCATAACAGACGGAGAAACATGCCTGCAGTACTTTGGTTTGTCCTCATGAAGAAATTGTCTTTGCTTCTGTAGTCTTGGTCTCCAAGAAAGTGTCTGGTCCTCTTAAGAGGCCCAAATCTACATTGGATGAGTGTGTACATGTGCAGGTTTTATACATGGATGGATGGATGGATGGATGGATGGATGGATGGATGGATGGATGGATAGATGGATGGATGAATGGATGGATGACAGGTGGACAGACAGACAGATGCCACAGTCTGGTCAGCATCAAGCCATACAATGGTGGTTCTGTGAGGTTTTTATAAAATGTGACCAAAGTCTGCCATTGCCAACATTAAGAAGACCTGGCAATCAGTCTTCAAGGGTTAAAATTCTTGGGTAAATTCTAAATTCTAAAATCCTAAAAGCAAACCTTAGCTGTCAGCGAGAGCACACTTAAGAAGGCTATGACCTCATAAGACATCTTTATTTCTTTTTATTTAACCCAGTCAGGACTTTGAACTGTGGGAGGCATTACCCACGTTCATAGGTCTGCCTCCTAGGCACAGAAGATGGCATTTCCTGGCAGCTGTGCAAAGCCAAGAAATGAATTCTGGTCAATGTAACAAGATGGGTGCTGAGTGCCTGTTTGAGACAGAAACATTTAATTACTGTCATGACACTCTCCAGAGGTCTCCCTGCTGCAGTGATCACATGACCATGTTATCTCATGGCCATGTTATGATCCAGCACTGTCCCAGGATGGTGTGTCCTTCCTTCTGAGATGTGAAACCTGCCACTGGCCCTTCTTGAGAAGATTCTTACTTTAAATCACTGAGCTTCGGTGATTATCTGTCTCAACTATGGAATCCAAATTCTCTTAACTGATGCATATGCTTAATTGCCATATAACACTCAGAAGACCTTTCTGATGCCATCACTATGATCAGATAAGATGTACTAAGGATTTAGTATAATTAATATCAGTTCAAGTCTAGAATAAAGTTCTTTTACTGCTAACTGAGGTTGTTTCTACTAGCTTTCAGTTCTGTATATATTCTTCAAGTTCTTTCTTTCTACAGTCAACCTCTAGAATGATCTTTTAGTGAGGTGAGTAGTCATTACAGTTTAATTTTATTTTATAGGAGGAAGGAATACGGGAAGGAATAAAAATATGAATCCATCCATTTCTACTAATAGGTACAGATATTCAGAGAAAGAGACTGTCTTCTATGTCAGTGGAAGGACAAGGTACTTGGTGTGCGATGTTCATAGGGGATGTGGCGTCAGGACATGTGTTGATGAGAGAGAGTTCTCACCTAGTTAGGCAGTTGGCTTAGTGTGTGCGCCATTTTCTCTTGCCTCATTCAGACCCCTTAGCCCTCCTCCTGCTGCTGCTCTTACCCAGCGGACTTCTAGGCATCTAGATTTCTGATACGTTTCAGCCAATGTGGAAACTCAACCCCTAAACAAAGGAGAAGAGAGTGAGGGCAGAGTGATGCTCAGGTTCCTCCCCTGGGGGTTCACATGTGGCTGCTTATACCACCCAAGTGGAAGTCCCTGGTTCTCCAAAGCTGTGCACCGGCTCTACACCCTCTGGCTTCCACGAGTGTCTCTTCCCCTTCTCCATTCAGTCCAAGATCAATAACAGCTCCTCTCCTCTTGGCTCTGGGTTCTTCATTAACTATGGTTCCCCTTCATGTCACTCACAAGTTGTAATTACTACAGTATCACACTTCCTAATTGTATAAATCTGACCATAAACTATTGCCCAAAACAAATAAGGGCACGTAGAATTAATAATAAATTTCAGTGTGGTTTTTTCTTACTTAATTGGTAAGTCACATATAGTTTACATATACATGCAGGAGTAAAATATGGCTGTTCAGGGCTGGAGAGATGGCTCAGTGTAAGATCACCGACTACTCTTCCAGAGGTCCTGAGTTCAATTCCCAGCAATCACATGGTGGCTCACAACCATCTATAATAAGATCTGATGCCCTCTTCTGGCACATGGGTGTACATACAAGTAGAGCATGCATACAGGAAATAAATAAATCTAATACACACACACACACACACACACACACACACACACACACACACACACACACATGGCTATTCACTGGTTGTTTTTCTCATTGCAGCAACAGAATACCCAAGAAAAGCAACTTAATGGAAGAAGGGGGTTTGGGACTCACAGTTTGAAGGTGGAGATAGTCCGTCCCAGTAGGCACAGCATGCTGGCAGCGGTGAGGCAGATGTTTACATTCAGGAACAGAGATGAATGTTCATGTTCAGCTTCCTGTCTCCTTTTTAGTCAGCCCAGAATGTTAGCCCACGAAACAGCTCCAGCCACATTTAGAATGATCTTTCCCACCTTGATTAACCCAGCCCTTCACAGACAAGCCTAGAGGCTTATCTCCTAGGTGATTGCAGATCCTGTCAAGTTGACGAGATTAACTATCAGAATCAGAAAGATAACGCAATGCATGTGTAGTGTGAATTCACTTTCTTGAAAGGAGGAAAGTATGTTACATAGATTAAACCATTCTGAACTTGATGCTCTGGTGGCAGGACCACGGTCCCAGCAGCTGGAGCTGCAGGGCTGGGAGGTGCAGCCATTCACAGTGTGTATGCTGAGAGCTGTCAGAAGGGCCAGCGCTGCTGAGTTAGCAAGAGATTGCCAGCTAACAGCAGTCATTCCTGATGCATGTGGTCTAGAGATGGCAATATCAGGCACTCCAAAGCAAGGACTAGCAAGCACTGAGAACTTTGGGGGCATGAATAGTTACGTAATTGCATCTTTTCTTTTAACATCCAGTTAACCTAAAGGGAGAAAATACAATTTTGGAAGAATCAATTCTCTAAGAAATAAAGAAGTGTTCTGTCCTTTTTGGTCATAGACCATCTTTAATGTCTTTAATGTGCATGTATTTCTCACGGAACTCCAGTGTTGGTTTAAAAAAAAAAAAAAAAAAAAAAAAAAAAAAGCAGAAATGGAGTTTGTGTCGTTAATATTACTTCAGAAAATATGTAATGCTTTTTAAGAAGTTAAAGCATGTATGGAAAACTCCACAACTTTGTAGTTTGATTTCACACTGATGTGTGTGTGTGTGTGTGTGTGTATGTGTGTGTGTGTGTGTGTGTGTGTGTGTGTGTGTGTGTGTGTGTGTGTGTTTTACATGTATGTGCACACTGATGTGGGTATACGCCTGTGTGTGTACATGTATGTGCACACTGATGTGAGTGTGTGTGTGTGTGTGTGTGTGTGTGTGTGTGTGTGTGTGTGCGCGCCTATGGAGGACAGAGGTCACTGTGGGGCATCTTTCTCCAGTGTTCTCTGATTTACTTTTTGAGGTACCGTCTCTCACTGAACCTGGAACTCGCCCATGCAGCAAGTCTAGATGGCCAATGAGCTCCGCGAATTCTCCTAACCATGCCCTGCCTCCAGCCCTAGACGGACAGCTGCATAGCACCATGCTCAGATTTCCCACGGATGCTGGGAACGACAGTCAGCTCCTCAGGGTTGGGCGGAGCCACTTCACAGACTGTGCCGTCTCCTCAGAGCCGTCCTCTCCATTTCCAGACTTTGGGCATTGATTTGAAATCCTTAGGAATGACTAGACATCAACTGTTTATGCCCGATTTATAGCACATGGAGTACACTGCACGCAAGACTTTCCAGAACTGGACTAAGGGTGAGCCATTCTATCATAAAATTATCTTTAATTTTATTATCTCTTATTTTATAAAGTGTTATTTTTAATCTGACATTAAATGTTCTCACACCTGTACCAGGAAGATAGCTAAGTCAGTAAAAATGCATACTTGGCAGGCATGAGTTAAATCCCTAGCACCCATGTAAACAAAAGCTTAGCATGGTAGAGTACAACCCTGGTGCTGAGAGAGAGATCTGTGAATCCCTTGTGCTTTCTAGCCAGACAGTCTAGCCTACTTAGAAAGCTCCAAGCCTATGAGAGACCTTGGCTCCAAATTCAAAAAAGTAGATAGGAATGGCAGTCAGTGTTGCCCTCAGCTCTATCCCCAGTGCGCATGCACGCGCGCGCACGCACACGTACGGACGCATGCGCTACTGTGCCAGTCCTCCAAGCAGCCCTGGGACTCTAGGATGATTCTGATGCCACAGCTGTCTCAGTCTGTCTGGTGCTGAACGTTTGGTTGATTCTTGCAGGGTCACTTAGCTACAGTTTATTTTGAAAAGCTGAAGGAGCTGGGTTTGGATGGCAGCCAAGGATGACATCAGCAGAGGCGGCCGTGATGGCAAATGGCATGAAGAGCAAATGAACTTACAAACAGGGTAGGAGAACCCACCAGCAAGGTGCAAAAGCAAGGAGGCAAAAGACAAATGATTTCCTCCCAGGCCTCCTCCCATATCTAGGTCAGCACTGGAAGGTGCCCTCACATTTACACTCAGTCTTCCCAGTTCAGTTAACCTAATCAAGAAAAAATCCCCATGGGTGTGCCCACAGGCTGGCCTCTTAGTTGAGTCTTAAGTCACATTGACAAAATTAACCAGCATAACAGGGTTTCCCTGGCTGTGTTTGAATGACATTGGGTCCCATAGATTTATATGTTTGAATGCTTGGTCTTCAGTTGGTAATTATTTGGGCAGGACTAGGAAGTGTGGTCTTGTGGAAGGACACTGAGGATGGGCTTTGAGCTCGCTCGCTCTCTCTTGCTCTCTCTCTCTCTCTCTCTGCCTCCCTCCCTCCCTCCCTCCACTCCATACTCACGTGAGCTCTCAGTTGTTCCTGTCACCATGCCTTCACTCACATTATGGAGTCCAATCCTCTGTAAGTATAAGACCAACTAAATGCTTTTTGTTTGTTTGCTTGCTTGCTTTTTTGAGGCAGAGTCTCACTATGTAGCTCTGGCTCTCCTGGAATTCACTATATAGAGCTGAATATATTCAAGCTGGCCTGAAACTCACAGAGATCCACCCTCCTCTGCCTCTGCCTCTGCCTCTGCCTCTGCCTCTGCCTCTGCCTCTGCCTCTGCCTCTGCCTCTGCCTCTGCCTCTGCCTCTGCCTCTGCCCCTCAAGTTTTGAGATTTAAAGTGTCTGCCACTGTGGCTACCTTGCTTTCTTTAATAAGATGACATTTTCCACAACAATAGAAAAGTAACTAACATAGAAATGGTACCAGGAAGAAGTAGACTATTACTGTTACAGATCTGACCATGTGATTTTTCTTTCTGAACTGTGGAAGACTTTGGATAAGCAATGTGGCTGAACACTGTAGCAGAGCTTAGTAGACCATGCTACAAGGACAATAGTACTAAGAGCAATGCTGACTATGGAGGTCTAGCTCAACCTGCTCAAGAGGTTTCAGAGGGGAACAATATTAGCCAGTGAGCTAGAAACCATTCTTGTGTTATTTTGGCAGAGAATGTGACCTCTTTCAGGCTTTGTCCTAATAATTTATCTGAGGCTAAATTTAAAATAATGCACTTATTTATTTGATGGAAGAGATTTCAAGACAGCCTAACATGACTCTGTCCTGTGGTTATTAGTAGTCAACTTTATATAGAGCTACAAAGAAAAAGAAGTGGAACAAAGAGAAATCCAAAATGTACAGTTTGAAGGAAAAAAAAGAGCCCTGGGAACTTTAATGTTTGAGCCAAAGTTTGTGATGAAAGAGATAAGGAGATTGGGGATAAGGCATGATTTCCCTCTTACTGAGCAGGCCTTGAGTCAAATTAGAGAGTTGTTGGTTACTAACAAGTTATGTGTGCCACTACTGCACCCTCAGGGTTGTGGCGCCGCGCTGTTTGTTATGGTGGTTCCTGGGCATCACAGTCTGTTGGGATGTTTGCCTACTTCTCACTTTGGAAACTAGCATAGCATCCTGGTGCCTTGAAAGTCCTCAAGGAGGAGGCTTTCAAATAAGTTCCAGCTCAGGGACTTCAGGACCCTGTGTCTGAAGCACATGGTGCTAAAGGAATAGCTCCGTACCTTCCACTTCTGGGGGCAAACTTAGGGCAATACCAATAGCCTGTGCCACTTTAAGAGTCTCTTGGACAGCCCTGAGTAACGACTCAAAAGATGGCATCTCCTGCTTCAGTTGGGGTTCATGTTAGATGCTCTTTGGCTCTTGGAGGGAGCACTACGAGCCTAGATGAGAAAGTTTCATTTAAACTATGTTTGTATATTTATTAATAAACTCATGTGAATTACGGAGATTTTTTTAGATAGATCATTAATAGTATTATTCCTTATGATTTCCAAAGACATTTCAACTGTTACCTTACCCTCCTTCTGCATTTATCTCTCTCTCCCCTCCCTAACTAAAGACCCCCCTTTTCACCATTTTCCTGATCAGATCTTTTGAGCCCTGCTGTACCCCTCTACATTGCTCCTCAAACCTCTACCCTGGTAATGGTCCAGTGTTTACTTTCTTGGTTTCTGCGGTTATGGCAGTACGTATGTACTCACATCTGAAGATTTGGAACTAGAAGCCACCGATGAGAGAAAACACATGATGTTTGCATTTCTGGGTTTGGATTACTTCAGGAACGTGATCTTTTCTAGTTCCATCCATGTACCTGCAAAGTTCTTGATTTCACTTTTGTTTGCATCTAAATAGAATTCCATTGTGTATATGTGCCACGTTTTCATTATTCATTCATTAGTTAAAGGGCATTTATGTTGTTCACAGCCAGTTTTGGGTTGAGACATTTTACTTTTAAAAGATTTCTTTTCATTATTTTTAATTATGTGCAGGTGTGTGTGCGTGTGTGTGTGTGTGCGTGTGTGTGTGTGTGTGTGTGTATGTATGTGTGTGCATGTACTCGCACATGCACACATGAGGTTCAAGTACCCATGCAGGCCAGGGCATTGGATTCCCTGGAGTTTGAGTTGTAGTTGGTACTGAGCTGCATCTTTTGTTTTTTTTTAAAGGATGATGGTGCTAAGCAATGAATAACTGACTGTGCAAGATGAGATCCCACGGAAAGGCTTGATGCAGGGAGATTGCATTATTTGGCATTTGCTGCTTTGTTTTCTTTTAATCACTTCATTATGCCTTAGAGAGAAGCTATTCTGATCCGCCTGTATAAGATATATGGAATTTTCCTAAAAATATGGGTCATCTTAAAAATTAATTATGCTAATATGGGTCATTTTAAAAATTAATTACCCTGTTGTGTTTTTTTTACCTTGCATTTTTTATTGACTTATATCCCACCCTAGTCCAGAAGTTCATCCTCACCTTATTACCCAAGGCATGGCTCCTTGGAGAAGCTGTGAGCATATCCCCATTTCTAGTTCCTATCAAATAATTAGTGCTATGTAAGCAGGCTCTTAAGAAGCAGAATTCACAGCTGAAAGGATGTAAGATGCACGCCATTGCGACTGAAATAATCACCTTCTCATTTATAAGCCCTAAACATTGGTTTTAAGTATAAATGGGCTTTTTCCTCAAAAATATTTTTTTAAACTGAGCCCATTTCCCTAGCACATGAATGTAACCAATATAAAAGAACAGAATGAAAGTCTAAAGGCCTCTTCACTACCACTCCCTACTCTCTGCCCTGCTTTGAGGGTTTGTTGTGTGGATTGTCAGTTCCCTAAATATATGAGACTTGGGGGTGTAGGGGGCACTGATGCTGTGTGTGTTGTGTTACTGTGTACTTCCATTCCCTATGTAAAACACTTGGAAACCCAGAAAAGTAAATGGACCTACCTTGGGGATGGGGGGAGGGGGCAGGCGTCTCTATTATATTGTATCTATAAGATGGTTCACTGTTAGTCATTCTCCTGAGGAGGATAACTGATGCTCCTGGTGTTGTTGATACCCACCCTTTTCAAATGCTGTTGCAGTATTCGTTATACCTATCTGTTGTGTGGGAAGCCTTAAGCACTGTGGGAGCACAGAACAGAAATGTTGAGAGACTCAGTTCATTTCCCCCCAAACTAGAGGATTCTGGTTTCTGTGGAGCCAGTTTGTCTTGGTGGGCTTTGAAAAGGACCCTGCAGTGGGGGCAAGAATGCCTACTACAGTGGCAAGACCAAGCACAGTCATGAGAATCACTTACTGGAAAGGCTAGTAGTGCTCCATCTGGTATAGGGCTGAGACTCCAAAGGCACCAGCAAGAGAAGTATCCCCTGCACTGAGCAGCAGTGGCTGGACGGCTTGCCACAAGGAGCCGTAGAAGAACCTGTCAGAGAAGTCTGTAGGGGAGGGTCTTCTGAAAAACTGACGTGCAGAAATGGTATCCCTACCCTGACTCAGTGAAGTTAGACTCTTCTGGCTGTTTCTTCTCCTTAACCTCTCCCACCTTCGCCAAACAGGAACCTTAAATGACCGACAGCAAGTAAAAAGCATGAAGACATAGAAAACTTGGGACTGGAATGGCACAAAGGCAAACTACTCTCCCCTTCTCTGCTTTGGTTTTCCTCCAAAGCCTAAACCAAGGAGCGCTAAGAAGGTGAGAAGAAAAAACAAAACGAAACTGTTATCTGGTGAGAGATGGAGGTTGCTGCTGCGTAGATAAGACCAAAACTTCTAACATCTGACAGGGGGTGGTCTCCAGCTCATGAAAATGTTTATAAAAAGTGTGTCATCTTCCCAAAGCAGTATCCCATCATAAGAGTGTGAGACAAGACTTGAGGACCGGTCAAACAAATCCTGAAGTCAAATTCCTCCCTGACAGCATCCCGCCCAGAAAACAGTTACATAGTAACTTTTCTAAATCCAGCAGAGAAGAGCTGAGCCTTCTGGGCCTCCTGAGGGAAGCGAATCACGTGACAAAGAAAGATTGTGCCCGTGCATCCTCTGTCTTGACAACTTGCTAACAATGAAGTAAGATTGCCCCAGAAGGCAGCCGGTGATGATATGATTATGATGTTTGCCTGGTACCCAGCGCCAACTCTGCTCTCAGAGTTTCCCATCTGTTTCTCCTTGAATTCTGTCTAGAAACCTGGATGGTGGGTCCTAACATTATCCGCAGCACAAGGAATCATTCTCAGGTCTTCCCGCTTTACCATCCTGGGGAGCCTGGCATCCTTGGAAAGCCAACAAGAAAACGAATGCAGGCTGTCTCATTCCTCCAGTGTCCTTCCATGAGGTTTTATAGGCACCCTCTCAACCAAAAGAAGAAAAAAAAGGAATACCCACTTTTCATGTCAGAAACAGGTAGTTGCAAAATTACAGAACGCAGTAGGTTTTACTCACTATCCATTCCTAGCTCAAAATGACTTGATTCATACCAATAGTTCTAGGCTGTTTTAAAAATATTCATTTTCTCTATTTAAAGCTGTCAGGCACAAACTCTTGGGTTGTAGAGAGGTGTAAAATGAACCACCACGCACATTTACACTGCCAGGGATAAAAATGGACAGCTGTAAAATGTGGGAGATTTACTGTGTCATAGTTAACCTTATAGTTAGTATTACTGCCTTTCTGCTGAGGCGGAGTGCTACATTAAGATTTGGACATATCACTCAGTGCCAGCCAGTCACAGAGAAACATATATTTAAAAGAATTCACCGGAGTTTACAAAAACAACAGACTAACAAGTATACAAAAGGCATAGGTAGAGGGGCATGGAGAGAGATGGGGGATAGTCAGCGTAGTTTTCTTGAGGCAGCATAGAATGAGATACCTGTAAATCTTGGTTAGATTGGTGCTGACGCTCACAGACATACCTTTGGTCACTGCCTCGGCCTTCTATTATCTGTAAGGCAAGGTTACAGCCTGCTGTTTCAGTAAGGAAATATAAAATGTTTTCAGTTTCAGAGGCTATGTTCCAATTAACAAATCCTATGACATGGCCATGTGAGTTACCTTTTAGGAATGAATTTCACAATCAAGTGTGTGTCCCTTCCATCCTTGGGCTGATTTAGTTTCCACTGAGGGGGCGTGTCCTGAAACCAACACTCTTATCTTTTGCTCTGTTAAGATTTGTTTCATAAGTTCATAGCTCGTAAATACGATACCATCTCTCTTCTGTTATGAGGCTGGTTTTCTGAATTGACAACAGGAAAATAGAGAAATAGGAAAAGTTGTGGAAGAAGTAATATATTGTAGAGGAAATGCTTATATTTTTTAAATCCTTTTTAACTTGTTACAGTTTGAGTTTATTGACCCTTTTCTTTATCTATTTTGATGACCATTAAAAGAAGATCGAGATCTGTCTTTAAGCAAAGAAGGTAAAAAGAACTGAATTACTGCACCTGAATCCTCAGACAGAGTCATGGTAAAGGGACTCGTGTACACACATGCATGTATGTGCATGCACACACGAGAGGGAGAGAGAGAGAGAGAGAGAGAGAGAGAGAGAGAGAGAGAGAGAGAGGAAGGAGAGAATAGCATCTTCAAATATCCAAGGATTCCAGATTTCACTGAAAAGGAGATATGCAAGAAGAGTGCTATCGTTATAGGACACTCTTGGCCACATTGGGGTCACATGGGAAGGGTGCACCATAGCAGTGGGGGGGGCACAGAACCGCTGAAGCCCAAGCCCGTGTCAGCACACACTAGACCAGCAGTGAAGGAGGAATGGCCAGACTACTCCGCCCAATCAAAGAATTTGGAGAAGACTACAGCATATACTCTTTTTTGGTACTGGGATACTATCAAGCCCCCCTCCCCACAAGTAAATCATGAAGCTAAAAAGAAAAAGTCAGAATATAGAACTAAAAAATAAACAGAAAGGTAAACAGAAGCTGAGTCATTGCACACGAAATTTTCCTATAAAATGGCTTTAAAAAATAATAATCCTAGGGTTGAGAGCTGTGGCTGAGCTGGAGTCAAGCTCAGTGGTTAAGAGCACTGGCTGTTCTTCTAGAGGACCCAGGTTTGATTCCCAGCACCCACAAGACAGCTTGCAATTATCTGTAACTCCAGTTCTAGGAGATCAAATGCCCTCTTCTGGCCTCTGAGGACACCAGCCATGCATGTGGTAAACAGACAAACATGTAGACAATACATATATACACATGAAATTTAAAATTTTTTAAACTTAAAAATAAACCTCTGATACATAAGCTTTCAATTGGGAGAAGGAGACTTGCTCGCTTGGCTCATATTTAGATATTAAGATTTGGAATAACTCTTTGACACAACATAATAGCCATAGAAACTTGAAAAAAAAATGCTGACAATTTGTAAAGTAATGACCACTTCTTCCGAAGGGATCTCAGATGCAACAAGGAGCACAGGACTGAATGGAGTCATTCTGCAGTCTATAAAAACAATTCTGCTTTATGAAAATGAGTTACACGGGAAGCAGGAAGCCGTTCGGTTTCTGAAATCATAAACGCTTATGGCCTGTGTGCTAGAATTTATGTTAGCCTGGACTATTCACTCTTAAACTTTAAGGGACACATAATTAGTTAAATTTGGGTCGCTTCACCCAATTTTCCGTCACCATATTTTTTTAATGTCACACTTGCAACTGTGTCCACATCCTTGTCATGAACTGAAATACACGTGTTAGCAATTATGACCTCCTTGCTATGTATTTCTTCTCTTCTGTGAGTTAATTCTTCCGATCTTCATCATGAAAGCAGAGAAAATCAGATTTATGTTCGAGGAACTGTAACAAAAATTTGGGAGTGTTTATAATCAACCTCACATGTTTCGTTTGCTTATATTAATAAAGATGGGAGAGAGTTTTAAGAGATCACTTGGGGATTTTAGAAATGACTTTTTTACCATCTGATGTCTTCACTGATGTTCCAGAACAGATTACCTGAGCAAATGGGTTATTTTAAGCCTCTAGAGTTCACAAATAAGATTGAACCCACTTCTGAGTAAGACAAGGCGTTGTTTACAGATAAAAGACATTCTGATGTCCCCCTTGTGAGGACCAGAAAGCAAGCAGCAGACACCAAAGCACATTTTCAACAATTCAGGCTTCAAAAGAGAGAGGTTAACAGTGAATTTCATCTACTTAAAAAATCTATGAAACAGATAAAATTGGTCATTATTATCTCCTAAATGTGCTGGTGATACAAAAGAAAATGTAGGATAGAGCATGGCAAGTCTGCCCTCTGCTCGCTCTCGCTCTCTCTCTCTCTCTCTCTCTCTCACTCTCTCTCTTTCTCTCTGCTCTCTCTCTCTCTCTGCTCTCTGCTCTCTCTGTGGTCTCTCTCTCTCTGTTCTCTGCTCTCTCTACTCTCTGCTCTCTCTCTGCGTTCTCTCTCTCTCTCTCTCTGCTCTCTCTCTGCTCTCTCTCTCTGTGCTCTCTCTGCTCTCTACACACTCTCTCTGTGCGCTCTCTCTCTCTCTCCCTCTCCTCTCTCTCTATTCTCTCCAATGACTCTCCCAAAGCGTGACTCTGTTTACCACTCTTTAATCAGAGACTATATTTACTTGGCATTACAAATACCATTTGCTTTGAAGAAAGTTAAAGAATCACAACCACTCAGCCCAGCCCCTGCTGCTAGCATGACTGTGTGCAAGATGTATAAAATAGTTGGTTGCTAATCCACTTATAGACTCTTCATGAAGCCCTAGGAATCAATAACCTCCTTGTTGTACTAAGATACTTCCTGCAGATGGATTGACTCCTGTCAGACCCATTAAATGAACATGATCCTAGCAGCACATAGATAGTTGCTGAAGAATCAGTAAATCGTGGTAGGGAACAGCAAGAGAGATGTAGGAAACAGAAGAGCTAATGAGACTGGCTCACAGATGGATGGCCGATGGCAGAAGTTTCCAAGCCTATAGCAGAGTCACCTAGAAGGCAAATTCAAGAAACTGCTGACTGTACTCCAAGGGCTTCTAATTTAGTATATGTGGAAGTTTCCCAGTGGTCCTGATGTTGTTGCTATAGTTACTCCTGTAGAAACCCCCACCTGACAGGTAAGGACTTTCTGAACTACTCTGGTAGTTCAGAGATTAAGACCAACAACTGATAAAGACTTCATAAAGCTAAAGCAAAGGACACTATAAATCAAGTAAAAAGACAGTCTACAAAATTGGGTGAAGAGTCTTTACCAGCTATATATCTGACAGAGGACTAGTGTCTAAAATGCACAAATAACTCATAAAACTAAATGCCAAGAAAACAAGCAATCCAATTAAAAATTGGCTACGAAACTGAACAGAGCATTCAAAAAAAAAAAAAAAAAAACAGAAGAAAGATAAATAGCTAAGAAATATTTTTTAAGTTGTTCCACATCCTTAGCAATTAGGGAAATGCAAATTAAAACTACTCTGAGATTTCATCTTACCCCAGCCAATGTCAGCAAAGAGGCAGGAGTGTGAACCATGGGATCAGGATGGAGGTTCTTCAATGAGCTGAATAGATCTACAGTAGGTCCCAGCTTACTGCCCCCGGGGAATATACCCAAAAGACTCAGACATGTTTACTCAGCCATACTCACTGCTATTCCATTAACAATAGCCAGAAAATGGAAACAACCTTTGATGTTTATCTACTGATGAATGGATAATGAAAACAGGGTGCATACCTATGATGGACTTTTACTCGGGTGTAAAGAAGAATGAAATCTGCAGGCAAACAGATGGATCTGAAAATAATCACTCTGAATAAACGAAAACTCCGAAAGACAAATATCACTGTTTTGTCTTTCATATGTGCATCCTAGCTCCAAAGGTTTACCTGCATGTGTTTAAATTAGATTACCCATGGAAGTCAGGGCACTGGACAGGGACCATGGAGGGAGGGTTTTCAAGAGTGGGGGAGGGCCTGAGAGATGAGTAATGGGGCAGGAATGGTTAAATGGGGTGGGGGTGAGAGCACAGCATAGAGGAAAGAGTACTGGGAGGGACCACCCATATTAAGGACCTTTGAAAAGACCTTTGTAGCTACTTTCAAGATATACACACACACACACACACACACACAGAGAGAGAGAGAGAGAGAGAGAGAGAGAGAGAGAGAGAGAGAGAGAGATATTAAATGGAATTACTATGTTCAGGTGATGATGCCTCTTCCAAACACCATATGCTATCAAACAAAAAGCCCACTACCAGGTGTGCATTACCTCTCTTAGAGTTGTTGGTCATAGGGTCCCTAGTCAATACAGGCTGTTGTCATTCCTTTGGTTACCCTCCAGAACGTGATGTAAGACCCTATACTTGATGAAGACACCATATACTTGAGTCACAGGAAACGGGGAAATCAAACTGGAGCTAACAACAAAGTTTCATTACCATAGTGTCAGGCGTGATATACAACAGGCCACTGAGGGAGAAATGTAATCAGCAGTCTTCCCCAGCTATGAGCTCTGCAAGCTGCAGTATCAACTGGCCCTGGCAAAATATGCCCATTGGTGCAGTAGTGGCACAGGTGTTCTAGGACTAATAAACTGCCTTCTGACTGGATTTGAGAGTCAGTCCACAAGATGGAACTGGTGCCTGATACGGTTAACTGGACCAAGATCCTATGGCTAGATAAGTCTTAGGTCCTACTTAAGAACCTACTACTATTATCCAGCTAAATGGACATAATGTTAAACTGCCCCTAAATACTTCCCTGTATACAATACATTAGGACAGCTCTCAACCTTCATTGGAGAAGCTTCTTTTAGCAGTAGATGCTGATTAATGAAGAGACTCACAAAGTGCAGAGAATAAGAGACTGTGACGCGAAGTAGAAGTTTCTGGATGTCATGTAATGTAGACTCATGGTATTTTGCTGAGGCGAGACCCATGGGAAGACACAGGATGTCTGGAGAGAGTATAAGTGGGACTCAAGGGACAGTGACAGAGCACTTGCATAGTTAGCTGCACAACTCTTTGTTGGTCTCGAGTCTTCACTGATCTTCACTTTGTTGAGAGAGGCAGAGCAGAGAACTCCTAGTGTTTTTGCTAGTCCTGCTCACTCCGGCTAACTTATGCCAATTTGGCAGAGGCCTGGCAGTTTCTGTTGGATCTGTTGCTCATTCGCGTTTGATGACCCTTTTTGAACTGGACTGCTGGTATCCTGACACTACTAAACTGGACTGTTGGTGTTCTGACAACAAAGATTGTGATTGCCCCAAAGAACTACTTCTAAACAGGTCCATATCCCCTTGTCCCATTTGCCATCCTGTTTACCTTTGGAAGATGGGCCAGAAAGGGGGTGGGGTGGGGGTAGAAGCACTTGGGAACCCTTATTAAAGTAGGCTTTAAAAAAATCTAAGTCTACAGGGAGTGTTTGCCCTAAAATGAACATCTATATCACAATCCCTCTTACTAAGGCTCAAAAAGCATCATGGAAGAAGAGACAGGAGACAGAGGTAGTGGATGACTGCCACAGAGAAGCATTTTCCAGACTTTACAAGGCCATTTGACATATGAACACACGTCGGCTGTGACTTCATGCACAACAAAAATACAGCCAAAATTCCAGTGTGGATTGGGACGGGAGGCTCACATTTCCCTCCCTCAGCTGAGGAGTGATTGGCAATTGATGGTTGCTACAGGAGAGAGGGCCAGTTTTCTTCAGATGAAAACACTGAGAGGCTTTCCAGTGGATGGTCCAACACCCACGCACACATTGGTGTGTGAAGTGGATTCAATAGGTTTAAAAAGAAACACATGAAATCGGGAGGGAAACTCACAGGATAGGAAAACTTGGAGGAAAGAGAGTGGCAGGGGATTTGCCTGAAATACAAATTCATATACAAAATACTCAAACAATAAATCTGGAAAAGTACCTTCATCTGCAAAGATAGAACAATATTATAAATGTGTATAATATAGAGATAGAAAGGCCCTAGATTAGTAAGGTTTTTTATTTCATTTCTTCTAGAAAAAATGTTCTTTTACCATAAAGATTATCTCAGGAACAATTTGTTTCTCTAGCAATGAAGCTGAGTTCTTACACCAAAAAGACTACCAAAGGAGCCAAAAGGCCCTCCCCATGGCAGGGCCAGCTAGTCACTACCTACACTGGATGTTGTCTCCCTGGGCATTTACATTTCAAGAAGGACCAAGCCTCTGGACTTGGAGACATCTCTTGGTACTTAAAAAAATAAGACACATGGGCATCCTGAAATTTTATTTACAAGCCAAGGGTTGAGAGAAGCATTTTGGCCATTAAATTTCCCAGGATAATTTTTCAAGACAGAGAGGGTGGCTGCCTTCTTCCCTAGCACAAGCAGAAGAAAATCTTTCTCTTTGACCCTTGCCTATGGCATGCCCAGTCCTCAGAAGAACATTTGGCCTGGCTGTTAACAAGTCACCCAGAGGTAAAATCTGGAACAATGAAGCACATGTGTCTAAGAAAATCTCTCTCTGAACTAAGACAATATATGCTTTCAAGATAAATTAATAAAAATATTAGATACCCTACAGCAAACTAGCCTTGTTTTCACGGTTACTGCTTAGGATATCTCGCATCTGCTGATTCGTCAACTGATCTATAAAAGGGTATTAAGGAATGTCATCCAAATGACATCTATCCCATAGAAAAAATGACCCCATATGTTAAAGTCAATTGTCTTTTTGGCCATTAACAGATTCCAATCTATCTTACAGCTTTATCCTAGTGCCCTCTTACTGAGCTTCCTATAAATGTCCAGTCTCTCAAATGCTCTCAGAATCCTCCTGCCATCTTGTGGATTCTGCATTAACTCAAAAGTCAGATGAAAACAAGAATGCACATTCATGTAATTATACGGATTTTTTTCCTTGCATTTTGTATTAGCTGTGCACATGCACTTGCTAGAGTATGTGCGTGCCACTGTTGGGCTGCGTGTCTGCCTCACGGCTGGGACACCAGAGAGCCATCGGCCTGTCGCTCAGGGAAGGCAGAACAGGTCTCAGCCTGTATCCCCCCACCGCCACGAGAAACAGTAAGGGCTGGGACAGAGGTTGTGATTCTCAAGTCTCCTGTGTACCCAGATGCTGCTAGGGGCCGAAAGGAGTTGAGAAGGGTGGTCTGGGGTCCACCCTTCCCCTACCCACCAGGTAGGAAGGGGATGGCTGAGCCTGGGGCAGGGCCGAATCCGGTCTGGTTCTGAGTGATTGCTGATAGCATGGAGGGGCTAGAAGACAGAAGGTCATCTCCAGGAGATTTAGGCCTCCCCCTGCAGTGATATTTGAGAAGGAGAAGGTCCTTTTTTGTCCAAACTGCTTTATTTGATGGCGGATATGAATGTATACATCTTACTCAGGGTGAACCAGGGATTAAATACCATTTGCAGGAAGGGATGTCCAGGAAGGGAATCTCATTGGTTAAACACCCAGGGCCTATCTAGATACCTCATTAGCATAGAGAACTCTAGGTTTTTATGCTAGTGACCAGTTGTCATGCTCCTCTCCATGGCATGTCATGGTTACGTGTTCCAGGACAGGTACAGCCTGACCAGGAGCTGGTTCCAATGCCCGCCATTCTCCATTTTGAGATTTCCTGGGTTTTTGAACCTGCTTCAACCTTACCAGTTTTTACCAGGTTCAGTCATTCCCACCCTTCCTGGTGGGTAGGGGAAGGGTGGGCCCAGACCACCTTTCTTAACTCCTCATGGTCCTTAGCAGCATCTGGATACACAGGAGATTGAGAACCACAGTCCACTCACCCCCTGATCACATGCCACAGTGATTATGTGGGGGTCACAGGACACTTTCAGGAGTCAGTTCCCTCTTTTCTCCCTGTGAGTTCCAGGGATCAAAATCACTATTAGCTTGGAGGCGAGTGACTTTTGCTCACTGAGTAGTCTTGTCGGCCCCCAAATTGACATTGTTAACTTTCTGAAAATTATACTTACTGGAGAATCCATCATCATCACAGCAACAGAAGGTGAAGCAGGAGTAGGTGGGCTCACGCCTCACTGCGACCCTTATGTCTCTACCACCTAGTTAGCGGAAACTCACTGACTCCTTTCTAATACTGATGTATCCTTTCCCTTGTTGGAAATGAAAAGAATCAACCCTTAAATCTATTCAAGTAAAAATGATTCTCCCAAGGCCTACAGTGGTACAATTCCAGGCATCGTTCGCATTCCCCCAAATTCCAAATGACAACTTCTGAAGTTGTATAAAGTGGACAGCTATGAATAAACTTCACTGGATCTTAGAAGGATGGGTAGGATCCTTAAATCATGTCTGTATTTCTCTATAGTCCTTGATTCTATGCTGTACAAACACTCATCTACAAGCTAAATAAGCTCCGTGAGGCCACATCTACACTAAAGGAAGAGGAAGCTGTGCCTCCTTAGATGTCTGAAATGTCTTTTCCACGTCTCACTGGTATGCAGAAGACCATATGCTTATGTGTATAAGTGATTGCATTCTCAGTCTCTGCTCAGACAGAAGCAGCTCACGAGGCCAGAAAGACAGTGCGAGGCCAGTTGTCTCTACGTGTTGCTTTCAGAGTACTGTTAGCTCAAAGGCAAACGCCTGCCCTTCTGCCCAGCTAGCTACCTCCTCCACAGCATAACAGCCCTTGGTTGGAAAGATTTAGCCGAATCGTTGCTAGATTTGAAGTCATTCACCTTCACTGAGGCTTACACAACCTACAACCCACAGCGATGTGTCATTGCACAAGGAGAAATCTGTTAATAATCGTGTTCATCTGGAAGCCAAGGGGTTGGGGAGTCAATAAAATGATTTCTAATGATATTCTGCTATACTCATAGAGCAGTGCCCAGCCCAATTGTCACTACTGAGGGTTCTTCCAGCAGGTGATGGGAACAGATGCAGAGACCCTGACTTAGTCAAGGTTTCTAATCCTGCACAAAACATCATGACCATGAAACAAGTTGGGAGGAAAGGGTTTATTCAGCTTACTCTTCCACATTGCTGTTCATCACGAAAGGAAGTCAGGACTGGAACTCCAGCAGGTCAGGAAGCAGGAGCTGATGCAGAGGCCACAGAGGGATGTTTCTTACTGGCTTGCTTCCCCTGGCTTGTTCAGCTTGCTCTCTTATAGAACCCAAGACTACCAGCCCAGGGATGGCACCACCCACAAGGGGCCCTCCCCCCTTGATCACTAATTGAGAAAATGCCTTACAGCTGGATCTCATGGAGGCATTTCCTCAACTGAAGCTCCTTTCTCTTTGATAACTCCAGCTTGTGTCAAGTTGACACACAAAACCAGCCAGTACAGACCCACAACTAAACATTAAACAGAGCCTGGGGAACCCTGAGGAAGAAAGGGAGGAAGAAGCTAGAGGGGTTGAGGACAGCAGGAGAACACGGCCCACGGAATCAGCTAAGCAGGGCTCATGGGGCACACAGACTGAAGCTGCAGCCATGGCGCCTGCGTGGATCTGTGCTAGGTCCTCTGCATATGTGTTATGGTTGTTAGCTTAGGGATTTTGTGGGACTAACAGCAGGAGTAGGGGTGTCTCTCTTTGTCTGTTTGTGGGACCCTTTCCTCCTACTGGGTGGCCTCATCCAGCCCTGATATGAGGGTCTGTGCCTACTTTTATTGTATCTTGATAAGCCACATTCAGTTACTATCCCTGGGAGGCCTGCTCTTTTCTGAAGGGAAACAGAGGAGTGTGGGTCTGGGGGGAGAAAAATGGGGGAGGGGGGATGGAGGGAAGGGAAGCTGCAGTCAAGATGTATTGTATGAGAGAAGAATCAATTAATATTTTTTATATAAAAAAGTGTACAAGTTGACAGTTTCTATATTCAGGCCACTATCAAATGTGAAAGATTTGCCTAAAACGGACCAAGTTCAGGAAATCAGCCAAAGTTGGTTACAGAGATATCAATGCTGAGCCAGCACAGACTTCCCGAGAGAGAACATGTTCACTCATCTGATGAAATGTTCCAGAAGTTTCAAGAAGAGCTTGGTGCACAT
Organism: Uromys caudimaculatus; assembly: GCA_028551405.1. Taxonomy (NCBI): domain Eukaryota; kingdom Metazoa; phylum Chordata; class Mammalia; order Rodentia; family Muridae; genus Uromys; species Uromys caudimaculatus. The sequence continues at coordinate 20,970,024 of CM052715.1, read as the reverse complement.
GTAGGCCATGTCCCTAGAATTAACAGATTTATGAAGTCAATATGTGAACTGGTGTCTGTTATCTTAAAACTGTCAGCTTCAAGTGTCTTACCAACAAAGAAACTCTATTCCATCATAAAAATAAACATGTTTCCTAATTTTTGTCTTCTTTACAATAATGTTTATCAATATTTGTATAGAAATGTCCCTGGGTAGGAAGAGAGAAGGCTCTGATCCCTGTCTTAATGCTGATCCTTGCCCTTGGCGCCAGATAACTTAGGCAGGCTCTGTTTCTAGCACCGATTAGTTCCAAAGGTGTCACTTTAAAGGGAAAATATCTCGCTTCTGGCACGAGCAGAACAGTGAAAACAGACACGGAGGTCACATATAATATTCTCATTAACATTTTTCCTTCCCAATCTGATGCCTAGGAAAGTAAATTTACCTTTTATAGAGAACGATACAAAAAATAGAATCGTGTCCATTCTATCACACTGTGTCATGTCTGTCCCTCTCCAGCGTCACAGAGAGTCTGCATGTCTGGGTGGCCACTGTCTGTCTGTACTGCACCCATTCCAGCTATGTCTTTTCTGAATAGTTGATAGAATTTCATATCCGAACTGAACTTTCTTAGATCTTTGTGGCTGACATTAACAGTTACTTCTTGATTCATCTTGATATCCATGTCTTTGTGCTACCTTCATTTTCCTGTTATAATTCTCTCTCTCTCTCTCTCTCTCTCTCTCTCTCTCTCTCTCTCAAGTTCATACTTTCTATTGTTCTACCAAACACACAACACACCACACACACACAAAAAAAAATTACCACACACACCATACACAAAAACACCATACACACCACATGCATCCACACAGACATACCATACACACAAACGCATACACCACACACACATAAAAACACACCACAGAGATATACACACATACCACACACACATGTCACACACAAATATACAAAAACACACGCCGAAAAATATACCACACACAAACACTCCACACACACCATACACACAAATACCACATACAAACACACACACACACCATATACACACACCTGTACACTTTATTAGCATTGGAAACAGGGCAGTCAGTAGAAGAAAGAAATTATTAATGCTCTAAACATGGGATTTGATATAATAGCTGGTTTTTGTTAACTACTGTCCTCATAACTCACTTATTATTTATCTGTAGCCTCTCCTTTCTTTATTACCCAATATTTCTTCCCTTGTTTCATCATTAACAGAACTTTATTTAATATTCCATAAATTTTAAAGAAATCATTTTTTTCATATTAGATAGTACTTTGTGTTGTCAAGAAACTACAAGGTATTGATTAAAGAGAGCTGCTTATTTGGGAGGAATATTTTTTAATTAGTAGTAATTTATATCTTCAAGTCTCCATGGAGCACAGTGAATGTTTTACTGCATAATGTGTGTCTGCTTGTGTTTCAAGCTCTCAATGGCCACCAGAAGCACATGACCACCATCAACGGCTTTAGGACTAATTACAGCCCTGTGGGAAAGCTACCCAAAATGGTCATTTTCTTCCAATACAATTCTATGTGTTTGACCTAGCCCATCAATTTAGGTTTTATTTGTAATTTCTCATTCTCTATTGCTTTTAAATACTTCTTGTTGTCACTAAAATATCTAAAGTGATTCTATTCCCATGAAGAAAGGGAAATGCCAGTTTGTAGAAAACACCTGAGCCCTGAATGTGTTCTGAGATATTTCCCTGGCAATGGATTGATGACATCTAAATCATAGCTAATCTTCTTTGCAGTTTTAATGCTTCAGATTCTAGGCATCAAGCTTTGCTCTTTACTCTTGACATTGACATGATTTCAGAAAGCATTCTTTCAGGCACTTATTTTGCAAAATGCATTATAACTTCTTATGTAGTGTGACCTCGTGTGTTGAAGGAAGAACAGGGTGAACAAGAGTTACAGCCTCCCCAAATGGCTATGGTACCAGGTTTTGTAGGACCATGAAAGGCAACCTGGTTCCTGATTGAGCTAAGGCTAGAAACCCCAGTGACCCTAAAGGGACACCAGGCTCCTGGCACGAGGCTGCAGCCCTCCATAGATTGGTGACCATCAGTCATGTAAGGGTAATGTCTCAAGCCCCTCCACAGGTAGAGGATGTGATCTTTGGTCATTAGGCTCAAGACAGATCTCCATTTTAATAAAGTACCTAAAGTCCTGGAGGGCTTAGCCAATAAACTCTCCTTCCCAGAGACTCCTCCCTGCAAAAGGTATTTAACCCCAGGCCCGCTCTGAGAAAGTGGGACACGGTTTTACTCATCCACTTTCCACCATGACAATAAATGCCTTAAAACCATGGACTGCCTCTCTTCATCGGGATCCGCTGTGGGGAGCCATGGAGAAGGCCGTAGCTTAAAGAGCTGCAGTCTAACCATAGAAGGCCTCTCTGTGCTCCCAGACACGGCCAAGACCAACCTCAAGCTAGCCGCCAACAAGCCAAGGACTCATCCCCATGGGATCCCCCTCCCCCCAAGACCAGATCCTGCCTGTAGGCCCCCACTCTGTTCTCAGCTCTTTCCGGGCTCCCAGCAGCACCTGGGTGTCCAAGAGCCTGAGAACCAGACAGGGTCACCAGAACCTCAGACTGCACTCCCCCACCCTGAGCAGTGTCTGTGGCCTCCCCATAGACCTACACCTGTCTGGTGACGGTTCGGGATAAGCGCAGTCAAAACTCCCACGTCCTGCCTCCCTGAGCGGCCTAGCCCTGTGGCAGAGCAGACACGGGACCACTAAACCTACAAAGTTTCACCATAGTAGGTGCTGCTTAAACTTTGGATAGCTATGAAAGAAGGGCACACCTTCCCCCAAAGCCTGTCAACACCCCTCAGCAGTTCCTGTCCTACGCTGTCACAGCACCCCCACCCTGTGCCCTGGCAGCTCTGTGCTCTGTGTCCATGTGCAGACAACACAGCGAGGAAGCTTCATTAACAGCAAACATGGGAAAGGGTAGGGAAGCAGCTCCCTCCCTTGTGTCAACTGCATGAGGCTCAGGGGACAGTCCTGCAGGAATAATCCATGCATCTCAAATCTTACAATAGCATCATTCCCCCTACACCAAAAGAATAATATAAAATGTGATAAACAGCTCATTACCTCCCCAAAGTGAGTGATGCCCTGAAGTTCTCTGAGTTTGGGAGCTGGAGAAGAAATTCCTACTGTTGTTAGCTGTTTCTAAATCTCTCAGGCAAGCTTTTCTTGAGAACCCCAAAAACGGGACTAAGTAAAACCTAGGTACCCCACCAGCCATCCCCCTGCCTCCACACTCGGAGGCACCCAGGTACTCTGGTTCTGTTTTTATTTTTCCTTTCTCACTCCATTGTCAAGGCAATTCAAGGCTTACTGGAAACTCTAAATACACCTGACTGATACAGGTGGAGGAATGCACTTCCTGCCTGGTATACTCCTAAATCATTGTCACACCCCAGGGACATGTGCACTTTTCTTTTTCATTGGTGTAAATTTTTTTCATTTTTCAAGACAGGGTTTCTCTGTGTAACAGCCCTAGCTGTCCAGAAACTCGCTTTGTAGACCAGGCTGGCCACAAACCCAGAGATTCTCCTACCTCTGCCTCCTGAGTGCTGGGATCAAAGGCGTGCACCACCTCCACCACCCAGCTTCTGCTGTTGTGGGAACAATCCAGTGCGGTGTGGAAAGTGAAGCCCCGAGTGTCCATCCCGGGCACCGCGATTCTGGAAGGGACAGAAAACACGGGGAGTGGCCTTGAGTCTTCCCACAGAGTCCAATGGGCAGGTGGGGGCTGCCCATGGGTGGGGGGAGAGGGCTGTCCTTGGGGAACGTGGGGCAGCAGTCTTTGTGGGTTTTCTAGCCCAGGGCACTGCATACGCCTCTGGGTGTCGCAGACAAGCTAGCAGGAGCACAGTTGGCATCCCACCATGGGGACAAGGTTGGGCAGCGTGGGCGCCCAGCTAGCTGCTTCAGCTTGGGTGAATGGGTACCATCTGGAATTGCTGAGAAGCCCTCGGAGAGAGATTAGATGCAGCTCCTTAATCAAAGGCCGGATCCTTCGCTTCCCACGGCAGGTCAAGATGAATAGAGACAGTCCATAATTCTAGGGCGTTTATTTTCATTGTGTTGAGTGGCATGGATGAAATCTTACCCTTCAACTTCCGGGAGCAGAGAGGCAGAAATAGTAACTGGGAAGAGGCGTGGCTAAGTCTCTAGGTGTCTCATTAACTTGGGGATGGCTTGGGGCTGTGTGGCCACACCTTTACCTGAGGAGGGGCTGGTCAGAGGTCTGACAACAGGTCCTTCCCATTGGCTTGGTCTGAGAGTTTAAGGATACCTTATCTGCATGTGGGAGGGCTTGGTGTTGCTCCTACATGACAGACCTCACATGGTAGACCTCACATGACAGACCTCTCTACAGGAGGCTGTGGGGGATTGTACTTGACAGGAGCCAAAAGGCCTCTCGGGAACATTGGCAAAACACTTTCCAGTCCCTTGCGGGTTGCCGCACTGGGTGGCCCGGAGTTAAGCCTGTGCTGGACCCGGTGCCCGACTACCTGTCACGGACCACTGCCCCACACGCTGTGACATTTTCCTATCCCCATATGAAATATAGTGATCATATTCACCCTCCATTGCTCTCCCTGTCTCCTCTCCTGCCTTCCTCACCCCAGTCTCTTCCACTTCCCAAATAACCTCCCCACAGCAAAAAAGAAAATAAAATAAATTTTAAAAAACCCTATACCTGTAGTTGTTACAGCCAATTATGACAACAAACAGTTTAAAATCATGGAATTGAATCCCCTCCAATGTCTGGTGGCTTCACATCTGAAACTACTGTGACAGCCATGTGGTCCCCTTGCTCTGTCACTCGTCCCTGGCCGATGCTCCCCTTGGCTGGCGCTACTGGGTTTGCATCTCTGCTTCTTTGTTTCTACTTTTATTTTAAGTTGGTTTTTTTTTCAATTTTTGCGTCTGTGTTCGGGCCTGAGTATAAATCTCTGCACCATCTGCACATGATTGTTTGTAGAGAGGGTGTCAGTCTCCTGGAGTTAAGAGTTACAAGCAACAGTGAACTGCCTAGTGTGCACGCTGGGAAGTCACCCTGGGTCCTCTGCAAGGGCAGCAGGTGCTCTTAACCTCTCTGAGGCTCTTCCCAGCCCCACCTGCTACTCTTGCCTGTAACATCTTCCTCTGCCTTCCTTTAAACTGTGATTGCATTCAGGGTCCACCTGAATCTTCAGCTTGATCTCCTACTTGAAGAGCTTCACCTTAACCTCATTGGCAATGTCTTTGCCATGGACAGGAACACGCATAGTTCCAGGAATTAAGGCCTTCTGTTGAGAGGGTGGCCTGCCAGATGCCTAAAAAGATAAGAAAGGAATCATCAGACTTTAAGTGCAACTCTTTGAAAATTAGATAGTGCAGTAGACATTCTGCAACAACAACAACAACAAAAAAAAGATGACAAGGAGAGGGCTGCCAGCAAACAGCCAGTCACTGTATGTACCTGTATCTTGATGGGAACGCAGAAGCTATTTTCAGAAGAGATAAAATCAGAAATGCCTGCAAGTCACGACCATTGAGTAAAATGGAGGGAGAGCTGTTTCCACGTAGTGGGCTGAGGGGCTTGCCACCACACAGCCCCATGTCAGGGAATAAAGGAATCTTATATGGAACAAAGAAAGGAACAATTCCAGAGAAATGCACCCACAAATAAGAACATTTGACCACACCCACCCCTCAAAAGTCCAGCTCCGGTCTCAGTCCCAAAGCAGAAATTCTCAGACTCCGCAATGGGAAGCACTTTCTACTTTCCATTCAAAGACCTCTCCTCGTGGGAGTTATGGCTATTCAAATTTGCCATCTTGAGATTAAAATGAGCACTTTCAGAAATCTGCCTCTTGGTCTACAGAGTGAGTTCCAGGACAGCCAGGGCTATACAGAGAAACCCTGTCTCAAAAAACAAAAAAACAAAAACAAAATGAGCACTTTCAAATGTTTATTAACTCATTTCAAAATAACAGTAATGAACCCAGGACATCATTTAGTAATATAGTTTATGAAAATAATTAGGTTTTTCCAAAACAACAACAACAACAAAAAAGATTTAGGAGGTGAGTGGTATTTTTGGCAAACACTTCCATGTCTGTCCTAATAAGAGACATCTGGACCCGTACCTGCCCCTGCACTTAACCAGCTGCAGCATATTTTGGCTGAAGTGTGTGGAGAAAACGTCCCCTCCCAGCGAGCCGCTCCTGGAAAATGGGAGTCTGTTTTAACAGTCCCTTTCAGCTATTTGTGCACTGAAACGGAAAAAGCAATGGTATCCTGAAACAATGGTTTCCTAAGGACAAGCTGCAAGCAAAAGCTGGTGCCCATTAATGAACTGCTCTATCTTACATGAAAGGCACTGATGTATCTCACACCGGGGACGTATCTTTTATCAATGTGTAATTCTGTGTGTCGGTGGCAAATCTTTGTTCAAGTTATTCAGATCCTCAAAGTGTTGGTGAATTTCATTCCACAGCTTCCAGTGAAACACATTTGTTAATATTATCACTGATCTCATTAGAAAATGTCATATTGGAAAGTTCCCAGTAGGCAATTTAAGTTTTCTAAACTTATAATTTTTTGATACAGGTCTTTCTATGTATCCCAGGCTCCTAGATGTCCTGGAACATACTTCAAAATCACAGAGATCCGCCTGCCTCTGCCTCCTGAGGGCTGGGATTAAAGGTGTGCACCACCATGCCTGTCTCTATGGGTTTTTTTTTTTTTTAATTTCTTTCTTTCTTAAAGTCTGAGATTCGTTATTGGAAGTCAAAACTATCATTTATTTTCCTTAAGTCACAGGCTTGCTTTATTCATTTAAAAAATAAAACAAAACAAAACAAAATAAAACTGTCTTCCAAACACCAACACTAGTGCCCCTGAGACTCAGGTAAAAACGGTTAGTATGGGGAAATGGTGATTTCAACTAAACAGCCGCACTGCTGTTTTCCTTTGTAATGGCTGCTGCTTTCTGCATACAGAACTGCTGTAGACATGAACTCTCATTTTCTCACATAAAATATTTTAAAATTGCTATTCAACTTACACATTTTACTGCTTCATCCCATCAGCCTCAAGGGAAACTAGTCTTTTCTTACAACTCTGTGTGCTGTTGAAACTGGTTAGCTGGCCAGATGGCCCAGTGGGTAAAGTACTGGCTGTGAGTATCTAACAGCCTGAGAATCCCCAGAACCCATAGTGGAAGAACACAATTCCTGAGATTTTTCTTTGTACTTCACATGGGCATGTGTGTGTGTGTGTGCATGTGTGTGCATGTGTGTGCGTGTGTGTGTGCGTGTGTGTGCGTTCATGAGCACACACAGGAAGAAATAATACATTTAAAGACTGCTACAGCTTGAGCCACAGCAAAGGCTAATTTGGTTTTAGCCATCACTGTTTTACGCCATCAATGCGAATGTGAGCATCGTGAGGAACACATAACCCTGGTATTAATATGAAAGAGTTTTGCGTTCAAGAACATCTGGAAAGGACCTCTGAGACTTTAGGGAGAGCTGAAGAACACCTAAAAATCCCCACTCCATTGTGAAACGAAGGGCTCTTTTCTTCATATTTTGAGATGCCAATATATACTTAGTACCTTTCATAAAATACGAAGATTCAATTAAGAATTGCCAGCCAGGTATAGTGACACATGACTAGTAACACATGACTCTAACCCCAGCATTTGGGGACAGAAGCAGGAAGACCCCTGTGATTTGAGGTCAGCCAGATCTACATAGTGAGGCTTTGTTTTAGAAGAAGAAGAAGAGGAGGAGGAGGAGGAGGAGGAGGAGGAGGAGGAGGAGGAGGAGGAGGAGGAGGAGGAGGAGGAGGGGGAGGAGGAGGAGGAGGAGGAGGAGGAGGAGGAGGAGGAGGAGAGGAAGATAAAAAAAGAAAGAAAAGAAGAGGAGGAGGAAGAGGACAGAAGGATCACTTGCATTCTGGGGCTCTGTGATTCACAGAACTCAGAAATGCTGACATGGGAGTGAGGACACTGTATAATAGTGAAAGGGAGCAAAGGGGAAAGGCCCTGGGGTAGAATCCAGGGGAAGCAGAGCGAGAGCCTCCGGCATCCCCTCCCAGTGTATCCCACAGGAAGGCAGTTAAGTCTCTCTACTTATCGTTATAAGTGACAACATAAGTATTGCCAGCCAGGAGAGCTCTCCTGAGTCTTGGGGTCCAGTGTTCTTGCCAGAGAATCAGGCAGTGTTTATATGACTAGCTTCACCTCTCAGACTGCAGACTCCTCCCAGAGTGAAGCAGCTAATAAATTATAGTCACATCATTGTCATAAGCCATCTGATCAAATGGGCATACGATGACATAAGGCTCAGGCATGCCAACCAGTCTTGGCAGGCAGAATATCTCAAGTACTCAGAGTTCATACTATATTCAAATGTCAGAGATTTGATCTGTTGCTGTCAGTACTATACTGATCAAACTGCCCCCAACATGACAAAAAAAAGAGAAACAAGAAGTTGAAAGGCAATACAAAATGCAACAGTGAAGAAAACTTTGAGGTATAATTAATATCCTCAGGGAGAATCAGAAAAGACCCTATTCCAGATTAGAAACACAGCTCAGTGGTAGAAGCCCTTGCCCAGCATGTGTGGCGGCTTTTAATTCCAAACAACAACAAACACACACACACACACACACACACACACACACACACACACACACACACACACACACACACTGAGCACATCACAAAATGTATTCTCACAAAGTAAGAGAGAAGTTGTGGAAATTAACCATCAAAGCATCCAAAATATAAAAACAATCAGGATATAATATAATAGAGCTAGAAATTAATACAGGAGAAGTACCAAGCTACACAAATACATGTGGACCAGACAAAACACTTATGTACCAGGGGATCACTAAAGAAATAAGGAAGAGTGGTTTCCATCTGTGGCGGGAGACCTCTGCCTGGGCCACCAGGGCTCCATAGACATATAGCGCTGGGAGAAAGCTAGCCTCCCAGGAGTGTGGAAAAGCCCGTGAGAGGGGGTAAGACAACACCACTGCTCAGCAGGACTCGCCCGGAATCCTTGGGACACAGGGACTGAGGAACAGCCAGGGGATGAAGCATCCTGGTTTCCATCTGTGGTGGGGGACCTCTACATGGGCCACCAGGGCTCCACAGCCAAATAGTACTGGAGGAAAGTTAGACTCCCAGGAGTGTGGGCAACCCTGTCTGCTCAGAGGGACCCACCTGGAATCCCCAGGACACAGGGACTGAGGAATGCTCTTCTGGTTTCTTTTGGTGACTGGGAAGCAGATCCTGTGACACAGGGCTCCATACTCAAATAGTGCCAGGAGAGAGCCGGTATCCCAGGAGTGCCCACACACCTTCAAGCACAGGCAAGACCACCAATTCTGTTCAAATTCACTGGATCAAGAGGGACCATTGCAGAGCCATTAGGACAGAGGAACCAAGGGACAGCTGGGGACTAGATCCTTCTGGTTTCTGTCTGCACCCCAGAGCTGACCCTGTACCACAGCTCTCCAAACCCAAATTCCTCTCAGAGAGAACTGGTCTTCAAGGAGTGTTGACACTGGGGCTTGCAGGAAAGACAAGCCACAGTCAGAGAGAGTAAGACCAGCTGACACCAGAGATAATCAGATGGCAAAAGGCAAGGGCAAGAACATAAGGAACAGAAACCAAGGCTACTTGGCATCATCAGAACCCAGCTCTCCTACCACAGCAAGTCCTGGACACCCCAACACACCAGAAAAGCAAGACTCAGATTTAAAATCACATCTCATGATGATGATAGAAGACTTTAAGAAGGAAATAAATAACTCCCTTAAAGAAAT
>CM052715.1:20943652-20959641 GCA_028551405.1 Uromys caudimaculatus | reverse complement strand
TTCCTGGGTTCTCAGGCCCGGGATCCCGGCAGATCCGGGCGGGTCTGGGCGAGAGGTGCTGCTCCCCTCAACCCCACTCACGGTCCTTCCAAGTTCCTGTGAGGCTTCCTCTCTGCGGCGCTCCTTGGCTACCGACTCCTGGTCTAAAAATTGATTTTAAAGGTGAATATTAGTAGGGGTATGGAGGTGGTTCAGTCAGTGTCTTACAGTTTCTATTGTTCTGATAAACACGTTGACCAAAAGCAACTTGGGGAGGGAATAGTTTATTCCATTTTACACTTCCAGGTAACTGTCCATCACCCAGGGAAGCAAGGGCAAGAACTCAAGGCAGTAACTGAAGCAGAAAAAACAGAGGTGTGCTGCTTACTGACTTGTTACTTATGGCTTTCACAGCCTGCTATCTTAGAGCCCCCAGGACCACCAGTCTAGGGGTGACACTGACCACAGTGAGCATTGCCCTTCTGCATAAATCATCAATCAAGAAGACGCACCACAGGCTTGCTACAGGTCACTTTGGTTGGTGCAGCTGAGGTTCCCTATTCCAAAATGACTAGCTTGAGTCAAATTCACATAAAAACTAGCTTTCATAGTCGGTAAATGCCTGCTAGACAAGCATGAGGGTCTGAGTTTGGATCTCCAGCACCCATGTAAAAAGCCGGGTGTGGTCACATGTGCTTGTAACCCCAGTTTTGGAGTGTTGTGCATAGACTGGCAGATCCCTGGAAGCCATTGTTCACCCAGTCTTGCTGAATCAATGATGCTGCAACTAAGGTGGAGAGTAATTGAGGAAAACATCTGATATTGACCTTTGGCCTCCACACATGCATGCATGCAAATGTGCATATACCCATATAATCATGTATAACACACACACACACAATACACACACTTATACAAGCATGTATAATACACACACACCTATACAAACATGTATAATACACCCCCCATACAATCATGTATAATACACACATACATTCAAACATGTATAATACATTCCCATCAAACATATATAATACACAAACAATCATACAAACATGTATAACACACACACACATGTATAAGACACTCTCCATACAAATATGTATAACACACACATCCCATATAAACATGTATAATATACACACATACATCCCATACAAACATGTATAATACACAGACATAAACATGTATAACACACATGCAAATATGTGTAACACACACAAACATATAATACACACACATAAACATGTGTAACACACACAAACATGTATAATACACACATATGCAAACGTGTAACATACACATACAAATGTATAATATAAACACACATATACAAACATGTATAATATTCACACACATCCATAAACATATATAATATAAACACACCCCATATGAACATGTATAATACACACACAAACTCATATAAACATATATAACACACATACAAATATGTATAATACAGCCCCATACAAACGTATAATATACACACACAAAAACATGTATAACACACCCATACAAACATGTATAATATACATACACACATGTACAAACATGTATAACACACACACAAATATATCAGGAAACTCTGCTGTCAATTAAATCAATAAATGCATTTGAAGCATATTTCTTGTCAGCCTCGCTTGCATTGTTATGACCGCCTACTATTTTTTTTTACTGCGAGTCTGCAAACAGTAAGATGCTGGGCAAGGCTTTTGTCAGCACATAAGAGAGATTTAGAATTTGTCACTATGTGGCTTCGAAGACTCGAGTGTCCTATGTGCTCAGCTACTTACTTTAATTGAGTACTTCTACGTGACAGGTTTTGTGTCTTGTGTATTTCAGCATACTTTTTAAATGTTGCTTTCCTGTTACACCTGACATCAGTGAGGTAATCTTCAATTTACACCTTTTGTATGATCCAGCAGGACCTAAAATTAATCCTTTCCTTCACGGGAGGCAAGGTGGTTGTGCCCTTAGGTAACCACATGCCACGTTAATGAGCTTCCCCACTTCCTACTGCTACAATCTGTCTTTGGGCACCTGAAAGCTGTCCACACTCTTTGCTTGGTGGGCATATTCACTTGCCAGGGCTGCCAGGGCACAGGACTACACCACAGGTAGCTTCAGCCACAGACCTTTATTATTTCACAGGTAAGAAGGCCAGGAGTCTGAGATCAAGGTGTTGTCAGGCTGGGCTCTTTTTAGGCACTGTGTAGAAGGGAATCTTTCTGTCCCTGTCTCTGCCTTTTTATTTCTCAGTGCTGGGGATGAAAGCCAGGCCCTCACACATGCCAGGCACCTGCTTTGACACGGAGGCATACCCTCAGCTCCGTCTGAGTTTTAATGTTCCTTTCTCTTTGTGACTTTCAGCGTCTGAACTTTCTCTTTTTACAAAGGACGCCAGTCATGCTGGTCTAGGGTCTACCCAAATGTCTTCACTTTCATTACCACCGTAAAGACCTTATCTGGACGCAGCCGTCCTCTGACATCCCGGGGAGTAGGATTTCAACATGGGTTTTAGGGTGTGAGGATGCAATTAAGGTGCTAACACAGAAATATTTTATGTCACATGGCACTTCTGAGGTGTCAAGATTCTACACAAAAATATGTATTGTAAGTGTCAAGTAGGAAGCAATGAGTCGCTTGCACAGTGATACCAATGGAGCGGTTGAAATGTCAACCTAAGAAGATTTACCTTCCCCTCCCATTTCAGACAACAAGGAAACAATGCAAACAGAGCTAGTCAGTGCCTTGGTCTGTTCCCTGTTGCTAACAGTACAATGCCACTTACTGGGTAAGTTTAAAGAGAAGAGGTTCTTCATGGTGTCTCTTGGTTCTGGAGTCCAAGATGAAGCGCTACAGCTGGTGATGGCCTTGTTTCTGGCAGAATCTGAGGCAGTCCAATGGACCACATGAGGGAAGACAGGAAGCTGTGAGTATGTGTGCATGTTCTTTTTTAATTGTAGAAATCATATTCTTTAAAAAAGATTTTATCTTTTATTTTTAATTATGTGTATGTGTGTGCACAGTACCGTCAGAGGCCAAAAGAGGGCACCAGCTTCACTGGAGCTGGAGCTACAGGCAGCTGTGAGCCTGTTGTGGAAGTCGGAAGTTGAACTGTGGTCTTCTGTAGGAGCAGTATGCACTAGGGAGCCATCTCTGCAGCTGCTCGCTCTTCTTATAAAGCCGTTCATATGCAGCTATTCGGGTTCTACCTAATGATTTTACTTAATCCAGATCACCTCTCCAAGGCCCACCTCTAAACGCCATTGGTTGCTTGAAGTTTTCATCTACTTAACACCTAACAGTGGGGATTTAGCTCCAGTGTGAGTTTCAGAAGAGAAAAACCATATTTAAACCAAAGACGCAAGTATGTGCAGAGCAGAGTCTAAAGTAGAAATGGTATCAAGGGCCTGTCAGAACCTTGCATCCCAAATAATAAAAATAGTTAGAACCCCTTTTAGATCGTACAGCTTTTTTGGTTCTCATCTCACACACACACACGAACACTCACATGTACATACACACATGCATGCACATACACACATACACACACATGTATACACATACACACACTAACACATGCACATACATGCACATATACATACATACACAAATACACACATACACACATGCACACTTACACACACACATATGCACTCATATGCACATACACACACTAACACATGCATACATATGCACATACACACACATGCTTGCACACATGTACACAACCTGATACTTAGTCATCTCACTCAGCACAGTATTGATTTAACATATTCTGTTTCATAGGAGGTAATGGTTTCTCTACTGGTTTTCAACTCTTTAAGTGTAAGGAGCAATCCCTAAGTAAGTATAAAAGATTGTACAATGAGTACAAAATGTCCAAAGGGATAAGAATCGATTTCTTTGGAAACACCTATAAACAGAATTGCATTAGAAAAAAAATCAGGAATTACCAGAAGACAAATGAATTTGGAAGTTCTCAATCGCTTCTGACACTTAGCACCATGGCTTCATCTTGAGAGTTAGAAGCTACAATTGACTAGCAGTTTGTGTGTGTGTGTGTGTGTGTGTGTGTGTGTGTGTGTGTGTGTGTGTGCTTTTTCATTCAGATAAACTTGGAGAAGGCCAGTGGTTGGTTAAATACTGTAGAGCAGTGGTTCTCAACCTTCCTAATGCTGTGACCCTTTAATACAGTTCTTCATGTTGTGGTGACCCCAACCATAAAATTATTTTTGTTGCTATTTCATGATTGTAAGTTTGTTACTGTTATGAATCATAATGTAGCTAAATAACTGATATGCAAGATATTTGCTATGCAGCCCCACGGGAAAAGGGGTTATGACCCACAGGTTGAGAGCTTCTACTAGAGAGGGTCAATCTTAGTATGCAGTCCCAAAGACTTGGCCAGATCAAACCAGTGTCCAGTTACAGTTACTGCTGCACTCCCAGCGCAGTACAGGGAGCCAGGACCAGTTGTGAAGAGGAGGGAGAAGGGCGTTCCCAGCTTCTTGGCCAAGGAAACCGACCTGGCTCTATGAAGTACCATTTCCAGTTAAGGATGCCAGATCAGAATCTGTTGTGAGCTACTTTTTTTTCATAGTAGCCATAGTCATAAGAAGGACAGAGACATGGAGGGAGCCCACCTGCACTCAATGGTGTCCTCGCCTAAGGCTGGCGTGCCACACATCCACCCGATGTTCCCGCATGATGCCCACTGCACCCCAGTAAGTTCTGAGAAAGCAGGATTACATCATGTTTGACTGTTTCCAGTAGCTTCTCAGAACTTCTCTAATTAATCTGAGTCATCTTTAACCTAACTTAGAAACACTGGAGATGGGTGTCAAGTTTTCTTGAGCTGTTATGAAGGACAGCGATTGATAATATGCTTAAATCGACAAATTGCTATTCCATTAATTGGTGAGAACTGGACAGCTTATCCCTTTTCTTAGAAAGTATTAGTGATTTCCGTGGAAGGCAAGAAATAGAAGAATCTTTCCTTCCTATACTCCTCCCCAGTTTCCTACGTTACATTCTATGTCTAAAAAGATGTCTCCTGTCTCCCCTTCTGTGCTTATTAATCCCCCTCATATTCAGTGTCAACACACCCACGGGCATCAGTTCTCACCTCTACTCTTTACTTTCACGTATACATACAGCCCTTCCAAATGACTCGAACAGAACATATATTCTTAGAGGTGGCATCTCACTTGTTTTTAAATTATAACACCAAACAGAATTTTAGTTAAACTTCCAAGTCAGCTAAATATGAATATAAACCAAGAGTTACAGTCATGGTTGCTGAATTTTATGTGATTCATTTCAATGATAGAAACAACCCTATGGTGATAAAGGACAGTTCCTCAGCTTTCGGGTGAGGGACTAGGGTTAGCGGAAGGCTCTCTCCTGTCTGTCGTCTGCCCTGGGCACATCCGTTCTCTCTCCATGTGCTTCAGAGTCTCAAGAGTTCTGGGCTCTCTGAGTGCTTGGACTTAGTCCCCAGTAAAATGATGGATGTCCTGGGTTCTTATGGGGATAGTTTTGGCCTTTCTCCCCACTCCCACTCTTTAAAAAACAAGTTAAGTATGTGCTAGAATTAGTGGTAACATTAGACTAAACAGTTTGAAAGAAAAATTACTAGGCATTAGGAAGAATATTTAAATGAAAACCTTAGGGAAGCTGTTGTCTTGGCTTGTAATGAGTAAATAAATGGGCTAGCTAGACTGTGGCCAGAAATCCAAGCACTAATCCCGCCAGGTGCTTATCTGAGGGCGCAGAGGACTGAAAGCAAAATAACCGCAGGCAGCTCGAGCTAAGAGTCACCCAGGAAGCTCTGTTGAGAATAGACTGGCCTTGATAATTGGTGTCAGGCCTTAAAGGAGCAAAAAGATGAAGAGAGACCATCTTTTCTATCTTGGACCAATCAACAATGACTTTATATTTCAGCTAGTTAAGCCATTCAATGACCAAGCCATAAAGAAATGATAGCAGTTTAAGGTGATAGGAATCCTGATTGCTTTGATTTGATCAATATACAAGGCACTCTTGAATTTAAGCAATACATGGCCATCATAAATATATACAAATGTTATCTGTCAATCAAAGTGCAAAGTTATGGCTCAGGTGTTAAAAGCTCTTGCTTCACAAACCTGATGACTCAAGTTTGATCCCCAGAACCCATGGTAGAAAGAAGAACTGACTTTTAAAAGCTGTCCTGCACATGTGTACGCATACACATATACATGCTAATAATAACAATAAATTAAGCCAGGCATGGTGGCTCACAACTGCAGCCCCAGCATCTAGGAGCTCGAGGAAGTAGGATCCAGAGTACAGTGCCACAGTGAACTCTATCTAACAAGAAAAACAAACAAAAAAATTAATTAAAAAACAAACAGAAAACAAGGAGCCAGCAAGAGTCTTAGCAGGTAAAGAAACTTGTCACCAAAGCCAGTTGCTTAAATTTCATCTGTGGGAACCTCGTAGTGGAATGAGAGCACAGACTCTTTCCAAAAGTTGCTTCTGACTTCTGTAGAAACAAGCCCAGCACCCTATGGATGTAAAAACAGTAACAACCCAAAGATAGGATAAAAAAAAAATCTGTAAATGCTCCCCTAACACACCACACTGTTTTTGAAAGGGTTTTGTTAAGCAGCTCAGGTTGGCCTTCGAATTGCAAATCTCCGTCCTCACTGTGATGTGTTCTGGGAGTATAGACATGGGTCACCATGCCAGACTTCTAAATCAACAATCTCCAGGGGTTGGGGGAGACAGTTTCAAACCAAGAGCATTTATACGTTCTTTCTGGTTAGTCACCGATTTTACTAACTTAATAATGTCAACAAGTATTGCTTTATATATAAGATGACTTAACCTGGGGAGGGTCCACTCCTTAACAGGAAAAAGAGAAGGACATATGTAATAACTCAGGAAGACTTCTGTAAAGAATAAAAAGGTAAGTATAATCCATTAGAAGGTCATAATTGAAGGCATATGACATAATGACATCTTTTGTCTCCTAATGAGTTAAGGATCCAAATAATACCTTGCAGGGTTCTCAGTGGGGTGGGGTGAGTTGCTCCAAAGGAACATTTGACGGCGTCTCCAGACAGGTTTGACTGTTGCCACTAGAGTAGGTCTTTGACATTTAGTGGGGAGAGCCTGGGGATGTTTCCAAAATCCTACTGTGCACGGACAGTGCTTCCCGTCCCCCTAACCCGCAACAAGGAAAAAGTGACTGGGTACAAAATGACAGCGGTTGAGAAAACTGGTTAAAGGGAAGTCACCAGGTCCACTGAAAACCCGGGAGTCTTTCTACAAGGCTTTGCACAGACAGGAATAAGGTGGCTTGCACCCTGTGGTGAGAAACTTCTAGAAAGCAAAGTGTCTCCGGCGTGGGAGTGAAATAGGGTGGGATGGAGTGGGAGTGTTTGGAGCAGTGCCCTGAATTTCCTCCCAAATATTTGTAGAAGAGCCAACACCTATTGCTAAAGACGGGGAGTTTGTTTTCTCCTGGAGCTCTTCTCTGAAGAGACTCATGGTCAGAGCTGTTCTCATCTTCAGAGTCAGGATGGAGGAGACAAGATCCACTTTCTCTTTCAGATTTACTTTGCCTTGAGAAAATTCCGGGTTACCATTGCATTTCTGTTGATCTGTCATTTGGTTCTCAACATCCGTCAACAGTAGCAAGCGGTTTATGCTTTGTGGCTCCATTTTATCCCCGCCCCCATCCCAATAAGAAGAAGCTTATTGCTCTCTATAGATTCTTGCTTGCATTTAGGTAAAGATAAGGACAACAAAGTTTTCCTTTTCGGTGAAGCATGTGGTATTTAGTCAATATGAGAATTTCATAATGTATACAATGTATTCTAACCATACCTATTCCCTATGGTTCTGTAATTCCTCTCAGATCTACCCTGTCCTCTACCTACCCCCACCTTTGTGTAGTCTCCTCCTCCTCCTCCTCCTCCTCCTCCTCCTCCTCCTCTAGCCTACCACGCTGTCTGTATACTCACGGGCATGGGGCTGTCTACTGAAGCATGGTCAGCCTACTAGGGGTCACACCTTAGAGCAAATGTTCTCTCCTTCTCGTACTGACATTACTGGCCTGCATGTTGTTTTCCTCTCGGTAGATCTGCCACCTTGTCTCCTTAGTCTGGGCTGCACTCCATTGATTTTTGCAGCTCTATTCTTCACATATGGCCTCCTAACTCCCCTTTTGTTTGGCGTTTTCTTGCCTCTGTTCTGTAGTTGTGGATAGTCAAGGCAAACTCCTCCCAGCCTGCATTGCTGGGTTCTGGTAGGTTCTATAAGTGGCTGGTGGCTGTGTGGTACCCGCAGCACAGCTCAGAACCTGTGTAGTTCCTTCCCACCTTTGTTGTTCCTCATTGTTTCTTTGCACTAAGATACAGCTGTGGCAGTGGCTGCATGGGTTACAGTCCCAGTAGCAAGTTCAGTCTGATGGTGGAGGAAGCAGGGCTGAGGTAGGTGTTTGTTGGAGAAATAGGTAATGGGTTAATAAGAGTTCTGTTTGCTCTTTCCTAACTATAATTACCCATGTCTTCCTATACAGCTTCTACTCTGCCATCTTACCAGGAAGTCCAGTGCACATCTTTAAACACTGCACCGAGTCTATGCAGAGAGGGTCTATTGATGTTTCCCGTATCCGGTGCCCTGAGCATCTTAACGGTCCTCATTCTGCCCACCTTCCTGGAATTTGCACACTTTTTTTGGGAAGTTCTTCCTCTACACCTTGTGGCTTTCTTTTCATCCCCAAATCGCTTTCTTGCTTATTCTCTACAACAGGGCTTACTCCCCTCTTCCAGTACCATGACTGCTATTTCACATTCCTTAATATGGCTGTTAGCGATGTCACCTCTCTGTCTCCTTCATAAACTCATCCCGGACGAGCTTCGGCTGTGAGATTTGTTTCCTCTAACTTATAGACCTTTGATGCTATTCTCCTGAATCCTACTTCACTTCCATGTGTCCAGTCTCCCAATCAACTTGATCAGTTTGCCCAAAAAATTTCTTTTGTCAGACTTGAGAGTTT
This sequence comes from Uromys caudimaculatus, assembly GCA_028551405.1. Classification (NCBI taxonomy): domain Eukaryota; kingdom Metazoa; phylum Chordata; class Mammalia; order Rodentia; family Muridae; genus Uromys; species Uromys caudimaculatus. The sequence continues at coordinate 20,950,607 of CM052715.1, read as the reverse complement.
CCTCCACCATCAGACTGGACTTGTTATGAAGACTGCAACCCAGGCAACCGCACAAAGACTCTACTGGGAAATATGCACAATCTAGGCATTTCATAGATGCGATTCCCAATGGCTGCTACCAGGGCCACCATCAAGTACCACCATCAACAGCAAAGACCTGGGAGCTATGGGCAAGCACAGAACATTGCACATAAAGCTTATTTTCTTTGCAGTGACTGCTAGGGGTTAAGTGATGCCTTCAAGGCATCTCAGAGCTAAATGTCTCTGTCTTATGCCTCATTTGCCTTTTGCAGGATAGCATTCAGCTGTCCTTGTGTTTTCTTATTTATTTTGCTTTAAGACTTTGTATTACTTCTGTTCTGGTGGGAAGATGATTTATTTTGAACATCCACTCCTCACCATGCTGTTGCCTGTTAAGATGTTTATTGATCTCTACTTGTCTTGTTGACTCATAGAAGTTTATGGTACATGAAGTTTCCACTTTATTTATCATGGACGCTGCCGTCTCTCACTAGTGTGCTTGGCTCAAACTCTTACTGGCTCATAATTTTATCATTCACTTGAACTTTGAGGTAATATCCACCATCAAGCAAAAGAGTCTACCATCTTAGAGTGGGAACTTATGGAAATTACTGGTATGAAATAGAGGCTGGAAAGCAGAACTTTGGGGGAGTTTAGGGGGGACCTTTTAGAACTTTCAAAATGACATGATGCTGGCAGCTGCCACAACATAAGCTCAGCCCAGGCATTGTAACTACTGCTTCTGTTTAAACCTTCCTGCTTTATATGGCGATTACCACCGACAGAAGTGAGACAATGAGGCCTCCGGAGCGAAGTCATTTTCCCTTCCTTCCTTCCTCCTTCCTTCAGGTATAGGTCTGGTGGTGTATGTCCGGCAGAGTATGGTAATATTAATGACAGAAAAAAAATATGAGTTGGAGAGAAATAGAAGAAAATGAAGCTGAGTCCCAGGCTCCCCATATTCTAGTGATGGTGCAAATGATTCAATAAGCCTGGCATGTTTTACTTTAAAAGCAGCTTTAAAAATTTGCATGAAAATGACTCTTTGCATATCAAGCGCCATTTCAAACATATTTAAATTTTCTCACGTCATCTCCTTTCCTAAAGGATGCTTTGAAGCAGGATACTTGCACTCCAGAAGCTGGCCATAGGCTGTAATTTCAGGTTTATTTGTGTTTGTTCCACACACTCAATCACACAGCTGGAAAAATCATTTGCCTTCTGCCACTGGCCAATAGCCACATTAAAGCAGCCTGCTAGCTAAGAAGAGTTTAAATATCAGATCTGCCTTCCATTTAGTTTTAGTATTGGAGACTGAGTGGGCCATGTGGAGGAGTTCTCTGTACGCCCGACTTGGTCAAACCAGAGCAAACCTTCAGTGGATTTTTAAAACCAGTTTTTCCTTGTTCTTAAGAGTTCTTGAGATACGGTACGACCGTATCTGATTTCCATTCCCCCCTTCCTCCACACCCCCCCCATCATGGCCTCCTCCTGAGATCACTTTTCTCCTTTTTAGTTGGTGCTGCCCACACGTGCATGGGTATGAGGTCTTTCCCTGGAGCGTGGGAAACCTACCAGTGGCCACGCCCTCAGCAACAATTCTCTAGCCACTGCAGCCACGCCCACCTCAGTTTTGTGCCATCATGTTTTATTCTCTAATCCCATGCAATTTCTTTTATACTTAGAAAAAAATAAAATCTTTATGCATTTCCTTTTTTAAATTAATTTACTTTTTATAATAAAATTTAAGAAAATTTTAGAGAAATGTTCCATATAATAATACAAATTAATACAGTACGTCTAATGAACAGTTTACCAACAAGTATCAAAGTATAAGTTGTGCATAAAATTTTATCTAGTAAGCTTATTTCTAGGAATTTATGTTGACAAAAATATGTATGTACTGTGGGATATCTATCACAGTATATATACAATGGTGAATTATGAGAAACATGTCAAAATTAAATACAGAATTGATAAATTATGAAATTACTTGTAGACATTTCTATAATTAAAGTGCTATTTTTTAGGCTAAAACTTTAGAAGCTGATATTATCATCACCTTATACTTTCATATTATAAATATGATTAAAATACATTAAATAACTTTATAAAAACATTATGCAATTGGAAATTATTTCTGACAGATCAACTCTTACAGTTTTATAGGTCATTCATTTTTTTTCTCCTTTGAAATGACAAAGGAAAGTTGATTCAGTCAAAATAGTGCACATAACCTAATCTCATAAATCACACATTTAATGTTATTTGTTTCCGGTAGACTTTGAAAACCTTACTACTGTCACACTCAACTAGAAATAAATTGACAACTCCTGACTAAATTCAGAGAAAATTAATACTAGTCTTCTAAAATATACAGGACTTACCTTCCTAATGTGAAAATAAAATTCAAATACCTCCAATATTCTCCCTTGAAGATATGTCAGCTTCACTCTGAGCAAAGACCAACATTCCTTTGCATTTCTCAAGGCCATTACACTGAGACTCATCAGATACCTATAACACTTGATGAAGTTACTCCTTAAATATTTCTAGTTCTGTAGTGACTATTTATGTTCATCTCTTTCTTTAGGTTAGGGAAGTTTTCTTCTATAATTTTGTTGAAGATATTTACTGGTCCTTTAAGTTGGGAATCTTTACTCTCTTCTATACCTATTATCCTCAGGTCCTGTCTTCTAATTGTATCCTAGATATCCTGGATGTTTTGGGTTAGGAGCTTTTTGCATTTTGCATTTTCTTTGACTGTTGTGTCAATGTTTTCTATGGTATCTTCAGCACCTGAGATTCTCTCTTCTATCTCTTGTATTCTGTTGGTGATGCTTGCATCTATGACTCCTGATCTCTTTCCTAGGTTTTCAATTTCCCAGGTTGCCTCCCTTTGTTATTTCTTTATTATTTCTATTTCATTTTTAGATCTTGGAAGGTTTCCTTAATTACCTTTGCTTGTTTGATTGTGTTTTCCTGTAATTCTTTAAGGGATTTTTTTGTGTTTCCTCTTTAAGGGCTTCTAGCTGTTTACCTGTGTTCTCCTGTATTTCATTTTTTTTTTTTCCTTTTTTTGGTTTTTCGAGACAGGGTTTCTCTGTGTAGCCCCGGCTGTCCTGGAACTCACTGTGTAGACCAGGCTGGCCTCGAACTCAGAAATCCACCTGCCTTTGCCTCCCAAGTGCTGGGGTTAAAAGCGTGTGCCACCACTGCCCGGCTCTCCTGTATTCTTTAAGGGAGTAATTTATGTCTTAAAGTCCTCTATCATCATCATGAGTAGTGATTTTAGATCTGAATCTTGCTTTTCTGGTGTGATGGTGTATCCAGGACTTGCTATGGTGGGAGTATTGGTTTCTGATGATGCCAGGTAACCTTGGTTTCTGTTGCTTATGTTCTTAGGCTTGCCTCCTGCCATCTGGTTATCTCTAGTGCTACCTGCCCTCCCTATATCTGACTGGAGTCTGTCCTTCCTGTGCTCCTGGTTGTGTTAGAACTCCTCAGAGACCAGCTGTCTCTGTGATCCTGTGATTCTGTGATTCTGTGATTCTGTGATCCTGTGATCCTGAGATCCTAGGTGTATCAGAGCTCCTAGGAGTCAAGCTGCCTGGGGGAACCCTGAGATCCTGGTGTGACCAAGCTCCTGGGATCCTGGGATCCTGTGATCCTGGGCGTGTTAGAGCACCTGGAAGTGGAGCTTCCTCTGGGTGTTGTGGGACTGGCTGAGAAATTCACACCCAAGGTCTGCTCAGGGCACCAGCCCAGACTAGAGGGAACCGGTGCCCACTGGTCCAGTGGGTTCCTGGGTTACTGGATCCTGCTGGTCCCAGTTACTGCTGGTGTTGGGACAGATGTTGCGTCCTTCTCACCTCTGGTCCTATGATCTCCTTATGTACCTCTTCTCTTACCCCTTTACATTCCTAGTGATAAGGGGGTGCAGTGCGGGTGCCAAGGGAGATACAATATTCAGCTTAGGATGCATACGGTTAGCACGCCCCCAAGAGAAGAGACCACTAAGACCAGAATTTGTAGGCATAGAAAGGAACCATTTTTCGTTTTTCTTAGCAATTTAGCCATAATTTCTGAGGGATTAGAGATGGCAGAAAAATTCAGCTGAAAGTTTGTAGCTGGCAACAACCTCGAATATTCCTTAGGGTGGGCAGGAAAGTTTGGTAAAGATATTCAAGACAGTCACAGCAATCCAGTTTTTCTTGAGGGTGTATTGTTTTCATGGGTAGATACTTAGCAAGAAAATAAAACATTTCATAGCTCATAAAACAGTGTAATGCAATTAGAGGGTATTCAGGATTTGTTTTTTATTTTTATGGTATGACATCTCGAGAGCTACCACCTTATCAGTCTTGAAAAGCACTGTTTAATAGGAGGGTAAAGTTCCATTTCTGCCAGTGTAGACAGGTATGAATTTCATAATGGCAAAAGCAGCACCTAGTGCAGCAGTGGGAGCTTTGTTTCCTGACTATCCCATTTCCCATAGGAAATTTTATTGGTGCATTATTTTGCTTAAAAATTATATGGAGTGCTTAGCTAAGGTCTACAGCACTCAGTATCCAGGCTGAGATAAATTATCAAGGTCTAGAAACAAGCAAAAGGAACATCAAATGCTGCTTTGCCAATTACAGGAGTCATTTGACCCTATCTTTTAAATTAACACGATATTTGCAATTCTTTAGCTGCATAATAGAAAGATAATTTTCAAGTGGATTGTTTTTTCTACAGTGAAGGTTTCCACTCTCAGTTTCGGGAACTTGGGAAAGCCTCTGTGGGCGGGCTGGGGGTGGGGCTTGATGGTAGAGCATTTGCTTACTGCATGAGGCTTCTGCTTTGATTTCCAGCACTACAAACCCAAAATAAATATAACCAGATAAAGTAAAAACTTCTGTGGGTGGTAATTTGATAAGCCGACAGATGGGCCCGTTTCTCTCTGTCTCAGTCTATCTTCTCTTCCTACAGAACTCCGAGTAATTTCTTAAATACTTGAACCGGGTCTCTTTTTTTTCTGCTTAAAAAATCATTCAACAGTTTTTCTGTGGCGTTCAGACCAGAGTGAGATCCATCCACATGCTAAGTCCCACAATGCTTAACAGCTGCACCTCTTACTCACTGGTTTCTGGACCCCTTTATACTTTTAAACTCTCCTGAGGTTGCAGTAGACTTTATGTGGATTATTCCTACCATATACAAATAAGTTAAAAGTATGTACTTGTTTATGTAATAATAGTAATACCACAATGAAGTGTTCGGTGAAAAATAACTATTTTTTCAAACAAAAAGCATCGAAAAGAATAGCTGGTTTTACAATTTTGTAAACGTCTTCGGTCTAGTGTTTGGATCAGCCTGGTGTTTGGAGTCTCGTACCTGCTTGTTATTTACCGTGAGCCTCTTCTCCCTTCCCCTTGAACATTTATTACTAGTTCCCTCAAGTCTCTGCAGAGACACCTTCCTTTCCCACTCGATTTTACAGCCACCCACAAGGGCATTGCTGCCCTTTACTTTCTCTGTAGCACTAGAGATTATGTAAAATTATACGACCACGTTTGTGTTTACTGTCCATCTCTGCCCACTGAATTATAAACTCCATTTAAAGACTGCATTTATCTTCTAAGCCATTGTTTGTTTGTTCTCTAAAGTTGCCAGCAAGATGGCTTAGCAGGTAAAGATGCTTCTTCCCAAGCATGGTTCAGAGAAGCCTTGGAACTGACAGATCCACGGGTCGGAGGTTTCTTTTTCTTTTTTTCTTTTTCGAGACAGGAGTTTCTTTGTGTAGCCCTGGCTGTCCTGGAACTCACTGTGTAGACCAGGCTGGCCTCGAACTCAGAAATCCACCTGCCTCTGCCTCTGCCTCTGCCTCCCAAGTGCTGGGATTAAAGGCGTGTGCCACCATTGCCTGACTGGGAGGTTTCTTTTTGTTGGTTTTTGTTTGTTTGTTTTGTTTTCAAGAAAGGATCTCATCATGTATCTCTGACTATCCTAAAACTCACAATGTAGACCTTAATCTCACTGAAATCATTTTGCCTCTTTCTCCTGAGGGCTAGAATTAAAGACCTGGGCTGATACATCCAGCCAACAGGGAAGAAAGTTTTTATTATAGATATGAGAGAGAGATTAGCCAGGGACCTTTGGGGAAGTCCGAAGCAGCATAGTTCTGTTTCTGGGCCAGAGAGGAGAGTGCAGACTGACCAGGGCCAGGGCTATCTCTATCAGGAACAGAGAGAAGAGAAGGAACATGGAAACACCTCATGGGTTATAAAGACAAACCTGTACCTGAAGAGTTGAGAAAGGAATCCTGAGCTCTGGAACAGTCTGGATATTACAGGTCAGTAGGCACCAGAGGAGCTTGGAGGGCTAGCATTTGTGCATCACACGTACAGGTCAATCTGGAGCCAGATGCCTCATCCACAAGAGGAAGTGGAGATAAGGGAAGTAGCTCTTCCTGGTGGAAGGAAAAGGGTCCTGATTCCAGCAATCATGTTTTTCCTGTTAGCGTCCAGCCCAAGCTGAGCCTAGTCTGTCATCCTAGAAATAGTCAGTGGACCTGTTTTTTTAGGGTGCTTGGCGTTTTCCTTTGGACCTAACAGAACCCATGTGGTAGAGGGTGAGAACCTATTCGTTGAAAACTGACCTCTGACCTCCACATCTACACCACAGTACATGACATAATTAAAAAACATGCAACCAAGTTTAGCAGCTCGAAACGGCAAACTTTTTTTTTTTTTGATACTTTATTTACCTTTCCAGTGTTTCCCCTTTTCTGGGTCTCCTCTTTGGAAACCCCCTATCCCCTCCCCATCCCTGCCTCTATGAGGGAATTCCACCTCCCACCCACCCGCCCACCCATCCCCATATTCCCACCTTGACATTCCCCTTTACTGGGGCCTCTAACACCCTCAGGCCCAAGGGCCTCTCCTCTCTC
>CM052715.1:20924620-20943152 GCA_028551405.1 Uromys caudimaculatus | reverse complement strand
GGGAGGTGGAATTCCCTCCTAGAGGCGGGTTGGGGAGGGGATGGGGGGGTATACAAAGAGGAGACTCAGAAAAGGGGAAACATTGGAAATGTATATAAAGTATCAAAAATAAAAAAGGAGGAAAAAAAAATAAAAATAAAAATACCAAAAAATAAAAATAAAAATAAAAATAAAATCAATTTTTATCAAATTTGTTCTATTAAATCCTAGTATGTAAATATTGGAGATGCTCAGATTAAATCTTTTTTGTCTCCCTGGTTTAGGAGTTACCAGAAGTAGCAGGGAAAAAAAGAAGGACTACATAAGTGGCTTTTATCTGTGCTCTGGTCACCCTGAACTACCAGATCAGCAGAACGATGTGCCCATCTACTATGGCAAAAATAAAAGGTGACTCTGCCATGTGAGCCTGCCAGTCACGGGGTGAAGGAGGCCGAATTCTCCCAGGCACCCACTGTGATTCTGTGTTAAGCATCCTTGGATTTGTATCAATAAGCCAGAACAGCAGACTATTTTCCTTTAAATTATTCTATGCTGCTGGAGAGATGGCTCAGCGGTTAAGAGCACCAACTCTTCTTCCAGAGGTCCTGAGTTCAATTCCCAGCAACCACATGATGGCTCACAACCATCTGTAATGGGATCTGATGCCCTCTTCTGGTGTGTCTGAAGACGGCTACAGTGTACTCACATTAAATAAATAAATAAATAAATCTTCTTTTAAAAAATATTCTTTGCCACGGTCTTCTATTGTTCTTCATTTGTTTAAATTCAGGGGGTAAATGTGACAGTGCCTGTGGAGGTGATGGGTAAGGCGCTATGGACCCAAGGACTAAGGGGATTGCATACAAAGTGACTGCTGGGTGACACATTCACGTACTGGAGTAAGGGAAGAGGCAGCATGACGCCATTGGCAGGAAACAGGCACCCCCAATCACACTCTCCATTTGGTAGGTCTAACATATTGCAGTAGTAAGATCTCCAGAGACAGCTGCAAGATTAACCAGTACTCTCATAAAAAGAAAGAACCTGCATTCTTAATTTTTCCAATAAAATGCTTCAGTCCTGGTTGCTGTCAATCCTAGCAGGATAATACTAAAGACATGGATTTCTAAGTACCATCACAGGAAATAAAGGTTCAAGCCTGGTAGCAAAGACCTTTAATCCCAGGACTCCATAGACAGAGCCAGGCAGAGCTCAGGTGAGTCTGAAGCCAGTCTGGTGGACTTAACTAGTTCCAGGCCAGCCAGTTCTACACCCCGCCTCATCTAAGGAGTTTAAAATTCTGTCTTTCAATGCTTTACAAAGGATTTAAGAAATTCTATAGGAACTCAACTGGATTATTTCCTGGTTTGGATCGGCATCAGAATTCTGTAAGACGTTAATCAGATCATTTTCAGAATGAAGACAACACTCTATTCAAACCCATTTTCTGCTTGGAGCATATGAAACATCTTCATTCTGTAACTACTCAATTACTCTCGTGTTCACGATGCAGAAAGCACAGAAAGGTGCTTTAGTGATTGCTTGTGAGATGAACTTTTGCCCTCGTCCCATGTGTCTTTAAGTAACTGCCCTGAGCAAGAAAGGAAGGAACAGTGTGGGAGAGATTCAATACTCCATCACTCGGACGACTCCCTGGGAACGTGCTATTCTTAGGTAACATATTTCACCTCAGTGTTAGGTCATCTGGAAATCTACCTCTCAAGCCTCAAGCCCTTTGTAAATTATATTAGGCAATAAGCCTACAATTAAGATATAAAAAAAAAAAAAACAGCAACAACTTTGCAGCAAAATCAAGTACTCACTGTGTAGATAGACCAATTTTCTTTGTATTTTGTTTCATTTGATTTTTATTTGCTAATAATTTATTTACTTTGTGGGGATTTGGGGATGTGAGTGTGGGTGTCATTCACTCATGTGTACACATACCACAGAACACCTGTGGAGGCCAAGAAGTAGTTGGTTCTCTCCTTCTACCTTTTGGGTGGCAGGGATTAAACTAGGTCAGCAGACTTGGTGACAAGCACTTTTCCTGGCTGAGGCATCTCCTGAATCCTATTGTTGAGTGGTTGGTTTGGTGGTTTACAGTAACTAAGATAACCAAGCTATGAGAGGAAAGCTTTGTTCTGACTCACGGTCTTGAAGGGTTTGGTCTCTATTTGGTTGCCCCCATTGCTCCTGGACCAGTGATGGAGCTGCCAGGAATGAAGAAAGAGAGGGAGGAGAGAGAGGGAGAAGGGGGTCCTAATGACCCCATCTGGGCTGTGCCCACAATGACCTAACTTCCTTCCATTGTGCTGTGCCTGCTGAGGGTACTAAAGCTTCCTTTGGGTAGCACAGGATGAGGGTCAAGCCTTCAACACATGAGCCTTTGAGAGGTATTCCCAATTGCTTACCTTTAATCCACACATAATATCATTCTTCTACACAGAAAATCTAACATTATTATCTTTTAAAGAATATTTCTTGTGGCTAGGCAGGAATCACAGGGGAGCAATAGGGACACCAATCCACTCACAGAATTTTGACTCAAAACTTGTCCTGTCTACAAGAAATGCAGGGATTCGGGGTGGAACAGAGACTGAGGGAATGGCCAACCAACAACCAGCCCAACTTGAGACCCACCCCATGGACAAGCACCAATCCCTGACACTATTAACGATACTCTGTTATGCTTGCAGACAGGAGTCTAGCATGGCTGTCCTCTGAGAGCATCCACCTACCAACCCACTCAGACAGGTACAGAGACCCACAGCCAAACAGTAGATGGAGCCTGGGGATTCTTATGGAAGAATAGGAGGAAGGATTGCAACCCTTAAGGTGATAGGGACTTCACAGGAAGACCAACAGAGACAACTAACCTGGACCCTTGGGGCTCTCAAGAGTCTGAACCACCAACCAAAGAGCATACACAGGCTGGACCTAGGCCTCCCCACACATATGTAGCAGATGTGCAGCTTGGCCTTCATGTTGGTCCCAAGCAGCTGGAGTGGGAACTATCTCAAAAGCTGTTGCCTATATTTGGAATATGTTCTTCTAGCTGGGCTGCCTTGTCTGGCCTTAGTGGGAGAGGAAGCACCTAGCCTTGCAGAGACTTGACAGAGGGTCCCCACCCCCTCAGAGGAGAAGAGGAGAGAGGGATAGGGAAATGATTGTGGGTGGGGGTGACCAGGAGGGGACCAGTGTCAGAATGTAAAGTGAATAAGTAAAAAAAATGAATTATTTAATTAATTTTTAAAAAAGAATATTGTTGCTCTATCCAGCATCCATTTACCCTTACTGCAGTTTTCTTTGAGGAAACTAATTTTCTCTTCATTAGGTCCAAGTGATTATAAGAAAGTTAGCTGCACTTCTGTCTCCAGGAGTACCCAGAAAACAGAAGGATGGCCATGGTGTTCCCCTAGTTTTTCTACAGTTCTCCTTCCAAAGGTTGCAGTTGCCAACATTCTGAAAACACTAACTGGGTAATACCAAAAACAATTCCTAACTTTTAAATCACGCCATTCTGAGTGCATGATAATCTTATACTATCACACTGTCTTGTAGGCTTAGAGTTTTCTAAACCTACTTTATTCAGGGTTCTAGAATGCTTCAACCTCCCTTCTAACCCATGGTCCAGAGGTTGGAGAGAAAGAAGGTTAATAGGAATAGGGGTGTGTAAACCTGTTCAGAAGTAGTTCTTTGCAGTGATTCCACTCTTTACTGTCAGGATAGTAGCAGTCTAGTCCAACAACAAACACCAAATGCGAATTAGGAACAGCAGCTCAATTCAGCAGAAGCCTCACAGCTCTGATGAATTGTCACAAGTCAGCAGAAGTGACAAGAATCAGCTGGAATATCACAAGAAGTTCTTGGGTGTGTTTCTCTCTATAAAATGAAGACCAGCAAAGACCAGCGATGAAGGGAAGCCAGAGAAGCCCTGAGCGGCACTGCAGTGCAAGACCGTCCTTTTACTGTTGTGAGGTGAGGTTCCATTTGTACGCTTCCCAAACATCATAGGCCTTCACATGTGTCTGCTTCAGCAAAACATCCTCTCACAAGGCAGCTTCCAGAAAAATAGATCATGTGACACAACTGAGTTTCCAAAGAAACCAGAAATGTCTACTTCAGTGTCTCATGCAAAACATGAATTGTCTGTTATCCAGTGTATCCATGCTACAAATGTTTTACACACACACACACACACACACACACACACACACACACACCAGTCACTCAGCAACCTCAGTTACCAGGTAGACTGTAACAGTAGCTGAGGTCTCTCACTTCATTTCCTATCGTCATATAGGTTAACACACAGAGAATCCCTGACCCAAGAATGAGGTCACCACAAACAGAAAGTTGAGTCCAGTGGTCTTGGATTTCATGTCTAACAATATGACCAGCTATGGACCAGAAATATTTGAGGGAAAAGCTGTATCTGAACAGAACATGTACACCGTTATTCTCTGTACCATGCAATATAACTATTTGCATAGCACTTACATTGTAGTAGGTATTATAAGTGATAGAGACACATTTCCAAGTATGAGGAGAATGTGCATCGTTTGTATGAGATCTAGAATGATCTGGGACAGGAGCCTCTGGACACGCCTGCGAGGGATTGTCTTGAGTGGGTTGCTTGGGGTGTGAAGAGCAGTCCCGTCCATGGTGGCACCATTCCCCGGCTGGAATTCTGGACTAGCTGAGCATAGCAGTCATTATTCTCTGCTTGGTGAATATGGGTTCAATGCGATCAACTGTCAAACTCCTCCTACCAATATCTGCATGCCGTGATGGACTATATCCAAACCCTCTATCCCTTAATTTTCTTTCGATGGGATATTTATCGTAGGACCTGGAAATGTAACTAACACATACAGAAAGTCATATAACTTCAACTGCAGTATATTGCTCTAGTTGTTCCATTGTCCATTGTATGAAATCAGTGGTAGGTGTAACCTGTCTGGGTCTGAGAATATCCACAGCTTCCAACATTCAGTAGAGGGCTTGGGACTATGTCTGCATCCTACTCCCCTCCTCTGACCATATACTACCAGTGCCCACCACTCACAGTGATAACCTTAGGGGTGGACATGTGAACCAAATCTCAACCCAAGGAGATACATGATGTTTGGGACCTGCTGACAAAGATAGATACACTCAAACTCCAAGGACATTACATGGGACTTTGTAAGCCTGTAGTATTGGCAGACATCTTGGAAATCCATGAAACCTGAAATGAAGTCATAGCAAATGATCCAGAGCCAAGACACAGCACAAAGTCATTGGAGAACTCTGCTGGAAAAAAAAAAAAAAAAAAAAAAGACATCAGGGACTCAGATCGACTTTGAAGCACATAAAGTCACATGGACTACAGCCTCACATGGCTGTCTTTATCCTATTGTGGGACATGGAAACAAAGAATGTCCCCACTCCTCTTGCCTGGACTGAAAAAGCAGCAGAGAGAATTGCATGGCCGTGAAGATCGCTCAGTGTAAGGGACTTGTCAGCAGAGAACTGTATGGACCAATGAGTGCAGGTCCAGAAGGCAAGGTATGTATTTTAGACATCAGTGTGTGAGCTGTCTATGGCTTTACTTGTGTGGTGTATGGGCGTGTCTGAAAGGCCATCTTTGGATCCATTTGGTTTTAGGTACCCAGGCTCAGAGTGTCTGTCTGAGACCTACCAATGGCACAGTTAATTCTCCTTCTCCCCACAAATTTTCTCTAATCCGGGAGAATCCCTAGTCTCTCCTCAAGATCTTTCCATATGGTATGTCCATTCCCCACAGAGTCTATTTTCTGAGGACTTAGGACTTTGGAACACAACTCTGGAGACTCTTTCTACACTTTCCACTTCCCTTCCCTGAGGTGATGAGCTCAGAGCTGCCCATCTGCTCCAATGAGGAAAAGAAAGACGTGCCAAAAGGAGCAAAAATAAACCAACCTCGGCGGCATCATTCTGTCATGCTGTCCTGATGAATCAAATATTCGTATCTCTGCAGCAAGGCCTGTTTGCTCCACAGCCAGGTGTCACTTCTCACCCACCAAACATGCCCTTCCAAACATACACACACCCCAGCTTGAGAAACTGAGTCTACACCCCAAAACAATTAGAACAGTTCATGCACAAAACAGCCCCTGGCCACAGGACTGATATTTCATGCAGGTCCCCCAAGGATGAAGTAGACAAGAATAGGCTCTGGGTAAGTTGTTCTATGTGCAATGCTCTTTTACTGAGGTAGGCTTCAAAGTGCTCCCGACACCCAACACCGACTCTCAAACTCACCCATCAGATTCATTGAACTGAAAAGAACCTTAAATGACTTACTTGAACCAATAGATGAGAAGCTGCCATTGGTTAAAAGCAGACACCCACAGCCAAAAAATGGATGGAGCTGGGGACTCGTATGGAAGAGCAGGAGGAAGGACTGCAGCTCTTGAGGGAATAGGAACTCCACAGGAAGACCAACAGAGTCAACTAACCTGGACCCTTGGGGCTCTCAGAGACTGAACCACCAACCAAAGAACATACACAGGCTGGACCTAGGCCTCCCCGCACATATGTAGCAGATGTGCAGCTTGGTCTTCATGTGGGTCCTGAACAACTGGAATTAGGGCTGTCCCTAAAGCTGTTGCCCGTATGTGTGATATGTTCTTCTAGCTGGGCTGCCTTGTCTGGCCTCAGTGGGAAAGAATGCACCTAGCCTCGCAGAGACTTGAGGTGCCAAGGTAAGGGGGAATACTCAGGGGTCCCCACCCACTCAGAGGAGAACAGGAGGGGGAGGGGGATGGAGAAGAATTGTGGGAGGGAGTGGTTGGGAGGAGGCAGTGAGTGGGATGTAAAGTGAATAAGTAAAAAAATAAAATAAATTTTTAAAAAAGAAGAAGAAGACAGTAGAGGTGAGCAGCATCTCCACTCTGAATCTCCATCCTAATTTCTTCATTCCTAAAATATTACACATGCGTGGGCCACGGAGACACACAGAAAGAGGAGTGGGTAGTACAAAGCTCAAAACCTTAAATTTTATTTTCCTTTTTAGGACTATAAGTAGAAAGTAGGACTTCATCTCTACTAAGCACACATTCTTCCACTGTGCTACACCCAAGTCCCCAAGCCCAGATTCTCCTTTTACGATTTTGTGTTATTTTTGAGGCTTTAGGGAGGATACATGGGTCTCCCTAGGAAGGAGAAATAGAATAGATTTTGTGAGTGGCCTGGGGGCAGGTAGAGATGGGAGCAGGAGGGATGGGGTGGAGAGAGAGAGTACTGAGACAACTGGAATGGGGGGGGGGCATTTCAGGGGCGAGGTGGAAACTTAGTACGATGGAAACTCCCTAGAATTTATGAGGGTGACCCTAGGCAAGACTCCTAGTACTGAGCAATATGGAGCCTAAACCAACCATCTTACATAGCCAGGCAAGGCTTCCAGTGGATGGACTGGGACACCAACCCAGCCAAAACCCTTCAACCACAATTTGTCCTGCCTGTAAGATGTGCTGGGGTTGGGCTGGAGAGATGGCTCCACTGTTAAAGACTAGGATCACAACCAAAAATATAAGATGTGCTGGGGTAAAGATGGCTCAGAACGTGTGGGAGTGGTCAACCAGTACTGGTCCAACTTGAGGACCATTCCATAAGAGGGAACCCCCGACACAGGCATGAAATGATTCTTAATGATATTCTGCTATACTCATAAACCAAATACTAGCCCAGTCATCATCAGAGAGGCTTTGTCTAGCAACTGATGGGAGCAGATGCAGAAAGAGCCTGTACAGGCTGTTTTTGTGTGTCAACTTGACACAAGCTGGAGTTATCACAGAGAAAGGGGCCTCCCTTGAGGAAATGCCTCCATGAGATCCAGCTGTAAGGCACTTTCTCAACTAGTGATCAAGGATAGGAGGGCCCCTTGTGGGTGGTACCATCCCTGGGCTGGTAGTCCTGGGTTCTATAAGAAAGCAAGCTGAGCAAGCCAGGGGAAGCAAGCCAGTAAGTAACATCCCTCCATGACTTCTGCATCAGCTCCTGCTTCCCACCCTGTGTGAATTCCTGCACTGACTTCCTTAGGTGATGAACAGCAATGTGGAAGTGTAAGCTGAATAAACCCTTTCCTCCCCAACTTGCTTCTTGGTCATGATGTTTGTACAGGAATAGAAACCCTGACTAAGACAGAGACCCACTGCCAAACATTAGACAGAGCTTAGAGAATCCAGCAGAAATGGGGAGGAAGGATTTTAGGAGCTAAAAGGGTCAAGGACACCAGAAGAACATGCCCCACAGAATCAACTAAGCAGGGCTCATTGGGGCTCACAGACTGGAATGACAATCAGGGAGCCTGTATGGGTCTGCCCTAGATCCTCTGTGTATACTTTATGGTTGTGTAGCTTAGTGTTCTTATGGAGCTCCTAACAGTAGGAGTGGGATGCCTCTGTCTCTTTTGCCTGCTCTTGGTACCCTTTCCTCATACTGAGATGAGGGTATATGCCTGAGAAGCTTGCTCTTTCCTAAAGGAAAACAAAGGAGGAGTAGATCTAGGGAAGAGGCGAGTTCAGAGAGGAGGGACTAAGAGGAGTGGACAGAGAGGAACCTGTACACAAGATGAGAGAAGAATACATTTTTTCTTAAATATTTTATTTTCAATTGCATGTATGTATGTCCATGTGGGTGTGTACATCTGGGTTCAGATACCCTTGAAAGCCAGAAAAGGGTGTCAGATCCCCTGGAGCTGGAGTCCTGGGTGATTGTGAGTTGCCAGACATAAGTTCTGATAAGCAAACACAAGTTTTCTGCAGGAGCTTGTACTACCAAGCCTTTTTTCCGCCCATGTACCACGGAGCCTCTTCTCTGCCCAGGAGCCAGACTCTCAAAGGTGCACAATTCCATTCTCCAGTTCTCTGTTTCCTAGGGTGTTTTTGTTTGTTTTGTTTTGCTTTCCTAACCAGCATTCTGGCAATGTTAATGACTGAGGGTTCCTCTCAAGGCAACAATGTATTTGAAATGTTGCTTATTTCCCTATAGGCAAAGGAAAATGGGAAGTGTTCTTATGTTTCACTTGTGTCTTAGATACATCACTTTCAGGTGCACAGTGGTGACTCCTTGGGATGGATAAGGAGTATCATCTTTCTCCTAAAATTGCATCTGACTGTGACCCAGACCATCTCCTTGATCCAGGGAACATTAAGGAGACAGCCATTTGGGAAAGTACCAGGATCCTTCCATTTGGAGGGGCCTGCCATATAACAGTTCAGGTTAGGATATTTAAAAACAGTTGCTGTGGTAACTGTCGAGCTGTGCTGTGTGGTGGGGGCTGAGCGGCTGCAGGAGTCACGGTTCCCCTTCCAGGTGGAAAGTCCATTCTAAATTCAGAGGCTGGGAAGATGCTTTAGAAGAATATCCCCCAGTGAGGAACTGGAGAGGTGGCCCAGAGGCTAAGAGCACCAGTTGTTCTCAAGGAGGACCTGGGTTTGGTTCTCAGCACCCACACAGCAGCTCACATCCAATTCTAGGGGATCTGCCACCCTCTTTTGACCTCTAAAAGTGCTGTCCATGTGTAGCATATTTCCGTGCAGGCAAAATACTCACATACATAAAATAAAAATAAATATATCTTTTTTTAAGGCTATCTAATAATGTGCCTTCCTACTGAACTGTTTTCCTGGTATGAAATTCAGATCCGTCTGGGACCTCTATGAAGGTTCCGCTTGTCATCTCTTTCTTCTACCCATTCTCCTAAGATACCCTAAAAATTTCAAACATGTTTGTTAACACTCTAACTTGGCCTCAATAGACTTCATTGGGTCCCCAAAGTCATTGATGGGTTTCAAGTATCTACCCTGTCTCAGAGGCGACCGTGACTGCTGTCCCAATACCATGCACTAATTCTAGTCTGCAGCTGATGCATGCACTGCATGAGGGATCAAGACAACTCCAGACACCTGGTGGCAGTAATACTGGTAAGGCCTAAGTGACAGCAGTGCACTGGCACTATCTAAAAAAAAATGCTTTTGCTAAGTATTATGGCACATGACTATAATCCCATCATTTATTTGTGGAGCTGTCACAGAAGGATTTCAAGTTGAGGTCCTGTTTCAAAACACACACACACACACACACACACACACACACACACACACACACACTCACAAATTCTCCAAATCTCAGATAGCCAACATCCTGGCCCAAAGTAGCTACATATGGGTTGGAAGACACATGTCATAGATGAGCTAAATAACCAATAAGAATAAGAGGCAGACACCATATTTATTATGACAAGATGCTAAAATTATTGCAAACAAAATGCCTAATTCCTCAGGAATGGTTTTGCTTCCTTCCTTCTTTTCTCCTCTGGCCATTCTGATTCACTGAAGTGACTGCACATATCGAGAGAGAGAATCTGGAAGGTGGTGGGCAGCGTCCTCTTCAACTCCTGCCTCCTTGTGCTCTTGCTTTTTTAGAATCCCTCTCTCTGGATGGGGGTTGGATGAATGACTCAAGTAACAAATGCAAGGTCGCAGGATGCCCCTGCCACAGTTAGGTTCCAAGCCAGCTGTGATGTCCATCTGGACACCTTCCTTCACACTCACGCTAAGGGAAGCCAGCTGCTGCGTGGTGAGCTACTCCCTAGGGAGATCTAAATGGCAGTGGACTGCCAGGCAGCCAGTGAGGCCGTGACAGCTGCTAACAACTATGTGCAAGAACCCTCCAGATCCTCTCCAGGAAAGAACCAGAATCCTCTCCCTTCCCACCGATGCCTTGATTGCAGCTTGTGAGGAACCCGAGGTCCACAGTTAAACTACACCCAGATTACAGACCTATGGGAACTACACAAGGATACCTCTTGTAAGTCCCTAAGTTTTGGGGATATGTTACTATATAGCAATAGAAGTTAATAAGATTAGAAACAAAAAAAGAAAATTTAAGCCAATTCTGTAAGAAAGGTGTAAGAAAAATGGGAGCATAAGAGTTGGAACCGTTTAGGCAACAGAATAGTATTATAATACCGAAAGCTAGAAAACCACCTCATCTGTGACCAAGATCAACAGCATCAGTGGTGAGGTCTATAGGTGTACAGCCTCCCACATGATGCCACAGGCAGCCTAGAGATGGCTCAGCAGTCGAAAGCACTGGCTGCTCTTCAGAGAACCCTGCTTTGACTCCCAGCACCCACGAGGTGGCTCACAATCATCTGTTATCCCAGCGTCATAGGATCTGACGCCCTCTTGTGGCCTCCACAGGCAGCAGACATGTCACACATGGTACACAAACATACATATAGGCAAAACATTCATACACGTAATTTTTTAATTTTAAGAAGTTGTATAAAGGGGAAGCTGGGTAAGGTGGCACATGTATGTAATCCCAGCATTCTGGGAGCTGAGGCAGGAGAATTAGGCATTTAAGGCAATCCTCAGTTATGTAGAAAATTTGAGGCTAAGCTATAAGAAACCCTGTCTCAAAATAACAAACAAACAACAACAAAACCAACAGTAAAAGCAATTAACCTCTATGCTATTCACCTCCAAAACCCTTACTTATTCTAATTATGAGAAAAGGGACAGAGAAGTCCACAGTAGTGAATATTTACAAAATACCTGACCTGCTAAGACAATCAGTGGGGGCACAGGGGTTACAGGAGGAGGGAACTTGGAAACTGTCAGCAACTAGTGGATTCTACAGAGACACAGCAACTGGGTGAATTGTGCTATACTACGCAGAAAAGGGAATCAACAGAAAAACCAGCCCTCCCCTTCTCCCCATGCTCCGCCTTCACAGCTGTCGCATAGGCTGCATTGTTAGCATTCGCTGTTTGTGCTCACCGGGAAGCCAGCTCCTCAAGAAGCTGGAGTTGCCCCCGCAACGCGCACTCAGACCCATATATGTTTATATCAGGTGTCCTCCAAAATCAGGCCTGGCCCCTTAACACTGTAAAGAGGAAGACAGCAAGCAGCTTTGGGGTTTTAAAAAAAAAGTCTTTGAAACCAGCAAGAAGACAAATTGTTTCCAAAAGAGGTTTTTGGTTTATCCTATGATATAAACTACTTGCAATGGATAGAAGGAATCCAGTCAGAGGAAGCTCACCCCCTTTTCCAAATAAAGCCTTATTTATGGCTCACAGGAGACCATGGGAGTTGTGAGGGGACACTGAGGAGAACACATATGGGAATTTGCTATAATATAATAGGAATTTTTCTGTCAATCTAAAATTATCCCAAAATAATTTTTAATATAGGTAGAATGTTTAAGCCAAGTTGGCTGAGGGTGCAGCTTCACTGGTAGAGTAGCCATCTAACACATAAAGCCTCTTTGTTCGGATCGCCAGCATCTTGAAGAACCACGCATGCTGGCTCACACCAGTAACCCAACACTTGCGATGTGGAAGCAGAAGAATCAGGGGCTCAGAGTCAGCTTCATCTACATAATGAGTTCAAGGCCAGCCAAGGTAACAGGAGATTCTGTCTCAAAAATAAAAAACTCAAAGACTCAAATAGAAAGAGAAGCAGCCAGGCCAGGTGCCCCTCTGTAGGGGGTAAAAAGCAGTTGTTATCTATAAACATGTAAGGAATAACTCTCGTGTTAGTAGCAGCAACCTAGAAAACACTCAGACTGTATGTTGTTTTCGTAAGCATATACAAGCCACTGCTAGAGCTAGGACCATTGTTCCCCAAGGCCTGTGTGTGAAAGCCTGGTGCTCAGCCCACGGCACCATATTAGATAAAAATTTACTTGGTGGTAAAAGTTTTGAGCTGGAGACTCTTTTCTCTTGAAGGGCTTATGCCCTTGAATATGACATTGGGTCCCTGCCTCCTCCTCTTCCTCTTCCTCCTCCTCTTCCTCCTCTTCTTCTTCCTCCCCCACCTCCTCTTCTGTTATATCCACTTCAAGGTGAAAAGTTCTGCCACAAGGCACTATTAAGGTATGCTGCCCGCACCACAGGCTCCCAAGCAATGGGAACAGCCATCTGTGAGTTGAAACCTACTAACTGGAAACCAGAATTAACCTTTTCTCTCCATAAAGATTGTCTCACATATGTTATTATAGTGACGGAAAGCTCACAGGACCACCAAAGATGGAAACGCGCCTTAGCCTTTTAAACATCTTCAGCCAGGACTCAAAGTGCTTTCATGTTTGGTTACTTTTCTTACCCTTTATAACTGCAGCTTTAGAAAGGGTTGATCAATAGTGCAGATAGATAGATAAATAAATAAATAAATAAATAAATAAATAAATAAATAAATAAATAAATAAATCTACTGATCCTACAACTCTTTATCTCTGAATACTTGTCACATCAGAGTAAAACTCCAAACATTACACAGTCTTCTGTAATGCATTTAATGCTTTGACAAAGTTAAGTGGATCCAGAGGCAGGTACTTCCTCTGCACCTACCAACAAGGGCATTCTTAATCTCAGGCTTGGGATTTAAAGCCGATCTTACTAAGTGGTATTGCCCTACCTGAACTTTTTTTCTTTTTGGTCACTTTTCAAAAGCCCATTTCCATCTTACTGATACTGATCCCCTTGGGTGCTTTTCTTTAAAACTATTAAATGATATCTGTGGTCTCAAAAGGTCTATGGTGGTAGATGATTTCAGGTGACTTACTCTTGGGGCTTGAATTTTTCACTTTTTGGCACAGGAGAAAGGACCTGTACTTAGAAGACCGTTAGATACAAAGTCCCACTCCTAGGGTCTTGGGATATCAGGAACCAGAGCCCTAGACCCTAAGGCTCAGATGAAACCTAGGATCGAAGCTGCCCTGCAGCTTTCTCTGACCTAGGTTACTGCATGGCCAGAGCAAAGATGGAGATTACAGGAGAGCAGAGGAGACTGGCTCCCAGCTGCAGGGCTCTCTGAACTTCTGAGCACACCCACCTCTCCATGTCTTGCACCGAATTTTCCTTTATTCACAGCATTCTTTTCTTTTCTTTTCTTTTCTTTTCTTTTTTTTTCTTTTTTTCTTTTTTTTTCTTTTTTTTCTTTCTTTTTTTTTCTTTTTTTTTTCTTTTTTTTTTTTTTCTTTTTTTTTTTTTTCTTGGTTTTTTGAGACAGGGTTTCTCTGTGTAGCCCTGGCTGTCCTGGAACTCACTCTGTAGACCAGGCTGGCCTGGAACTCAGAAATCTGCCTGCCTCTGCCTCCCAAATGCTGGGATTAAAGGCGTGCGCCACCACTGCCCTGCTATTCCCAGCATTCTAGGCATTTTGTAATCTTTGACTTTCTTGAGCCAATGCTGCCTGTGTGACTACTGCCACCAGCAAGCAAGCCGAAGACTATTCTAAGGCGGTTTCAATGGAGGCACAATGTGGGGTGTTTGGATCTTATAATGCAAAGCCAAGCTGTCTGCATCCTGGCTATGTTTCCTATATTCTACTCTCTTTAAGTTCTCTGGAGAAGTCTGGATCTTGCCTATGCACAGGGCCATATACACAAGGCTAAAACGTTCCTCAACTTGACTGATAGCCACTTCCCACTGACCCTCTCCCTAGACTGCACAGGATCGAAGCTGCCTACGGCTTTCGGCAGCTCTTTTCTGCTCTGTAGATCTCTTCATCGCCACCTTCCAGCTTCCCAGGTGCTTAAGTCACCATGTCCCCGGTCCCTATAACTAAGAACTTGCTAAGTACTAAAAGCTATGCACCTATTTCTCTAAACTAGCACCCAGTATCTCATATGGCAGCTGTGGTGCAAGTTGAGAACATGAAACTCCTTTTGTTGTCGGGATGCATGTGAGGGGATATACTTGTGACATGGGCCAAGAAACCCCATTGTTACAACCAAGAACTTTCCACAGCAACCTTGAAGTCATTCAAAACTGATCTAAGACTGGGACTTCAGAAACTAGCCACTGCATGGCATGCAGAACGTTCAGAGCAACCAGCAAAACTAGAAACAAAATGTTGAGAGAGAGCGGACCATTAGCCAGAAGATGAAGGCTCATGTCCTGTCTCCGCTGCTTCCTGACTTCATGACCTTGAGATCCCTTCCCCTCTGAAGTGCTTGCGCGCACACCTTTTGCCATAGATGACCTCTGCTTTCCCATCTTCCACCCTAATCCATCCCCTTTGGCTTTTTAGTTCTTCCCATTAAGAATAGAGATTACTATTAAATCAGGCATAGTGGCAAAAGCCTTTAATCCCAGCACTCAGGGGACAAAGGCAGCCAAATCCCTGAGATCAAGGCCAGCCTGATCTACAGAGCAAGGTCCAGGACAGCAGAACCACACAGAGAAACCCTGTCTTTAAACCTCTGAAGAAAGAAAGGAAGGAGGAAGGGATGGAGGGAGGGAAAGAGGGAAAGGAAACAAGAAAAGAAACAAAAAGAAAAGAAAAAAGGAAAGAAAAGAGAGTACTGCCTGTAATCCTAGCACTTATGAGACTGTGGCTAAGAGAATGGTTCGGTGGCTGTACTGGCTGGTTTTGTGTGTCAACTTGACACAAGCTAGAGTTCTCACAGAAAAAGGAGCTTCCCCTGAGAAAATGTTTCCATGTTATCTAGCTGTAAGGCATTTTTCTCAATTAGTGATCAAGGGTGGGAGGGCCCATTGTGGATGATGCCATCCCTGGGCTGGTAGTCTTGGGTTCTATAAGAGAGCTAGCTGAGCAAGCCAGGGGAAGCAAGCCAGTAAGTTACATCCCTCCATGGCCTCTGCATCAGCTCCTGCTTCCAAGTTCCTACCCTGTGTGAGTGCCTGTCTTGACTTCCTTTGGTGGTGAACAGCAAGGTGGAAGTGTAAGCTGAATAAACCCTTTCCTCCCCAACTTGCTTCTTGGTCATGATGTTTTGTACAGGAATAGAAACCCTGACTAAGACAGAAGTTGGTACCAGGGACTGGGGTATTGCTGTGATAGGACTGACCATGCTTTTGTTTGGAAGAATGTGAATTTTGGGACTTTGGATTTGGAAACAGTGGAATGCTTTAAAGGGGACTTAATGGGCTATCTTAGTAGAAATATGGAAGACTCTGTTGCTGAGTATAATTTGAACTGTGCAGACCTGGCCCAAGAGATTTCAGTATGTGGCATAAAGACTGTTTTGTGGTATTTTGGTGAAGAATGTGGCTGCTTTTGCCCTTGTATAAAGAATCTAGCTGAGGCTAAAGTAAGGAGATTTATATTAATTACACTGACAAAGGAAATCTCAAACAAGCCCAGCACAGACTTTGTTCTCTAGTTAAGTCTCATGAAGAGCATTTTGAACAAGTATAGCAAGCTTAGAAAGAAAAAAGTATAAAATATATGGTATTAAAGGGGCACCAGGAAGTGAAATGGGGCTGAATACTGTGTTCAAGGACATTAAATTGAATTAAGGGAGTGGTGACCTTGGGGCAAGATCATAACCATGGAAGTTTAGGTCCAGGTGGTACAAGCCTTTAATCCCAGGAGATAAAGCCAAATAGATCTCTGAGTTCAAGGCCACCTTGGGACAGAGCAAGTTCTAGGTGGAGAAAAATGTAAATCCAGGTGTGGTAGACCACACCTTTAATCCCAGTGCTTAAAAAGCAGGCATGCAGATCTCTGAGTTCAAAATAGTCTACAGAGCAAGTTCCAGGACAGCCAAGTTTAGGTAGCGGAGGAGTTGGAAAACAGAAAGCTGATGATAATGTAATAGAACAAGGGGGCCATGTTCCAGCCCCAGCAAGCAGCAGAACTTGGCAACTTTGGCCACGTGGCTCTAGCTTTAGAGTCCAGAATAAAAGAGACTACTGGGAAAATTGATGCTGGCTAGCTGGAGCTAAGAAATTAGTGGTGATTAAGAAGAGACCAGCATCACTGAGGTGAAATCTTCTAGGAAGTGTTTTCTGAGAGCACAAAGAAGCTGTATTCCAGAGATAGCTGCAACTGGACTTGGTGGTGTAAGAGTTTCCAGATGGTACTGGTTTTGAAGGCATGAAGGTATCATGAAGAACATCTGAGGCTTGGCACT
The DNA here is from genome assembly GCA_028551405.1 of Uromys caudimaculatus. Lineage (NCBI taxonomy): Eukaryota > Metazoa > Chordata > Mammalia > Rodentia > Muridae > Uromys > Uromys caudimaculatus. Next base: position 20,926,253 of record CM052715.1, on the reverse strand, counting down.
GTGAGCAGTCATGGAAGGCCATTGGTGAAAGTGCAGCCTCAGTTACAGTTGATGGACCATGTTTGAAGGGGTCATGCAAAGGAGTTGAGGCTTGGCACCATGAAAAGAGCCCATGAGAGGCTATTGGTGAAGTCTACTTGCAGCAGAAGACCTCAGTGTATTGGAAATGCCAGTACCATGGGATGATCACCAAGAATAGCAGTGGAGTAGATCAACCTGAGCTTAGAGTGCTACAGAGGTCAAAGCCGGAGAAATAAAGCAAGCCCTTGGAGGATCCCAGGAGATCGTGAGTGGATCCCAGACTTTGAACAGTTAGAGTTTGATTTTGATTTTGATTGTGACTGTGCCCTGATAATTTTCCCTCTTGAAGTAAGAAAGTATTTTAGTGGAGCCCACACTTAAGAGACATTGAACTTTAAAAAGATTTGAATTTTAAAAGATATTGAATATTTTAAAGCAATTGAAATTTTAATACGTAAAGACTGTGGGATTTTAAAGTTATTTAGATCTTGGGGATGAATAAGAAAGTAAGGGTTGAGGCTTAAGAATGATGTGTTTGTGTGTCAAGTTGACAAGGGGTCAATTGTACTGGCAAGTTTTGTGTGTCAGTTTGACACAAGCTGGAGTTATCACAGAGAAAGGAACCTCCCTTGAGGAAATTCCTCCATGAGATCCAGCTGTAAGACATTTTCTCAACTAGTGATCAAGGAGAGGGGGAAGGCCCAGCCCATTGTGTGTGGTGCCATCCCTGGGCTGGTAGTCCTGGGTTCTATAAGAAAGCAAGCTGAGCAAGCCAGGGGAAGCAAGCCAGTAAGCAGCACCCCTCCATGGCTTCTGCATCCACTCCTGCCTCCAAGTTCCTACCCTGTGTGAGTTCCTGTCCTGACTTCCTTTGGTGATGAACAGCAATATGGAAGTGTAAGCTGAATAAGCTCTTGCCAACTTGTTTCTTGGTCATGACGTTAGACGAAGGATAAAAATCATTGCTCAAGCATGAGGATCTTAGTTCAGATCTCCAGAACCCATGTAAGCCGGGCACAGTAGCACACGTATGACACCCACAGTGCTTCTGCATAATATGGGACATAAACAGAAGAATCTTTACTCAAGCAAGATGAGGAGTAAGGAATCTAAGGTTGTTCTCTGAGAGAGGGCAAAAGAAGAGACAATGAGACAGAGACCATGAGACTCAGATAAGCCTGAGGATAGAGTGAGTTTAAAGCCAACGAAGACTACCATAACAAGACTCTGCCTCAAAAGGCCAAATATACAGATATACATTATATAATTACATAATATATGTTTTATTTTACATATCCAGCATTACAGGACTGCTTGTGAGAACTTACAGCCTCCAGAACTCATTCTTTGGGAACCTCTAATGTCCCTATTATGCCAGCTGCCTGACAGAAACCCAATGTCCACCCACTCCTGTGCATACCACCAAGACTAGCAAAGTCTAAACCTTTGAGGGATACCACACTAGACCAGTCTGTTCTCAGAAGTGTGGTAAAAATACTACAGATTCATGAGCAAACCACTTAAGATCAGATGGTCTAGTCCAGACCAAAAGAATCACCCAACAAAGACAGAGGCTTGTAAATTAAATTCTTTTTTTTTTTTTTTTTTTTTT
>CM052715.1:20895658-20924120 GCA_028551405.1 Uromys caudimaculatus | reverse complement strand
ATACCCTCTCCTCCCTCACCACCTGTGGCAGTTGGGAGAGCTGGCTCTAAGACCATGAGAGTGGTAGAGTTGTCCCTGTCCCTCACCGTCTGCAGCACTCAGGAGAGCAGACAGTGCACCTTGCCTGGATTACACAGTGGAGCTGGCCTTGATGGCAAAGGCACAGTGAGCCAGCCCCGAGGATCTGAGAATGGGAGAGCTGGCCCAGCTCTTCGCAGGCTGCAGCACTTGGCAGAGTGGGTCCTGCCAGCACTGTGGTGTTGGTTCCGGAGGCCTGGGTGCTGATGAACCAGCCCTGATGGCCTGAGAGCAGGAGAGCGGACCCTACCTCCTCCAGTGGCAGCATTTGGTGGCCCGCAGGAGCAGTGCTGGAGAGCTTGCCCTAATGGTCTGGATAAGGGAGAGCTGGTGGACTGAGCAGCTTAGCTTCCATCCAGGCACAGATCTCTTAGTTGACCCACCCCAACATCTGTATCATCTGTGAATGGTTGGAACTTGTGAAGGAGGCAGTCTAGCTGATCCAAAGCTGCAGGATCTCCACAACTCAGGGCAACAACAGGATAGGTGGGAGGGGACCAGGTGAGGATCCAAAATTGATGGTGTCATAGACGCTGAAGATCTGGAACCAGACTAATGACTCATTATAATGAGCACCTGCAAGTAAAGCTGTGTGGACAGAGGGAAGCACTGTGGGACACTGTGACACACTACAGCTTCCATGATGAGATGTGTTCTATGCTTTGCCTTTTGTTTGTTGTGTGTTTTTTATTTTGAGGGGGAGGTTGCAAGGGCGAAGGGCTGATATGGGGGGATGGGGAGATGAGTAGGACTGGGGTGCATGATGTGAAACTCACAAAGAATAAACACAAAGTTAAAAGAAATAGTTCTTTAATTCATGATGGTAATGGCTATCACGTCTAAGCAATTCACAAGTAGCAAGTCATTTCATCTTCAAATAACCCCGTGAAGTACATACTACCACCATAACATTCATACAGCCGAGGGGCCTGAAGCACACAGAGTACAGAACCTGGCCATGGCTGCACAGCCACTGGAAGACATAGTGTCTCACTCCAGGCTGAGCCACCGTGCCAAGGAACATCTCCCAAGTTCCAACATTCAGGGTGCTTCACCGTATATCCAGGAGCTGACTCTTCAAAGACATGATGATAGACTCCATGCAGGACTGGGGGGGACCACTGGAGCTACCATGTGGGCTTTCTCAGGGCAGTGGTGACAGGGATGGTATTGATGGCACTGGGTTTGGGGCTAGCCTTGTGTATTACAGCCTGAGACAATCAGCAGGGACAGCAGAGACCTGCTTCCAGGCTGAGATGGTGCCAGTGGCCCTGGCCTGTGTCACTCTGCTTCCTTCTCTCCTTATGGTAGTTTTGGGAAAATGATTCCTTCTGGGTCTTTGTCTCTTTGTTTCTGTCACTCTCTGATTTGTGTCTGTGTGTCTTTTCTATGATGGGGTCTCATGGAGTCTAGACTAGTTGTGAACTTTCTATGTAGCCAAGGGTGACCTTGAACTCCTGATAACATTATCCTCCTACCCTTACAGACCAACTGCTAAGGTTACAGGCATGAGCAACCATGCTTAGTGTCATATCTCTTTTCATCGTTACGCATTTATTTAATTTAAAAGTATAAATATAGTCAAATTTGCATCCCATGGTATATGCAGGATGTAGCTCCTGTACTTGTATTAGACAGTACATGTTTTTAATACTTGCAACTGAAGGTCAGATATGAGCTTTTTAGAGGTGCAAGTTGGATAATCCTTATGTTTTCATCTGCTTAGCTTTTAGCAAATTACCTGCACGGAGAAGGAACACTTTAGTTGTGTAAATAATGAGCTGATGTACAACAAGAGTTAGTGGATGACAATGCCCTATGGATGCAGTTATTTTTAGCATTTATATTCAAATTTATAATGTCCCAAGATGTTGCTTATAACCCACTAATAGACCCCAAGATGACTCACTTGATTGAGCTAACATTTAAGAGGAAACGGTATTGACTTAATTATACAGAAAACAGTGGAATTCACAGCAGATGGAAATAAATATTAATTTATAAGATATTTAGATATGTTGTGTGTGTGTGTGTGTGTGTGTGTGTGTGTGTGTGTGTGTGTGTGTGTAGGAGAGTGTATTATCATGGGGCTGAGAATGTTTGGTATGCAGAAAGAGTAGATGTGACCACTCCTGTCTGAGAGTGGAGGGCAGGTTTGGGAGGCAGGTTCTGAATTGCTTCCATTATCATTGATACCACAGACCCAAGGCCAGCGCAAGAATGAAAATACTTAGCCATCCATCATCCACCGTCTACACTATTAAAGGCAGGACGGGTTGTTTCTCAGTCGCCCGATACAGAATCTAAAATGGTTGTTTTGTGTTAAAGGCCAGTGACATTTGTAAGTTGGTGCATCTAAGTAGCCCTGCTGACTTACAGGTTTCCCAGTTACATAATTACTGGTGTTTTTAAGTTTATGTTCTTCGCAAAATCTATAATATGCCAGAGTATTGGCATTTTATAAATGTATCTTTTATTACTTTCCATCAGAATCACTAATTTGCTTGCTTGCGTGTGTGTGTGTGTGTGTGTGCGCGCGCGCGCATGTGTGTGCTACATGCACACCTTACTCTCAATTCCCTAGGCAAGCATACGTTTAAGTCACCAGTTATTCATGTATGACCTGTTTTTCTTAGACACAGTTGTATCCAGACACTGAGGCAGGCAAGGATGCCAAAGCCTTTCACAGGAATTTATCTGTCGAGTGCCTGGAGAGCAGCATCAGGAGCTGCCTGAGTTTGAGCGCCACTTTCCAAGAGGCTTTCTGTGTGCTTCTTGCTTCCAACCTCACCCAAACCATTCCTGCCATTTATTTTATTTTATTTTTTTTTAAAAACTGAGCCATGTCTCAGCTCACATTCCCTAGAGGCTGGCTTTGAGATAAGAACCCACATGCAAGTAATTTATTAACATCCTCCCAGAGACCAGCTACGAAGTGGAGATTGCATTCCACAGAGAGAGAGAAAAGTAAACCGCAGTTTCAGGGGAAGGGTTGGGGGGCTAGCTTTCTCCCTCAGGCCTTCCCTATTGAGGTAAGGAAGTTGCATTTTCAGCATCTAGCACCATCAAGTCATTCTGGGGTTTCCAGACCCCCAGGACCTCCAGCAGTGTGTGTGCAACTCCACAACTCAGGGAAGTTTGGAAGGACAAATTGCTAATGCTGCCATAGGAAACACTGGCACACTTGAGAAGCCAGCACAGAGATTCACAAATGGGGGAAAGGGATTCCCAAGGCCTGCAACAGGTGTCACAGTATGTGTTGAAGTCAGCTAACAGGACATTCATTCATACAGTTCAGAAGACAAACTAATGGGAGGAGCATACGATGTTTACAGAAACTGCAAAATCACTCTCTGAAAGGAACATGTGGGAGCATGCTTACGCTTATCTAGATGTGTCTTTTTGTTTCTCAAGCCCTCTGACCACTTAGGGATGAAACCTCAAAGGCTGTTCTGAAAGCAGAGAGATGCCAGACCTCCTTCCCACAGTGTTCCACCTGGAGAGGAAAAAGGCACACCCAGAGAGTACTTTGTGATGACCTAAGGATCTGGAGCAGGAGTATGCTCTCCCTGCCTGGCACCAACCCTGTCACCAGACTGCTTTTCTTTTAAAACCTACCAAACTGACTCTAATCTAAAAGCACCTGAGACACCAAAAACTTTTATTTCATAAGGTTTGAGGAGAGTTGCTTTCTCTTTATTTCCTCGCTCGCTCAGTTTTGGCTGGCTTCTACTTTTTCAAGCACATCTCTGGCTTGTGTTTAAGATGTCCCCTCTGTCATTATGTAACTTTAAAGCTGATGCTATTTCAGGATGAGATCTCTCCCATGTCCCTTATCCTGTACCCCGGCTCTGTACCCAGAGCTGGAGATGGAAAAACAGTAGAGCTGGGACTTTAACTACTTCTCTGAAAATAGATTTTTATTTTAAAAAGTTAGTTAGTATAAATGGTATCAGATATTGTTATGCCATTTTCAAATAAGATGTGTTTTAGTGGATTCTCTTCCTTGTCCCGTCTCCCTGCCTCTCTTTCTCTAATCTTGGCCTTAAAATAAAAAATTGAGATGAAGGAAGATTTGTTTAAGCACCCATCACTTCCTGTCTAGCCTAGTTTCTTTTATCTGCTCTAACTTTTGATAAAATCTAGTTTTCTTACTTGTTCTGTCTGCCTGCCCATTCATCCATCTGTCTGTCCATCTTCCATCCATCCATCCATCCATCTATCATCTAAAAAGTCAAGCCTGGGCATTAGAATGTCATCATGGGATCCAACCCATGTTTCATGTTCATTTCCAGAGAGATCCCCCATTAGTTATTTAACCTCTCTGAATCCTTTTGACCTACCTTTACTGTAGAAAAATAAGATTAACAATCACCTTCAATTTCTCTTGTGTTACTAAAATAAAAGGTCTGTAAGTCTATAAAACCTAGTTTTCTTATTTGTTCTGTCTGTCCATCCATCCATCCATCCATCCATCCATCCATCCATCCATCCATCATCCATCATCCATCCATCCATCTTCATGCAGTCTTGTGGCTGATATACAGAAGCTGTCCTATCTACTGAAGCTATTATGTTAAGAGCTATAGGTCAGGTAAGTGACTCAAGGTCAGTTGTAAGCCAGTGCTAGTAATATTAGTGAACAAATGTGTTTAGAGTCTGCAGAGATATGTCATACCCTCTTAAATTATATCATGCCTCACTTGTGCATTACACCATCAAATCTCTGTTTACTCACCAAGTTACCAAATATTCATTAATTTATTGATTAAATCATTTAGATGCCTGTTAAATGCAGAGAGTTGATCTGTGCGCTATGAAGAACACATAGGCACAGTGCATGTAATTCGTGTTGGGTTACTATTGAGTGTGACCAATAATTAGATATACCAGAGGGATGTAAAAGAAGGAAGATCCTGGTCCTGTGTTCAGAGATTTTCTTGATGAGAATGTAAAGTGCTTGCAGACATAAGAGAGATCTGAACAGGCTTTTAAAGGTTATCATTCAGAAGTTCTTGTGAGCTATCAAGGTCAAAGAAGGGGGGATATGTTTAGTTTCCAGGAAAGTCAAAGCAGATAATTTTCAGTGACGTGTAAAGAGCATAACTGTAACATTTGACTGACACACCGACTACAGAGGCACAGTAAAGAGTCCCCGGAGACAGTGGGGAAGAATCAGAAAGGAAGGCACAGCACAGGTCAAGATGTGTGGCCAGCTCTATCTGAAATGTGATGGGACAGCTCCTAGCCTGTCTCAATGGGATAGAATCTGACCGTAATTGGAGCCACATTAGACCACAGGAGGGAATCTCAGAGAAGACCATAATGAACACACCGTGGAAGAAAAGTGCTGAGCCATGTTACTATAGCAACATTTACCCAATCAAAGTTCTGAAGATACTTCTGTATCAAAAAAGTACAAGTATTGTTAGGCCAGGTGCTAGGTATTCTGGACACAGTATAATAGCCACCGTAATGGGTTCAAGGTGATATCCAGGACACCGACAGCTGTGTAAGAACCTGGTTGATATCCCAAACACTGGGTGCAATCTGGTGTCCAGAATGCTGGCTACAGAATGATATTAGAACATTGGAGTGGGATGTTCTTTATACTAGCTTCGGGGTGACATCTAGAATCCTGGATCCAGGGTGATATCAGACATGAAATCCCAGATACTGAGTGGAGAATGAGATCCAGAATACTGTCTGAAGAGAGATAACTTGGGCACTGGTTCAGAGTGTTATTGTGGACACTGTGTTCAGGGTGATGTCTAGAATGCTGGGTACAGAGTGATCTTCAGAACACTGGGTACAGGATAATATCTATAGCACTGAATACAGGGTGATATCCAGAACACTGGGTGCAGGATAATGTCCCAAAACCCTGACATCATGCTAATTTCCAGAATAATGGCTGCAAGGTTGTATGAAGCAGAGGCTATAGGCTGTATGAAGGTTGCATGTAACAGAGGCTACAGGATGACATACATAGCACTTCTGACAGGGTTATATTTCAAGAATTGGCTGCAGGATAACATTCATAGCAGTGACTATGTGTGACAACAAGAACACCCTCTTCAAAATAAGCCTCAGGACACTGGCTGCAGGGTCATATTGGGAACACTGACTCTAGGGTGTTGTCTTGGACACTGGATGAAGACTGAACCCTAAACACTGGGTACAGGGTATTGTCTACAGCAAGCACTAACTACAGGTTATACCCTGGACCTTGGAAGCTGAGTGAAAAGAGCCTGCAAGTTCAGTTCTAGGGGATCCACTGTCTTCTTCCAGACTTGGCACCAGACACCCACACAGTTCACACATATACAAGCAGGCAAAACACTCATAAAATAAATACCCATGGCTGTCAGTGCAGGGTGATATCCTGGACACTGAGTATAGTTATATAATATAGACTGCAGGGTCATATCCTGAACGCTGGCTTCATGGTTATATGCAGAACTTAGGCAGCTTTGTCATATCAGGAGCACTGAATGCAGGGTGATCTTCATAGCAGTGTATGTAAGATGCTATCTAGAACATTGGATGCAGGCATAAAACAAAAACATCAGGTGTTATCCAGAGCACTGGCTGTGGGGTGATATCTATAGTCTGGGTAAGGGATCATACCTCAAAAAGTGTTTTCAGGGTGATATTCAGGACATGAGGTACAAAGTGGTATCCTGCACACTGGCTGCATTACCATATTCAGAGCACTGGTTTATGGTTTTTATTCAGCTAGTACCTTTGGCTGATTTTGGAGACAGCATCTCATTATGAAGCCCTGGCTGTCCTAGACTTGCTACGTGAACCAGGCTGGCATCGAACACTCAGAGATCTTCCTACCTCCGTCTCCCAAGTGCTGAGGTTAAATGTGTGCACCACCACACCCAGCCCCTGGGTAATAGATTTTGGTCATATTTTCCTCCTTCCCATGCCTCCGCACAGATATTTCCCACCTCCCTGCACACCCAACTCTATATTCTTTCTCTCTTTAATAAAAAACAAAAATAAAAAGCAAAATGAACATCAAAATAAAAAACAATGAGATGACAAACAACCTCTAAGCAAAACAACATGAAACAAAACACCCACAAAGAGGACCATGGAGCTCTGTGTTGGCCACGTCTTCCTAGGCAAGGGGCTTGCTCTAGAGTGTGGTGATAGCTTAATCCCTGTGCATTCAGTGTCATATCCTGGATACTGGCTATGGTATGATCTGGTGGAATCTGGACATATAGTGATACCCTGTACACTGGCTGCAGGGTAGTATCCAGAACTCTGTAGGCAAGGTGATATCTAGAATACTGGCTGTGGTGATAGTCTGGACATTGGGGTCAGGTCACTAGCCGAGACTGGCTGCAGAGCATATCGAGAACATGCCTGTAGTAGGTGCGGAACATGTCCAGAACATGTCTGTAGTGGGTGCAGAGCATGTCCAGAACATGACCATAGGGCCATATAAGTAGCATTGGCTACTCAGCAGCAGTTCCAGTGTGATATCAGGGACACTGATGCAGGACGATATCCAGAAGACTGCTTGCTGGGTTGTATCATGAGCACTGGCTGCAGAGTGGTACCCAGCACACTAACTACAGTGCAGTGCACAGAACCGTGGGTGCTGGATGTATCCAAAGTCATACCCAGAAGATTGACTGCAAGCTGATATGCAGGGATGGCCAGAGCTCTGGGTGTGGGCTGGATACTGGTGGATAAGTCACATTCAGAATAGTCACTGCAGAGATATAAGCAGAGCACTTGATGTGGGGGATATCTAGTCACTTCACTTTTGTATCCTGCATATTGGCTGAAGGGTGTTATCTAGCCTAGACAAGTGTAGTGAGATATTCAGACTACTAGTTGCAGCATGATTACCTAGAACTGGCTTCTGTGTGATAGCTTAGTCACAGGACTCAGCGTCATCTCCTGGACACTAGCTGCAGTGTGACATCCATAATTATGTGAAGTTTTAGAGCAGGGTGATATCCTGGACACTTTGTACATGGTGATATCCAGAATGCTGCTCAGTGTGCCAGCCTCACCACTGGGTATGGTATGTTATCCAGATCACTTGCAGGAAGACTTGTATTCAGAATTATCGCTCTAAGGCTGTAGGATTCTTGATTGTCAGTTTTACTAGAGTACTAGGTAGTACTGGTATTAGTTTGATGTTAATATCTTGGTAGCTTTTTTTTCTATCATATGTTACCCATTCAGCAGATGCCTTGTTCAGACATACAGGAATAAGTGTCTGTAGGACTCACAATATCAGCTAAAGGTGGGCTGTTCAGAAGAAGCTTGACGTATCAATGCACTTTTACAGTGACCAACACAGAGAGGGCCCTACCTTTACAACCTTTCATTTCTTTTTTTCAGTTACCTTCAATGTCATCAGAGGGTTTCTCTCTTGAAAGGCCTTTGACTCTGTTACAGTCGCTGAAGACAGGTTCCCCAGCTTCATCGATCAGTGCCTTGATAGGGCCAAACAATGTCATGTTTGGATCCAGTCTAGATAAGCACTTTCAACCTGAGCACTTATCAGATGCTTTTCCTTTTTGTTTATTGATTTTAAGTTAGCATCTCAAGTGATGAACTTCTGTAACAGATTTTCACATGCACGTGCCATTGTACGCTGGTCTTGCTCCTCTACTCCCTAGCCCCTTCTGGTGCTTACTCTCTTCCCAAATAATCCTTTGTTCTAGTTTTCCCATTTTATGAAAATTCCATATACCTTCTTCTCTCCTTTGGTATTGCTTTCTTCCTTCTCATTGTCCCCTATAATACCATACACAGATGTGTGCGTGCATGTGTGTGTGCGTGCGCGTGCGCGCACACACACACACACACACACACACACACACACTGTAACACATCTAGATTTTCCATGTAGGAGAAACATGAAGCATTTGTCTTACTATGTCTGGCTTATTTTGTTTAGCATATAATTTTTTCAGTTCCATTCATTTTTGTGCAAATGTAATTCCTTCATTTTTCTTTAAGGCTGAAACATTCCACTGGGACGTGCATCACATTTTGCATTCATCTTTTAACGGACATCTAGGTGAACTCAGTTTCTTAGGTATTGTGAATCTTGCAACAATAAGCACGAGGAGTGCATGCACCTGCATGGGATGTCGGCTTAGACTCCTTTGGGCGGGTAGCTAGGATATGCTTGGGATCGCACTGTGACGCGGTAGCTTTATCCTAATTGTTTCTCAAAACCCCCCACTGACTCCCCACTGATCACATCAGTCCACATCCTCACAGTGTCTAGCAGTTTCTCTCTTTCCTGTCTTTATCAAAAGTCACTGTCATTTTCTATGAGACTTTGACCCTTAGGTACATGTATTAATACTCATCAATTTATTCTGTGGGGACCAGTTATAAGTGTATAGCTATTTTTGAGTTGCTCAGCTCTTATGATCTTTTTGGATGTGAGGACATTGTGCTAAAAATTCATTACAAGAATCATAGCAGCCAATTAATTTCTACATATTGACCCTGTGAGAATTCTTATTATAGGAAAAAATCTCAAAGATTTACAGCTCACACTTACAGAGAGGCAACAGGCAAGTTTGTCATTCAGTTTATTTCTACAAAAAGGGAAGATGCTTCCGTGTCAAAACGAACACGAACCCAGTCCTGTGGTATTGCAGCCCTAGGGAGTGATGTGAAGTCAGAGCACATATGCTTCAACTGTTATCATTGGGATTGGATCAGCTGTCTGGTGATAGCTAATTAGGTAACGGAAAACACATTAGTCTTCAACAATTCAGTAATTTATATTCTCATAAATATGTATTATATGATAAAAGTATATTATATTGTACATACTGAAAGAACTTACTAATGAAATCAGTCTCCTACATGAAATGAATGAAAGAAATCACAAAACCATGGCCCTGGTGTTAATAAGGATTGCCACCTTAGTCCATGAGAAGATGATTGCAGGGTCAGGGTCATGGGAGGAGCAGTACAGCAAGAGCAGTGGATCTACCGGTGCCCAGTTATGCTTTATTTGCTAGAATACTGTCAGATGAACTGCTCCAGCTAGGACTGCTACCTAGATCTAATAGAAAAGATGGTTCTGCGCACGCTCTGTGAGACACATGGATGGGGTACAGGTCAGTGTGCAAGCCATTACAGGAGGATGGGTGGGCTTCACAGGAGAGTGCTTTCACATGAGATGCAACTTTGGTTCAGGTATCTCTTTCTCTTTTTGGTGGTTTTGGATCATATAGACTTTGAAGCACTTGGGGCAGTTTCCTGGGGGGAAAGTAAATTTTTCAAAGGCTATCAGAAGCCAGTAAAGGCATTAACATAGAATCTGATTACATTTTGATCCATAAAATAGCTCTCTCTGATAAGCTAGATCCGTAGACCAGTTGCACAATAAAAATGCTGTTTAGGACATTTCGGAGCACCCTGGGATTTGTTCTGCATGGCTTTGGCCTCTAGGGTAAAGGAAGCTCTGTGTTCGTTTTCTTGTATGATTTTATTTACTTTTTAATTTTATTTATTAGATTCCTTTTGTTTTGTAGCATCCTCACATCTGCACACCGATATGTATCATTTATGTTACTAACCTTAGTTTTGTGATGGGCTGAGCACCAAATTAAATGGATATTTCTGTCAGCACATCGCACAGACACTGGCACTAGAAAGACTTGCTGTTAGACAAATAATGGAAGAACATTAATGACCAATGTTGACAACATTAGTTCAAACAGATGACTGACATTTTTGGTGGACATAGCAGACATTCACTAACGTTTGTGGCATTCCTTACCTACTAATGTTCATTAATTTACCCAAATCTATTATTTAGCCTATTGTTTGCCTGGGACATATTTAGATACACACACACACTTGATAATAGTTTCTCAAACAACTTGAATGTCCATGTGTACTAGCATTTATCTTGGTGCTAGAGACCGATGTATGCAATATGGTGACAATTCCTACAGGCACAGTGCACAAACAATTCCATGGAAGATTTTGGGACAAATATCCTACATACTCTAGGGCAGTTTTAAATGACTTCCTGAAAGCTGAGTGAAGTTTATGGATAAAAGAACCTTTTTTGATTTAATATAATAGAGCTAAGGAAAGGAAATGAAGTGTGCTATAACTGTGATTATATGTTTGCTTATTGAGGGCACTTAAAAACTATTGGAGATCTTTTTATCTTAAAAGATTAATTCACTTTATTTTCAGGAATAAAGATTCTGTGTGGTAGTCACAGCTGGACCCTGTGTAGTATGAACATAAGCATAGGTTATATAAGACTGGCATAGGTTTTCATAAGACTTACTAGACTGTTAAAATATTCAAGATAGTTGACTATTGGCAACTGAATAGACAAATAGATCAGTGGAACAAGAAAGAGTTCATAAGCAGATCCAAATATTTTCAACTGACCTTTGGTGAGAATGCTCAGCCAATTCAATGGAGAAAGAATGGTTTTCCAAAATGTGCTGGAACAACTGAATATCTGATGTAAAATAAAAATATGTGTACTGTCTGTATTTTCACAAAATTAGTTCAAAACTGAAAAAAGACTAAATGTAAATGGATAAACAATAAAATGACTAGAAGATAATAAGAGAAGCTCTAGGTGACCCTGAGTTTGCAGATGGGGTAGTGAGAAAAATGCCAAATGCATGATCTATAACACAAAAGTTGATGTTATGCTTCATTGAAATTAAAAAACCATAATATTAGAGAATATGTAATCTGTAGACTAGGAAAAAATTTCACAAACTGGATAACTCATCAAGGACTTGTAATCAAAATATATGAAGACTTCTTAAAATGCAAAGGTAAGTAAAATGGTTTCAAAATGGGCAAGAGATATGAATGCTTCACCAAAGAACACCTAGATGGCAAATAAATACATGGAAAAGAAGTAAGAAATGCGTGCCATGTAGTATGAGGGCTTCAAGTCACATCGATGCAACAACTGTTTGCCCAGTGGAGCAGCTGAACTCAAAATGCCGACTTACCAAATGTCAGCCAGGGGCGGCACAGCAGTGTGCTTGCTCTTCGCTGATAGGAACGCAGAACGGTTTATCTGCTTTGGATAATAGTTTGATAGTTTCCTACAAGGACAATATTAATAATAGGGAAAATGGACTTAGAGAGGAGACCGAGTATATGGGATTTCTACATATTATTGTTGAATTTTCTATAAGCCCTTGATGGTACCAAACTGTTTTCCCACCCACTTACCAAACTATTTTTGAAATATAAGTTCAGTAATAATGGTTCAATAAAAATAACCAGTGGGAGCTGGAGAGATGGTCCAGCATTTAAGAGCACGTGCTGCTCTTTCAGAGGACCAGAGTTCAATTCACGATACCCAAGCCAGGAGGTTCATTCATTACCACTGATAAAGAGCACTTGCTACTCTTTCAGAGGATCAGAGTTCAATTTATAGCACCCAAGCCAGGAAGCTCATTCATTACCACTGATAACTCCAGCTCTAGGGGATCTGGCACCTATTCTAGCCTCTTTGGTCACTTGTGTGCCTGTGCACATACTGGCGTGTGCACATGAACACACACATAAGTAAATAATAAAATAAAAATATGCATTCCTAAGTTATTTTTACAAATAAGTAGAGTAAGTTGGGGCAATTGAAACTTTGGAGTATCATGAACTCGAAACATCAAGAATTCTTAGATTTTTGGCTTGTGATCCAATCACAGAGTTGGAGATTAGTATAACTTGGATCTTTTGTCTAGGGTACACTTGGCTTTCATAAATAATATTTCATCTGGACAAGTAAAAGGAATTTCCTCATTTGTGACATGCACTTTTTCTGTTACTGCTCCCATATTAAGAGATGAACATGATTTTTAAAAAGCTGTATTCTTGCATTTTGTTCTCTTTAGAAGCATCCAAAAGTCTCCAGGCTCCCAAAGTTTCATCCTTTACCTAAATTTATCTAACAGACTCTGAAATAACAGAGACATCTTGAGCCATCTGTGCGATCTCTTAGGACTTCAGTACCAGCACATCAAAACCAGTTCCCCCAACTTGCTTTACGTCCGGGTTTCCTTCTCAGTTGAGGGCAAACACTCAGGCCAGAAGTTCTCAGATTCTTAATTCTCCTTTTCTCAAAGCCTTCAGCCACCCTGTCGACAAATCTTACAGTTGCCTCTGCCTCTGAAGCATGGCCAGAAGCCTCATAGTGTGCACCCTCTTTCATGATTCTGTTCTATGTCACACCATCTTTGTCTCCTTTCGGAATGAATTACCTCCTGCCAGTTTCTCCTGGTTCTTCACTGGACCTCTCCTTGCTTTCTTTGGTTTGTTATAGTGGCTGTCAGAGCAGCTGCCAGATTAGGCCTTGAAGTTGGTTTATGCTGCCAACTTAACCGTTTCTTCACAGTAAAAATCAAAGCTTTTACAACGACCTATGACGCTCTTCCTGAATTCATGGTCTACCATTTAACCAACAAGACAGGATGCAGTTAATGTCATTCATTTAGGAAAATTCATGAACTTCAATACTTTTGCCTTGTTCAGAAAGGGCTTAATTGTTAGTCATTCAAGAAAGAACACGAAAAATCAACTTTCATTGATCTTTGATTACTGAAAATGTGGATGAGTTACATTTGCATCTTTGTACTTTCCTGTCATTTTCTGTTTCCTACAATATTATGGGTTAGCTTTAAAATTAGTAAAAATACTTTTTTTTCAGTGAAGCATGGAAATTTTAGGTTAGACTGTGAGTATCATTAGTCTTGGGGAATGAAGTTAGAGAAACCCACAGAGCCCAGGCAGCTTGATGATGGCTGGGTGTTTATGTGTCTTCTCCCTATTCCCCAGCTCTTGTAGGATCCTCACTCAGGACTCACTATGACTAATTCCCAAACCTCACTCTCTCCAGACTCTACAGGGTGGTCCTAGGCAAGGCAAGAAGGTGAAAACATCTGTTTTGTAAATTACCCAGAAACTAAAATCCGCCGATCTATTTTCTGAGTTTAAAGTAAAGTATCGATCAAATTGTCTTTGAATGAAAATGACCTCTTCATTAACATCCCTGGCCTGGCAGCCCAGCGCAGCTCCAGGAGGGAGGGTAACTGAAGCTCCTTGGCATCTTCTGCTCAGATGGTACTCAGGCTGTTTGCACTTGGCGTCCTCTGCTCATCCTGACTTACGACTTTTCTTGTGATTGAATGTTTTACAATTGCTATTGTTGTTAAGGCCTGGTTTCGACTTATTGTCCTCATTACATAAACACACTGATGACTCTGCTCCGTGAGAACAGCGCGCCCATCTTGGTTTTGACATTACCTCACTCTGGAAGTGATGTTCAATCACACATCTGTAGTGTCCTCTCTGTTGTGTGTCAGCAACTACCACGTCAGTCCTTGAAAATGAAGTCATTCAGGCAGCTTGGGTTGGCAGTACAGTAAAGGGCAGGACCAAGTCCAAATTGCTTGGAATCGATAGGTTAATTCGTCTTTGGGGTATGCTTCAATATAAATGGTTCTAGGTGGTTGGAAAGCTGTATTTCCCCTGTTCAACTTGATTCTAGAATTTAGAGAAAATCAGGAAGATTTAGGGAAAAACACTAATCCCTAAGTCCTATCGCATTTCCTTTGTTCCAGCAGGAGCTCCAACTGAAAAAAATCCTCTAGAGTTATTTTGGTAGGAAATCTACTTAGAAGTAACCCATTCTGAGCCTCAACCAAAGCAATGCCCATTAAGAGAGGCTGTATTCCCTTTAAAATTTCCCATCTTAGATACAGCCATTTAAAACCAATTCTTGCCAAGAATGATTATTTGAACTAAGTTAAACTTATTTAGAATAAATATTTTCTAGAATAGATTAAATAATAATACTTCTTTATAAGTAACCATTTATATTATTATTTAATAATAATAACAATTGATAAATAGAATAACACAAATAGATTTTCTTCTAAATAAAAATACATTTTTATTTAGAAAGTTTATTATCATTACATTATTTATGAAACAGGGCAATTCGTAATCTGATATCATTGTATCCCTGGCATCCCTTTTAGACCAGTGGTTCTCAGCTTGTGGGTCATGACCCTTTGGAGGTTGACTGATCCTTCCACGGGGGTTGCATTATCAGATACCCTGCACTTCAGATATTTACATTATGTTTCCGAATAGTAACAAAATTACAGCTATGAAGTAGTGACAAAAATAATGTTGTGTTTTGATTTCACCACAACGTGAGGAACTGTATTACAGGGCCACAGCATTTGGAAGGTTGGGAGACACTGCTCTAGACCCAGGACAGTTACAAGATGGCAGAATGAACTGGGGCTTAGGTTCTGGATTAGTGAGAAATCAAACACTCACACACACATAATCCTTAAAACAGATTCATTTTCGTGTACCTCATTGCTGTGTCCTGTGAAGATCTGATTTTATTATGTCACTACATAAATAAGGTATGATTATTTCATGTGATACCTTTCCTCCCCTTTAGATCACCCTATGCTGGCAATGATCATAAGAACCACACCTTCGGAGCTGTTTGTGCATCCGTAAGAATTATCTAAAAATAAAATTCTTCATGCAGCCTGGATTGAGTGCATTAAAGAATGAGGCCTCTTTTTGTTACTTTGCCATCTACTCTAAGCAGAGTGTAGAGTTCTCCTATAAATAGATTTGTTTTGGTTTGGAAATATGGAACAAGGTTTCCTGGACAGCTTTCCAAATGACACCAGAATACCACCCTTAAACAGTGATATCCTAGAAGAAAAGGCAAAGGAACTTGAAGGCTCTGCCTAGTTTGTCTTCATTGATGAAACAGTCGTTGTTTTGTTCCCTAGGAGTCCTTAACTGTTCTCTTTGCTCCATTTACTCACACAGAATCAGAATGCTGTGTGTTGCCAAGTTCGCATCCCTGTGTTGTTTCCTTATTTAGTTCTTAACTTTCTGCATGATGCTTGCAAGGAAAGCAAAAAGTCATCCTTACGATTGGCTGCAAATGATTTGCAGCTGCTGAGGCTCCGCTCTTGCTTTCTGTTGCAGGGATTTGGATGGTATCTCCATCTAGGCCGGAAGGCCTGACTGCAAGACACATGTACAAAGCAACTCTTCTAGCTGATTTGGACTTCCTGTGCAATATCATGAGACTTGTTACTGTGTCAAAGGCAGAAAAAAGAAATCAATACAGAGCATTCCCATGGCAGTTCTAGATTTTTTTCTAGTTTAAGCTAAAGTTTTATTTTTAGATAATTATTATGGATGTACAAGCAGCCCCAAATTTTCCTTTCACATAGTATAAAGTTCATCCCCCTAGTGGGCTTGACTTTTGGGAACAAAAGCCCCATTAGGAAACTCATATTTTCTTGGGGTATACAAAAACATGAGTGAATTGCTCCAGAGCCTCTGCTTTTGCTTTCTGAGCGGTTCTGTTCATAAGCACAGAGGGAAAGGGGAAATATTACATTATATTAGAATCTAGGCACTCTTTATGCTAACAAAATAGAACCCAGATTTTTCAATGTTCTATAAACTCACCACCCCACCCTTGTTCTCTTGCTATTATGCCTGTTTATTTATCAGTCTGATGTTAGTCTTGAGAAAGACAAATGTATGTGTTCACTTGAACATTTGGAGCACAAACAGTTTCCTTCAGAATGCAGGATAGTTATCGTGGGGCGTAGTGAACGTGGGAGCAGAGGAAGGAGAATGTGGGAAGGACAATCACACTGACAGCACACCATGGTTAGTTAATGGACAGCTGAGACCCATTGTCTAATGAGCACAGTACAAATCCAGTGAAAGGTTGGATCTGTGTGAAGTTGGTACTAACAGCCGCCAGCCCTTCACTATGTAAAGAGCAGCAGACTGATTTCGAACCCTCAGCCATGGCAGCATTCTGGACCAAGACCTGGTGCCTTATCCAACCCTGACTGACTCCAAGCCTATAAGGCATTGCAGTCTCACTCCACGGTGACTTGTTTATTCAGTGGGACAAAAAACTGGGCCACATCGGTTTTCCAACTTTAGTAGTTCATTTGATGGAACCTTTTCCTTCAGTTCCAAATGGTTTTGTGACTGTCCTAACAAGATACTTCATGAATCCTGCTATGATCCAGAACTGTGTTCTCTGGACCAGCAGCTTGCTGACTGGGGGGGGGGGGGGGGGGCGGCACTAATGTAATACGCACATGGGTCAAGCTTGAGCAGAGTCTTATAAAAAGGTGAAAGTGCATATGTCTAGTCAGCCTGCATCTCAACAGCACGTTTTAAAATTAGAGTTTTCTTAGTGAAACCAGTCATGGATGTTTCCAGTTGGATTTAAATAAACTTTGTGGAAAAGAGCCACATAAAGCTCCGCAGGCCACCCCACTGAAATCAAGACACTGAACTTCTTTTCATTGTTTAAAAGTTCTCGCTAAAGTGTGAAAAGTTGAAGCTACTGCTCTGTAGGGTGAGGTGGCGGTTTCCACCCCTGCCTGCTCTGCCCACACAAGCTTCAGCAGGTCACAACTGTGTCACACCAGCACAGTGCAAGTGACACTTACGGAGCATTATCATCTTGGGTACTTGATCAGGAGTCACAGTCATGTATTGTGCTAAGGTCATTCTTTTATAACTGTGTACTAGGTGTGAGAGATGAGACAGGGTCCTGGACACTTTAGAAAGCTGCTGTAGGTCAACAGCTAAAATAACGTACCTGGGTTTGAAGGTATCTCTTCCTAACATTGTGGATGAATTGTGACCAATCTCTCATTGGATTCATATTCGCACACTAATCTCCATCTCTCAGGAACTTCAAAAAAAGTTTCATTTTTATTATTTTATGTAAGTGTACATGTGTGTCTGTGCATGTGAGTGCAGGTGCCCTCAGAGGCCAGAGGCTTATGGTTCCCCAGAGGTAGAATCACAGGCACTTGTGAGCCGACTGATGGAGGTGTACAGAACCCAACACTGTGCCTGCAAGAGTGGGGATGCTCTTAACTGCTGAGCTATCCCTCGGGCCCTGGCGCTTCTTATATAGTTTTTTAGTTAATATTTGACTTTAATAGACATGGCAGCAAATGAGAAATCATGGAAGCTGTAGTATGTCACTGTGTCCCATAGTACATTCCTCTGTCCACCCATCTTCACTTTCAAATGTTCATTGGAATGTGTCATTGGCCTGGTTAGGGGTCTCTGGCTTCTGTGACACCATCAATATTGGATGCTCCTGCTAGGATACCCGGTGCTACCTTCTGAAGGAGACAGCGTCAGCTGCCAGCTCTCATGCCCTCAGGCTGGCTTACCCTTTACCCACGTCTCCAGAGTCAGCTCCACTGTGCTGCTCAGTCAAGACTAGGGGCCTGCTCTCCCAGGTCCTGCAGCCTGGGAGGGGCTGAGCCAGCTCTTCTGCTCTCACACCCTCAGGGCTGGTTCATCTGCATCTTCACCCTCAGGGCCAACTCTACTTTGTTGCCCGGATAAGGTGCAGGGTCCACTCTTCTCGAGTGAGGGAACAGGGCCAGCTCTCAGAACTACCGCAGCTAAGAGTTCTTTTTCTCCTACAATGGATTTGCTTTTTCTTTTTCTATTTTTTCAGTTATTTATTTATTTATTTATTTATTTATTTATTTATTTATTTATTTATTTTACTTTCCATCCTGATCACAGCCCACCCCCTCTCCTCCTCTGGGAAGGGGGAGGCACCCTGTGGGTGTCACTCCACAATGGCAAGTCAAGTTACAGCAGGGCTAGGTACATCCTCTCTTATTGAGGCCAGACAAGGCAGCTCAGTTAAGGGAACAGGACCCATAGGCAGTCAACAGAGTCAGGGTAAACCCCTGCTCCAGTTATTCGGGGACCCACATGAAGTGCAAGCTGCACATCTACCTCATATGTGCGGAGTGCTTAAGTCCAGCCCTTGCATGCTCTTTGGTTGGTGGTTCAGTCTCAGGGAGCCCCCAAGGGTACAGAATATCATCTTGAGTGAGATAACCCAGACCCAAAATGACATGCATTGTATGTACCCACTTATAAGTGGGTATTAGCCATAAAGTACAGGATAATCATGCTATGATCCACAGACCCCCCCCCCAAAAGCCAAATAACAAGGAAGAACCAAAGGAAGATGCTTGAATCTCACTCAGAAGGGGAAATAAAATAGACATCGGAAGTGGATGGAGGGAGGGAACTGCATGGGAGAGAGGATGTGGATAGAAATGGGTGCGGGGGATGACATGTAGGGAGAGATAGGGGACATAGAATCAGCAGGGGGACAGGGGTGAATCTCTAGGACATGCCCGATACCCACTGCAATGGGGAAGGTTTCAGGGAGTATATGGGGGTGACTCTAGCAGAGACTCTTAACAGTGGGAGATATGTAGCCTGAAGTGG
This sequence comes from Uromys caudimaculatus, assembly GCA_028551405.1. NCBI lineage: Eukaryota > Metazoa > Chordata > Mammalia > Rodentia > Muridae > Uromys > Uromys caudimaculatus. The sequence goes on along the minus strand of CM052715.1, from coordinate 20,904,686 downwards.
CCACTTCCTGAATTCAGACAGGACTCCCAGTGGGATATAAGGTCACCAACCCACCTATGAAACCTTATATACAAAATCTGTCCTCCTACAAGAAGTGCAGGGACAAAGATGGAACAGAGACTGAGGGAATGGCCAACCAATGACTGGCCCAACTTGAGACCCATCCCATGGGCAAGAACCAATTCCTGACACTATTAATGAAACTGTTATGCTTGCATAACAGGAGCCTAGTATAACTGTCCTTCAGAGGCTCTACCCAGCATCTGACCAAAACAGATGCAGAGACCCACAGCCAAACATTAGAAGGAGTCAGGTAATCTTGTGGAAGAGTTGGGGGTGGGGCAGGGGAGATGGAGGGACCTGAAGGTGATAGAGACTCCACAAGAATCCCAACAGAGTCGAGAGTTGTTGCCTATGACAATGATACAGGTTTACTACAAATTTGCTTTCAAATTTCATTTTAAAATATCAACCACACAATCAAAGAGTTTATAGCAAACTTCGGTTTGCCAAGAAATCTTATGACTTTGAGGTAAGGGAAGGGCAACCTGAGCATTACTATATGATATTTCTTCTCTTTTCATGTACACAAGTGTGGGAACACAGTGCCATCTGAAGAGTGTTGTGGAAAGGTGAAAAGTCAACAGAAAGAATGCTCAACTTGCTGGGGTGGTTTGTTCAGAGTTGCCAGCAAAGTGGGAGTCCCAGTAGCTTCTTAGGATGCAGCCTTCAGAAGATAGACAGGAAGTAAAGGCGAGATGCTTGGGGTTGTGTGGTTCCTGGCACAGCTGAGCCTTGCAGGCACTTGAGGGAGAGGAACGGAGTAAGAGGAGAAGCTGGGGTGTTAGTAGTACCAGGTCAGCTGCCCCTCTGTGACAATCCAGACATGCTTGCATGTACCTGTCACCCCAGGGCTGCCCTAGAGGATGGAATCACGAGTGTCTCTGGGATCTGCTGGCATCAGCGCAGTGCCAGGATCAGCTTGTCTCAAGGGATAAGCCAGTGTGGTGGAGCAGGCTACCAGGTGTCCTCCTTGTGTCCACACAGCTATGCACTCAGTGAACACCACGTACACCGCCCAAACAATACTTCCAGAGGAAGGCATTATAAGATATTAAACAGTAAATGAAATTTGACAAGTGTATGGGGGCAAACAGTCAAAAGGGGGAATTTCCACGGTGCGTGTGCCTTTGTCTCACAACCCTTAAATAAAAAAATAACAGGATGGGTAGTTTATTACTTTATGTCAATAGATTGGTTTTCTTTTGTTTTGCAAAGTGGAGGCATCGAATAGTGCAAACACCGCTTTCCTCTCATGGGACTGCCTATGGGCACAGTACTTCATGGCTTTTGCCACTGTCTGAACTGCTTTGGTACTGGTGTTCCGAGTGGTGGGAGTGGGACTGATAAACTGGTACCCACGCTTTGCTCTTACCCCTTACTCCAGTTATCACTCACCGGCGATGAAATTACCAGGTGAAACCATGAAATCAACAAAAGACAGAGTTCCTTTTACCAACTACAAATGACTTCTACCAGCCAGAAGTGCAGGAACGGGTAAGCTGACTGCTTCAAAAGGGACAGCTGTTGTTCCTTGGTAGTTTCTGAAAAGTAACTTTGCTCTATCCATAACGTGAAGAGATGCCGAGGACAGACTGGGAATGATCTAGCAATCTAAGAAATTTTATTTGGTCAAAAGTCATCGCATGTACTGTTGTGTGACATTCCGTGTTATCCAAATTGGATCTTCTTCCTAATATATTTCTGAAAAGTGACTCGGAAAAAAGTTAACTAGGGGGTTCATTTTTTTTCTGTTGCTGATTGCTTAATAGCTTGCTTCTGTTAATTAAGCTCTGGGGAGAGCATTCTTTATTCTCTTGATATTTATCTCAAAGGACCTTCATTTTAAAATGCTTTTAGGGAAAGTATTGTTTTAAAATTGAATAACTAATAGGATGTTTACAAAGAGAAAATTCTAAGGAGCTTTAGAGCAAAGGAAGTAAACAAACCAGGGCAGTATTCTGCGTATCTCCTAGCTGTGATTCTTCTTGTAAGGATTAACTCGTTGGGAAAAGTTCTGATTAAGATATTCTCCTGCTTAGTGTGTGCATGGCTCATAAAGTTGTCTCTTCTGTCCTGTGGCATCTGCATTTTAACAGTGTTTGGAGTTTAAAGTACAACTCTTTTCCCTGATTCTACACAGGGGTAGAGGGATATTACTGTTTTAGATCTGGTGTGCCAAGTCTATCTGAGTCACCCTACTTGAATTGCTTGACTAGTGGGGAGTAGAAGAGAGGAGTTTTAAAGCTCTCCTTCTGTGATGAGTGACCGGAAGCAGGCAACTGAGACAGGCCTAGAAGTGGGTCAGAGGGCCAGATAATCAGGCTTTGCTAGATGCTCCCAGACTGCTCTCTGGTAGAAGCATTTTTCATTCCTTTACTCCAGAGATCCAGCATCCTGACAGGGCGTTCTCCTATTGTGAGTCAAAGAGCAAGGCATCTCAGCTAATTTTTGCAGTACCAGTAGAGTCTCTCCCCACTTTTAGACTTGGGTCTACTATAAAATGTGCAAATTAAGAAAGAAGTCTGACAGGTGAAAATGCTCCTTAAACATACAGCTAGAGAGAAAGTCACTTGAGAACCGAAGCCTGAACAGCTCAGTGTGATTTTACACTTTAAAAAAATGTGGACTTTTAAAGAAAAGTTCCTTATAAATCCAGTTTTAACATAGATCACACATGCAGTGTTAATATCAATAATTCATTTTAGAGTTAGGAGTGATAAGAAGAATATATGGAGAGCTTAAAAATGTGTGGCTTGTGCAATAACACATATCTGAATGAGGGCGTTCGCTCCTGGGATTTCATGGCACCTCGAATACCCGTAGGCAAGATGTGGGGCAAGGGGTTATTCCCTGTCCATCCAGTGTCCCTCAGTCCCTGAGAAACCCCACAACAGTCACCCACATATGAAGTGTGTGTCTACCTCTACCCTGGTATGTGTTTTGTCTGGAGTGAAGACCGTTTAACTGTCTTGGTTTGTGGGAGGGAAAGTTGGTAGGGCTAGAAGGGAGTGAAGAGAAGGCTGTGGGGTGGGAAAAATGACGTGAAGCCTGACAGATAACTGGCCTCTACTAGCTTCTCCATCCTCCTGATAGACAAAGCAGTGTTCCCACAAAAGACTTCTGCATTTTAACCCTTGCAGTCTGCAGTTATGTCATCTTCCATGCTGTTGGCCTTTGGAAGCTGGCAACAGTTCTTAGACTACAGCCAGCAGGAGACTGAGGGGTTTGGCTACACAACTGGCAGTCCCTAACTTTTTCTAGTGACCTGAACAAGCACTTGGAGAGAGATGCGTTTGGGATACCTTGAGTTTACCTAAGTGATACCCAGCGGGATGCTGCCCTATGCAATTATAGGGTAATGAGTCAGTGCTTGTTTAGCCATGAGATGTATGGTAGTTTGTTAGAGTGCTGACAGAAATCTAAGCCTCCCTTTCTTTCCTCTGGCTTTTCTCATTATTCATTAACCCCTGTCTCAGCCATTCAGGCTAGTAAAACATGACTCAATCTTAAAGTCAATAGTCTTTTTAATATTTTCACTCTTCTAAATCTTTGATATTATAATAGCAGTACGAGACAATTAGTCACCAGAACCAAAACACCTAACGCTTATTACAACACATATTTTCCTCACCTGGATTTCTTATGAATTCTCATGAGCCTAAGTTATTAGTATAAATACATTGGCTGCATTATATTATTATTATTATTATCATCATCATCATCATCATCATCATCATTAATTACGACTACTACTACTACTATACTTGAGTTGAATACTTTTACCCAACTTACGGAAGCCCAAATTAACTTTACACAGGTTAATAATGCTGATAATTGTCATTAAATAGTGATATGGCCCAGATGCCAACTGGGGTTGCTTTACTTCAGGATGTCAGGGGAAGCTGGCTGGAACACAGTCTCTGAAGCCTTTCCAGTAGCGTGGCTATGTGTCAGTCACACATTTGTTTGGTAGATAATGTAATACAAAAGAAGATTCAGAAAACTTCTTTCTCTTCAGACTTACTTCCCAAACATAACTGAAAGCAACTCTCACCTCAAATTCTGCTGCAAAGACCTTTACTAAACAAACACTCATTGCCATGAATGGTAAACACAGATCACAAACATCTACATTTGGAAATTGTAGTGTTTCCCTCTTGGTTGTTACCACCACATATTCTACAAGCAGTTTACTCAAGCAGACATAGCCAGTCCAGGAACAGGAGTCCGCTGGACCAAGAGGTGGCACCGGCAGCCATCAATGTACCTGTACTGAACACAAGACTCCTTAAAAGGCTAGCTGAATCTTGTGGTAGTTGATTTTGACAAGTGGGCTTGACCTTAGACTGTCCTGATATTTATCCAGATGTTATTCTGAGAGTTTCTGTGAGGTGTTTCTGGGATCTGATTGGCATTGAAATCAGCAGACTGAGTAAGCACATTTCCTTCCTCAATGTGTAAGGGCCTCGCCCCATCAATTGAAGGCCTGACTACAGAACAAGCGCTGGCTCTCCTTCAAGAAAGGGGAGATTCTTCCTCCTGACAGGAGGTAACTAAGATGGCGGCCACTTTCTGTCTGTACTGGAGCTAGAACATTACCTCTTCCTGGGTCTTCTTGCCTGTTGAACTATCCCAGCAACGTTCCTGGGGCTTTATAAAGTCTACCAGTTCCATCTGTAGGTCTTAGAAGTAGTCATCCCCTCTGTGTCTCATTGTGTGAGTGTATGTGAGTCTGCGTGTCTGTGTGTATGTGTTTATGTGTTTCTGTGTGTGAGAGAGTGTGTGTGTGTGTGAATGTGTGTGTGTGTCTTTGTGTATGTAAGTCTGTGTGTCTCCATATATGTGTCTCCGTATGTGTGTCTGTGTATGTATGTATAGAGTCTGTGTGTGTGTGTGTATGTGTGTGTGTGTGTGTGTGTGTGTGTGCATTTCGACTAATACAAATGTCACCCATAAGAATTCAGGCCATTGTCCTCTCATGAATTTTATATCTTATTGTTAGTATTAAAATAACAAATTGTCACAAACGGAATGTCTTAAAAGCAGCAGATATTTATCCTTGTTTGTTTCTGTAGCCTAGAAGTCTTAATCAAAATGTCAGCAGTCCGTGAAGCACATAGAACTGCCTGCAAGTCTGGTGGTGGCCTGCTGTCCCCAGCACTCCTGGCTTTACTGCTGCCTAACTGCAGCCTCTATCTTCCTCTGGCACGTTCTCTATGTGCTGCTTCTTACAAGGCACCAATCCCTCAGGAAATGTCCCACCTTACCAAACTGAGCATAGCTGTCCCAATAAGGCAGGACCACAACATATCATTTTTCAGGGCAAAATGCAACCGAGATTACTCATTTGTGTAATGATCTAACAAGTTCATACTTTTTTCTTTATCTTTTTAAATTTTTTTTATTTTTATTTTTTAATTTTTGATACATTATTTACATTTCAAATGTTTTCCCCTTTCCAGGTCTCCCCTTCGGAACCCCTATCCAATCCCCCCTCCCCCTGCCTCTATGAGGGTATTCCCCCACCCACCCACCCTCTCTGGTCTTCCCTCCCTGGCATTCCCCTATACTGGGGCATCTAACACTCTCAGACCCAAGGGCCGCTCCTCCCACTGATGGCCAACAAGGCCCTCCTCTGCCACATATGTGGCCGGCACCATCGGTCCCTCCATATGCATTCTTTGGTTGGTGGTCCAGTCTCTGGGAGGACCTGGAGGCCCTGACCAGTTGACACTGTTGTTCCCTCCCCATGGGGCTGCAAACTCCCTCAGCTCCTTCAGTCCCCTCTCCAACTCCTCCATCTGGGACACCACGCTCAGACCAACAGCTGCTGTGAATTGAATCTTGGGTGTTCCAGACTTTTGGGCTAATATCTGCTTATCTGTGAGTACATATGGTGTTTATTCTTTTGTGACTGAGTTACCTCACTCAGGATGATATTTTCAAGTTCCATCCATTTGCCTGCGAATTTCATGAAGTCATTGTTTTTAATAGCTGAGTAGTACTCCACTGTGTAAATGTACCACATTTTCTGGATCCATTCCTCTGCTGAGGAACATCTGGGTTGTTTCCAGCTTCTGGCTATTATAAATATGGCTGCTATGAACATAGTGGAGCATGTGTCTTTGTTACATGTTGGAGCATCTTCTGGGTATATGCCCAGGAGTGGAATAGCTGGGTCCTCAGGTAGTATTATGTCCAATTTTCTGAGGGTCTGCCAAACTGATTTCCAGAGTGGCTGTACCAGCTTGCAATCTTACCAAAAATGGAGGAGGGTTTCTCTTTCTCCACTTCCTCTCCAGCATCTGCTGTCACCTGAATTTTTGATTTTAGCCATTCTGACTGGTGTGAGGTGGAATCTCAGGCTTGTTTTGATTTGCATTTCCCTGATGACTAAGGATGTTGAACATTTCTTTAGGTGCTTCTCAGCCCTGCGAATTTCCTCAGTTGAGAATTCTCTGTTTAACTCTGTTCCCCATTTTTTGATAGGGTTATTTGGTTCTCTGGAGTCTAACTTCTTGAGTTCTTTGTATATATTGGATATTAGCCCTCTATCGGACATAGGATTGGTAAAGATCTTTTCCCAATCTGTTGGTTGCCCTTTTGTCCTATTGACAGTGTCCTTTGCCTTACAGAAGCTTTGCAATTTTATGAGGTCCCATTTGTCGACTCTTGATCTTAGCACATAAGCCATTGGTGTTCTGTTCAGGAACTTTTCCCCTTTGCCCATGTTTTTGAGACTTTTCCCCACTTTCTCTTCTATTAGATTCAGTGTATCTGGTTTTATGTGGGGGTCCTTGATCCACTTGGACTTGAGCTTTGTACAGGGAGATAGGAATGGATCAATTTGCATTCTTCTACATGTAGACTGCCAGTTGAGCCAGCACCATTTGTTGAAAATGCTCTCTTTTTTCCACTGGATGGTTTTAGCTCCTTTGTCAAAGATCAAGTGACCTTAGGTTTGTGGGTTCATTTCTTCAATTCTATTCCATTGATCTACGTGGCAGTAACTGTACCAATACCATGCAGTTTTTTTGTTTTTTGTTTTTTGTTTTTTTTGGTTTTTCGAGACAGGGTTTCTCTGTGTAGCCCTGGCTGTCCTGGAACTCACTCTGTAGACCAGGCTGGCCTCGAACTCAGAAATCCGCCTGCCTCTGCCTCCCAAGTGCTGGGATTAAAGGCGTGCGCCACCACTGTCCGGCTACCATGCAGTTTTTATCACTACAGCTCCATAGTACAGCTTGAGGTCAGGGATGCTGCTTCCCCCAGAAGTTTTTTTTATTTTTGAGAACAGTTTTTGCTATCCTGGAGTTTTTGTTACTCCAAATGAATTTGAGAATTGCTCTTTCTAAGTCTATGAAGAATTGAGTTGGAATTTTGATGGGGATTGCATTGAATCTGTAGATTGCTTTTGGCAGGATGGCTATCTTAACTATATTAATCCTGCCAATCCATGAGCATGGGAGATCTTTCCATCTTCTGAGGTTTTCTTCTATTTCTTTCTTCAGAGACTTGGAAGTTCTTGTTATACAGATCTTTTACTTGTTTGGTTAGAGTCACACCCAGATACTTTATATTGTTTGTGACTATTGTGAAGGGTGTCATTTCCCTAATTTCTTTCTCAGCCTGTTTATCCTTCGAGTATAGGAAGGCTACTGATTTGCTTGAGTTAATTTTGTATCCGGCCACTTTGCTGAAGTTGTTTATCAGCTGTAGCAGATCTCTGGTGGAGTTTTTCAGGTCACTTAAGTATATGATCATATCATCTGCAAAGAGTGATATTTTGATTTCTTCCTTTCCAATTTGTATCCGTTTGACCTCCTTTTGTTGTCTAATTGCTCTAGCTAAAATTTCAAGTACTATATTGACTAGATAGGGAGAAAGGGGATAGATAGCCTTGTCTAGTCCCTGATTTTAGTGGGAATGCTTCAAGTTTCTCTCCATTTAGTTTGATGTTGGCTACTGATTTGCTGTATATTGCTTTTACTATGTTTAGGTATGGGCCTTGAATTCCTGATTTTTCCAAGACTTTTATCATGAAAGGATGTTGAATTTTGTCAAATGCTTTTTCAGCATCTAATGAAATGACCATGAGGTGTTTTTCTTTGAGTTTGTTTATGTAGTGGATTCTATTGATGGATTTCTGAGTATTGAACCATCCCTGCATCCCTGGGATGAAGCCTACTTCATCGTGATGAATGATTGTTTTGACCTGTTCTTGGATTCAGTTTGCAAGAATTTTTTTGAGTATTTTGGCATTGATGTTCATATGGGAAATTGGTCTGAAGTTTTCTTTCTTTATTGAGTCTTTGTGAGGTTTTGGTATCATTGTAATTGTGGCCTCATAGAAGGAATTGGATAGTGTTCCTTCTGTTTCTATTTTGTGGAAGAGTTCGAAGAGTATTGGTATTAGGTCTTCTTTGAAAGTCTGATAGAATTCTGTACTAAACCCATCTGGTCCTGGGCTTTTTTTTGGTTGGGAGACTTTTAATGAGTGCTTCTATTTCTTTAGGGGTTATGGGACTGTTTAGATGGTTTATCTGATCCTGACTTAACTTTCGTATTTGGTATCTGTCTAGAAATTTGTCCATTTCATCTAGATTTTCCAATTTTGTTGAATATAGGTTTTTGTAGTAGGATCTGATGAATTTTTTTAATTTCCTCAGAATCTGTTGTTATGTCTCCCTTTTCATTTCTAATTTCGTTAATTTGGATCCTGTCTCTGTGCCCTCTGGTTAGTCTGGCTAAGGGTTTATCTATCTTGTTGATTTTCTCAAAGAACCAGCTCCTGGTTTTGTTGATTCTTTGTATAGTTCTTTTAGTTTCTACTAGGTTGATTTCAGCCCTGAGTTTGATTATTTCCTGCCTTCTACTCCTCTTGGGTGCATTAGCTTCTTTTTGTTCTAGAGCTTTCAGGTGTGCTGTTAAGTTGCTAGTGTATGCTCTTCTTCTGTTTCTTTTTGGA
>CM052715.1:20861354-20895158 GCA_028551405.1 Uromys caudimaculatus | reverse complement strand
GATTACTTTCTTGCTTTTTCTAGGGTGTAGTTTCCCTTCTTGTGTTGGTGTTTTCCATCTATTATCCTTTGTAGGGCTGGGTTTGTGGCAAGATATTGTGTAAATTTGGTTTTGTCATGGAATATTTTGGTTTCACCATCTATGGTAATTGAGAGTTTTGCTGGGTATAGCAGCCTGGGCTGGCACTTGTGTTCTCTTAGGGTCTGTATGAGATCTGTCCAGGATCTTCTAGTTTTCATAGTCTCTGGTGAGAAGTCTGGCATAATTCTGATAGGTCTGGCTTTATATGTTACTGGACCTTTTTCCATTACTGCTTTTAATATTCTTTCCTTGTTTTGTGCATTTGGTGTTTTGACTATTATGTGACGAGAGGAATTTCTTTTCTGGTCCAATCTATTTGGAGTTCTGTAGGCTTCTTGAATATTTATGTTCATCTCTTTCTTTAGGTTAGGGAAGTTTTCTTCTATAATTTTGTTGAAGATATTTACTGGCCCTTTAATTCTGGAATCTTCACTCACTTCTATACCTATTATCCTTAGGTTTGGTCTTCTCATTGTATCCTGGATTTCATGGATGTTTTGGGTTAGGAGCTTTTTGCATTTTCTTTGACTGTTGTGTCAATGTTTTCTATGGTATCTTCTGCACCTGAGATTCTCTCTTCTATCTCTTGTATTCTGTTGGGGATGCTTGCATTTATGACTCCTGATCTCTTTCCTAGGGTTTCTATCTTCAGGGTTGTCTCCCTTTGTGATTTCTTTATTGCTTCTATTTCCTTTTTTAGATCCTGGATGATTTTGTTCATTTCCTTTACCTGTTTGATTGTATTTTCCTGTATTTCCTCTTTAAGGGCTTCTAGCTGTTTACCTTCGTTCTCTTGTATTTCTTTAAGGGAGTTATTTATTTACTTGTTAAAGTCTTCTATCATCATTATGAGAAGTGATTTTAAATCTGAGTCTTCTTTTTCTGGTGTGTTCGGGTATCCAGGGCTGGCTGTGGTGGGAGAACTGGGTTCTGATGATGCCAAGTAGCCTTGGTTTCTGTTCCTTATGTTCTTGCCCTTGCCTTTCACCATCTGGTTATCTCTGGTGTTAGCTGGTCTTGCTCTCTCTGACTGTGGCTTGTCCCTCCTGCAATCCTTTGCATCAGTACTCCTTGGAGACCAGCTCTCTCTGAGAGGAATTTGGGTTTGGAGAGCTGTGGTACAGGGTCAGCTCTGGGGTGCAGACAGAAACCAGAAGGATCCTGTTGCTAGCTGTTCCTTGGTTCCTGTGTCCTGATGGCTCTGCGATGGCTCTGATGGTCCCTCTTGATCGAGGAATTTGAATAGAAGTGGTGGTCTTTCTGTGCTCGAAGGTGTGTCGGCACTCCTGGGAGACCAGCTTTCTCCTGGCACTGAGTATGGAGCCCTGTGTCACAGGATCAGCTCCCTGGCCACAGAAAGAAACCGGAAGGCCACTCCTCAGTCCCTGTGTCCTGAGGGTTCTGGGCAGGTTTCTCTGAGCAGAGGTGCTGGCCTTACCCCTGATCACAGGTTTGTCCACACTCCTGGGATGGCAGCTCTTTCCCTGTGCTATTTGGGTATGGAGCCGCATGGCGCAGACCACAGGTGTAAACCGAAAAGCTCCTGTCCCAATTTCACACTTATTGATGACAATTTAATTTAACCTTTAAAGCATATTTAAAATTTTTTATGTTAATTAAGCCATTGATTTCACCAAGGAAAAGCCATTTTGATGTGCTAATTATAAATCTCATGCTAAAAATTCTCAAGTGATCATGGAGAGAAGGAGAGCTGCTGCTGACAGCTGCCCAGCATCCCTTCATCGTCTGTGGCATTCCTGTCAGCTGTCCACCTCTAGAGGTGACACTGGACCGCAATGGCATGTGCTTCCCACACCATTGATGAGGAAACCTCAAGTCAAACACAGGTATACAGGCATGCATAGTAATATCTATGCTGATAGCTGTGGACAGCTACGTTTTTCCATCAAGAAACTCAGCTGCGTGGACTTGCATTTGCCCCTACCCCTTTAAGAGAAATTCACTCACGTGGACTTGCCCCTACTGCTTTATGGGCTCTTGCTCTCTGATCTGATGTTTTTGAGGATGCTTTGGGGACCTCGCCCTTACTTGTTCACTTTTCTCAATGTATACTTTCCTAAGGAGTCCATTGCTCCTCACAAAGAGCATTCCCATGATTCAGTGGTCTTTCTCCACCTGGCTTTAGAGTCTGAACCTTCAGCAGTGGCATTCTGTGGGATCATTCAGAGTCTGCTTTCCTGGGCTTTCTCTATGGTAAATATTCCTCTTTCCGTAGTCACTGTACAGAGTCTGCCTGTATGAGAGGCAGATATAAACACACAGATTCATACTTCTGAAATATTTTGTGTTGATGGAATTACTCCCCTCCCATAGCTCTTCATTCTGGTCATACTGTAAGTGAGCTTGTGTGTATGATGGGACTCACCACATTCTGGCCATTTGTCATGTGACATGGAAATATCTGGATACTCTTCAGAACGGTCAGACTCAGTTACTGTTCACACCCTCTGAAATCTTATGTTTTGCTGGATCTTTTGGGATAGCAACCATTACCCATTTTGAGTGTAGAAAAATCAAGACTGTTTGTTGTAAACAAACAAACAACACTTAATGACACAGTTTTGTATTTAGAGAGTTTTGTGTTTGAAGCATAGTAAAAAGTGAGCTTCTGCACACTCTCCACAGAGGCTCCTGGTATGCAGCGCTGTCAGGCACCAGGCAGCTACTCCTTAGCGAAACGGGCCAACCAAGTGCTGTGGCGCACTCGGTGTGTGTTACCTTTTCAGAAGAGCCCGGTCTGTCATCTCTATCTGATTGCTGCCAACGGCTGCAGCTTACCACTTCCCCTCATAATTTAAGGAAAGCTAGATATATGTAAATGTCATGCATATTAAATTGCAGGTATTAAACTGATGGTTCACTCTTTTTGAAAAAATCCATCCATGACTTTGGTTTCCTAAGTGGGAAAAGCCACAGGTTGTCACTGATATATTACAGCAATAAAAAGAAGCGAAACCCAAACACCTCACTGCCTATATCCATCTTCTTTGTTCAGCACTGACATCTGCTAGATGTTTAACTTACGATTTTCTAAATGCACTGGGTGACGGCTGTGTGGTCGAGGCCCCTGGGATACTGAGACCCTCGGAAGGTTTGTCCCTCTGTTCACATGCTGAAATGGGTTGAAGATGTTAATGTGCTTCTAAGCTACTGTCTCTAGTGGCCCTTAAGGAAGCAAGGAATGAGAACAACCTTAGAATTTCCTTTCCTGAACTTCAGAAGACCAGTATCAGGGCCGGAGAGTGTGCAGAACGGAGGATGACTACCTACTATGTAATGGGATTCTTTCAGAAATGATGCTTGGGTTTTAGAATTAGTGGGGATAACTAGACACTGAATCAAATATACTGGAATTCACTGGATTATGTATTTCAAAATGGCTCAAATAGTGGCTTTTATGTTATATGAATTACAGTTAATTAACCTAAAACAAAAAATGAATTTTTATGTATGATGCTATTTCCATAATATTACATTAAAATATATCCATTTTATTTTTATGGGTATGCAGTATTTTGCTTTATAAAATTAAGTTGATTTACTTATCTTGGACCCCAGTAAGAACATTTAGCTTATTATTAATCCTTTTTGTTTATAAAAATGTTACAATGAATAGAATTACATGCACCAAGTATTGAGGTGTGTGGCAAATCAAGAATGCTGTGGTTTATTTGATGTCCTTTAAGAGGTGCAGGCTATACCCCATTTCCTTGAAATTTCAGGATTTCCATGGCTGTTTGAACAATAGGATATAGAACACACCATAATGTCCTAGTTTCTGGACCCAGACATAAAGAGCCTTCTTGTTGCTGGGGACATACAGTTGGAGCTAGCTATCAAGGTAGGAGGGTGTCCAAACAGTCTCCATGGCAAAGAGGATCCCAGATGGCAGCTCCCACTGGGTTTCTAGTCAGAAGCCAGGACTAGCCAACTGGCCATGTATATGAGCCATCTTGGAGAAGAATAACTGATCATTGGAATAGGATTTATGCTGTTCCGTTTCTCACCAGTACTGGATGGTAATTATTACTCTACAGCTTTTCCTTTTTTGCTGAGTCTGACTTCTCACGGTTCTTCTGCCAGTTGTTTACCAATGACCTCCATTTGATGTGTTGCTGCTCTGAGAGAAAATCACATCCTGGAGCCCCGAATCACAGGCTTGAGACCCTCCTTATGTATCGTATCCTCCTCGGTCCTCAGAGAGAGCCACGCCCACCTCCTCTTGCACAATGAAGGAGCTATCTACACTGACCTGGCTTCCTTCATGCCTGGCATAACTTGTGCCTTTGGTACTGTTTCAAGGACAATCTGTTTCCTGCACCCACACGTGTCATCGTTATCAACTTACCTGCTGTCAGAGACATTGGTACATCTTTTATGTGAATAATTGTTGAGTCTAAGGCCAGTCTCACTTGCCCACAGGGTTTTAGGTTTTCTTCTAGATAATAAATTTCCTAGTGGATCCAGGAGAGGGTTCACACAATGCGTTTTGTAGGGATGATTATTTGTGGGTTTCTTTCAATTTAATTCATTTGTACTGATAAAAATGAATTCCCAAAATCCTTCTCATAATTTCTTAAAAATATGCAGTTTCCATAACTGTTTAGAGTAATAGAGCAAAACACATTATGCTGAAAAGACAAATAAGAAAATTACTATGTATATATGAACCATATCATTTATTTTCTATGATTTTGAATGGCAATAAGGAATCATATATGTATGTATATCATGTGTCAGAACCTTAATAACTTTCTAGGATCGACTTCCCATTTTCAATTAAAAACTTTTTCTGTAAGATGTCTGGACTTTTGCTTGGTTACATTAGGATGCTCTTTAATCAGCATTTTTCATATCTACAGTTATTGGCTATGTTCCTAAATGTTTCTCAGAGTGGAGACTAAGATAATCTAGTGAAAAGCACTTCTGAATTGTTCACAGTAGCAATATAGCAGCTGCTGCAGTATCATAGTTATGCCATCTAATAAAATGACACAGTTATGTTTTTATGTCTCTTTCTGCCATCAGACATAATTGAGGCAAGGGAGACTGGCAGAAGACACATTGCATATAGAGCAGATTGCAGCCAACAAGCCCTGGGGAAATAAGAAAGACTTCACGGAAAAGATGTGCTCGCCTTGAGTTCCACAGGCCATGTCCTCTGTTTGTCTTGGTTTTTAGCACCTCCACTGCTCTTCGGTATTAGCAGTCTGCAGTCATTACCAGGTCTTTCTGACTCAGGCATCCCACATGGGAAAAAATCCTGTGACAAGGGCTAGGGGACACTATCTTCTGGACATAACACAGTTATGGTTACTGTGAACTCGTAGCTGCTGTGGTTACTTGCACTAGGCCTGCACAAGACTGGCCACATCAACAGTCTGTCAGGATGGAGGACAGAAGATGAAGAACCAAAATGTTTCCTTCTTCTATGTCTTTTTATGTGGGCTGCCATCAGAAGGTGTGGCCTAGATTTAGGATGGGTATCCCTACTTCAGATGGTCCAAAAACGAAAATCCTTCACAGGGGTGCTGATCTACTTGGGTTTTAGTTGATTCTAGATCTACTTAGTTGACAATCAAGCTTACTCATCACACTCTTCTTGCTGAACTATTGGCCACCAGTAGATTCTGAGAGGCCACATAAGGTCATAGAAGGAAGTATTTTGATTTTTGCCTGCTTGCCCTCACTCTTGCTGGCAAGTTCATTTATTCTGTTCAGAGAGTCATTGATTTAGTTGGGTACTGTATTGGCTAATTTTGTGCATCAACTTGACACAAGCTGAAGTTATCACAGAGAAAGGAGTTTCAGTTGAGAAAATGCCTCCATGAGATCCAGCTGTAAGGCATTTTCTCAATTAGTGATCAAGGGGGGGAGGGCCCCTTGTGAGTGGTACCATCTGTGGGCTAGTAGTCTTGGGTTCTACAAGAAAACCAGCTGAGCAAGCCAGGAGAAGCAAGCCAGTAAGAAACATTCCTCCATGGCCTCTGCATCAGCTCCTGCTTCCTGACCTGCTTGAATTCCAGTCCTGACTTCCTTTCATGATGAATAGCAGCGTGGAAGTGTAAGCTCAATAAACCCTTTCCTCCCCAACTTACTTCTTGGTCTTGATGTTTGTGCAGGAATAGAAACCCTGACTAAGACAGTACCCACTGGTGATTCCATTAGCTTCAATGGATAGCTGCAAACATGCTTACCAGGTGTCCCGGTTTAGCTAAATGGGCCATTAAACAAGAGAAAAGGACAGGAATTTGGGGAAGGGACTTGTAGAAAGAAGCTGATAGGGGTGTGATAGAGACAGATGGTGGAAGGGGAGACTGTACTCAGAATGGATTATATAAATGGATGCTGTTGTCAAAGAACAAATTTGGTAGTCAAAAATAACAAATGGATGATCACTGCCCAGACCAAGAAAATTGGGGAATAGACACCAGACACCTGGCTGGCTGTTCTAAAGCAGACAGCTGGCTGTTCTAAAGCAGACACCTGCTGTTCTAAAGCAGACACCTGCTGTTCTAAAGCAGACACCTGCTGTTCTAAAGCAGACACCTGCTGTTCTAAAGCAGACACCTGCTGTTCTAAAGCAGACACCTGCTGCTCTAAAGCAGACACCTGCTGTTCTAAAGCAGACACCTGGCTGTTCTAAAGCAGACACCTGGCTGTTCTAAAGCAAAGCAGACACCTGGCTGCTCTAAAGCAGATGCCTGGTTGTTCTAAAGCACACCTAAACCCACTGTCATGATCACTGGTTGAGAAAATACCCACTCACCCACATCTACTGAGTCTGAGTTTCAGATATGCCTGGCATTCCTCTTTTCAGAGGGAGTCACTTCTGAATGCAGTCCAGACTCCCTCCGACTTCTTTATTATTCCTTGCCCATCCTTTTTCTTTTGGAAATTCATCTCTCTCTCTCTCTCTCTCTCTCTCTCTTTCTCTCTCTCTTTCTCTTTCTTCTATATATGGTCTTCTTCTTTTCTTTCTTTGTTTTTAAGATTTATTTATTTTATTTATAGGAGTACATTGTAGCTGTCATCAGACACACCAGAAGAGGGCATTGGATCCCATTACAGATGGTTGTGAGCCACCATGTTATTGCTGGGAATTGAATTTGGGACCTCTCCAGACCCCAAATGGTTTTCTTGATGTTAAAATTTCTTCCAGTCAGTTTTCAGGGTTTAGAGCAAAAGTAGACAGAATCTTGTGCTTTCAGAACACTATCTTGACCCAGTGCAGTGTTCAAGCTTTTATGAGACTTGAACCATAAGATTATGTGTAAAGCCTATTACAAATGCTTTCCAAATGTCCTTGACTTTTAAAAAACAACAAACAAACAAACAAACAAAAAAACAGAACTCTTTACATTGGAATAATACTTCTGAATACATGGTATTTTCATGTAAATTATTCATCATGTGCTAATGTAACTGGTTTTTGCCTTGCCCTTTACAAAAGATAGTGTCATGTGCCAGTATGGATCATGAAATACAGCTAAAATATACAGGTATCTGTACCTTATATATTGCAATGTATAGTTTATGTATATGGAAAGACACTTTTCTCTTGAACCCTGGAGGGAAGCTGAGTTTAGGACGGGCAGAAGGAAGAAGAGGCTGGATTTTGGGAGGCGAGTAAGATGATTTCTGCAACTGTTTAAGCTCTAAGCAGTGAGACGCAGGATTAAATAGCACGGAAGGGAAGAAGGAAGGCATAAATGTTCAAAGAAACACATGGCAGGTGTTGGGTAACATGTTGGCAGTGCCGCCAGGGAGACACTGAGGTTCCAGAGTCCTCTGATTCCGGAGTCCTCTGAAGGAAACAGGGGCATCTTCTGTGGAGACAGAGTTCACAGGAAAGGTAGGAGCTCCCTCAGTGTGCTTCTCATCCTACTGCCTTAGGTCAGTTATGACAGTGTAGAATCCAGCATAAGGTGACTTCATCTTGGGCCACACTCAGGAAACTACATTCCTGATTCCTAGAAGGATTTCATTACGGAATAATTTCCCGTTCGACATGCTTGTGCAACTTTTGTGTAATGGGAGCATAAGCAAAGCCTCCCGAGCGTTTGCCTGTCTTGAAAATTCGCCTGCAGACCCGAAAGCTCAAAGAAAGCCGAGAGGACAGAAAAAAAACGAACTGATGAGAAGCGAAACTGTCAATAAAGTGTTCACTATGACCCTCGGATTGATCTTCACTTAGCTTAGTTCACGTCCACTGCTCCAAGGATGCACACCGTGACAGTGTTTGTCCTAAAACGGCCTGATTAAGGAGCCCAGGCAGACAGCTGCCCGTGGGACGGTAGATAGTTTTGGACTTCTCAGTAAGGTTCCTGTGATCATTCTGTTTTCAGTGTGGCCAGGTTTGCCCCCCTCTTTCAGACCTTGGAAAAATAAGTAACTGCAGGTGAGGAGGGTGAACCCCCACCCCAATCCCCCAGCCCGAGTGAGCAGCAGGGGCCAAAGCTGTGCCTGGCTCCCTGAACCCCTACAGATCTCTGAACCTATTAGCACTGCCCCTTTAAATCCTGCCCTCCACCTCTATTCCCTGTACCCTGTGACCAGGTTCTGGCTTTGATTTCCTAATTTGTGCAGAGATGCAAGGGGGCATTACTGCCCTGGCACACTAACCCCCGACTTAAATGCTGCTTTTTTGCCTTGCCATCTCTTTTGCTTTTGAAAGTAACATCTTTCCAAGTCTTGTATTGTTTCCCCTCCTGTAGATAGAAATTTCAGTGCACACTTTAATTGTGCCTGGGATTTTCTTTAGGAGGTTAGAACTGCTGTCTGGCTAATGTTGTGAGTGCCTAACAGCCAAAGGCAGCTATCTTTGCTTAGAATGACCACCTCTTGGATTGAAGGTTTCCAAGAGGCACGCTATCGCTATTGGAAGTGTTAGGCAGTGAGCATCTCCTCAGTCCCAGCAATTCACACTCCCAGTCACTTGGGGGTTGATGATGTCAGAGACTCGTGAGGTGCAGAATCTATCTATCCCTAGAGCTGGAGAGCAGAGGAGAACTGAGGAGTCATCTCTGCCAGTTAGTTTTCACGACTGTTTTTATTTTTAATATAATATTTGTATTAATTTGCTATGAATTTCATAATAATTTTGATCCTATTCATCCCACTTCTCTCCTTAACTCCTTTCAGATCTCACTTTACCTCTCCCATGTCCTCTCCCCTCTCATCTTCATCCCCTCCTCTCTCTTTAAAAAATAACCCACAAAGTCAAATTTGTGCTGCCCAAATATTCATGAGCACGGGACCATTCCCAGAAGAAATGCCAAGCTATGAGGGGGGCACATCCTTAAGGAAAAAAAGTCTCGCCTCCCTCTAGAAGTCACCAACTGTCAGCATCTCTGCAACTAAGACTAGAGGCTTGTGAGCCCCTCCACCCTGCATGCTAAATGTTGACTGGTTTGCTCCCAGGCAGGCACCCAAGGCTGTTATGGGACCACAGTGCAACATCCTGCCATGTCCAGAAGATGCTCCTTCACTCGCATCCTCCTCCCTGACCCCTGGCTCTTATGAACTTTCTGGCCCCTCTTATAAAATGGTACTGAGCCTTGAAGGGAGGGGGTGTGATGAGATGTTTCATTTTGGGCCTGAGTACTCTACAGCACTTTTCCCCTGCCCTTTGACCAATTCTGTGTTAACCATCATCCAGTGTAGGAAGAAACTTCTCCCCTGAGGCATGAGAGATGCACTCATCTATGAGATAGGAGTAGAGGGCAATGTGATGCCTTGCCCATTTAGCAAAACAGTAGTAATTGGGTTCGTGGCTGTGCTTCAGATTCATCATTGACTTGTAGTTTTTCACTGAGCTCCAGCTCTCTTGATGGGGGATGGTCATGAAGGAAGGAGTTTTAGTGAGAATCACTGTGGTGTGAAGATGCTCTCTGTACTGGTGATGGTTGACGCTCTACAAATAATTATCATAATTGAAAATGGAAGGCATTTTGCAGTAGTGATGGCAGGAGCACGTTCAGAGGGAACAGACAGTTGTAGCCTTTTCGGTTTTATTTGGGGTAAGATATTTGGCCAGTTTACACCCATTTTTGGTATATAGAAAACAAACGAATCGACTCTCATAACTGCAATCACCCCTTCTAGCTCCTGAAACCTTGTGAATGCTTTCTATCTGTCTAGACCTCTGGGTGGGAGTTTTTCACAGATGTTCCCAGAAAGTATAAAACGAAACTCTGCTGGGTGATCCAGGTGTTCTGAACTTGGTGGGAAAAAACTCAGCTACACAGGAAGAGACAGGGCGCTAAGGGAAAAATATATCTGCTGGAAAGAGAGAGAGGAGACCAGAAGTAGGAGCCGGAGATAAGGAATTCCTTTGTCCTCAGAAGGATAATTTTGTGATCAGTCAGACATCGTTATTACCTACTCCGTCCCTCGTATTCTTACTCCTGGCTAAGGCCAGAGTAAGGATTAAACACCAGAATTTAGTTCAAGAAACAGTTATTAGCAATGCTCCATTTTCCACTCAAGGCTGACCTCTATGGCACTAAGAGTAAGGTGAGTGGTTCAGAGGCAGGAGAACCATCGTGTGGGTTGGAGAACGTCTGCCTCCTGATTCTGTTTGCTTATCTGCAATGTGTGCTGGTTGTAATCACAGTAAAGCCAGCTCTATACATGAAGTCTACAGAAGGTAGTGGCACACAGGGGTCACGACTCCCTACACTTCCTGCCCTCACTCCCCACCCAGTCTCCCCAAGGAATGTTCAGGCCAGCTAGCACTTGTGAATTGAGTACATAAGCTTTAATTTTTGCAGAAATTTCCTACTACAGCTGTGTTTTGCAGTTATGCAGAGATATTTAAGTAGCATATTTCTGTAAACTAGAATCCGAGGCAAAATGACAAAGAGAGTAATTTGAAGCATAAAGAAAAAAGGCAACTCAAAGTTAAGGAGTAGTGAAAGAAGCAATGTAAAAATCAAGAAATACTGACACTTGTATCAAATTTATAGAAACCAATTCAGCACAGAATAGATATCAAGTCTGTGTTGACAATCTGAGTAATCAGTCGACCAGTTAGCCCATCAATATGCCTACTTCTTCCATTTGTCAAAGAGAAACTGGAATGAGTGGAATCTTGAATTTAAACGTTCTTTTAGTGGCTCAGGGATATGTCACCAAACCCATGAGAGCTGTATTAGGTTTTGATACAATATAACAAGTAAACCTGAATGGCTCAGTACAAAGTGGGAATTATTTTCAGGACCCATGGGCCTTGCCCAGTTGTCAAGTATTTAAGGAGAAATTACGAGTATGGGACTTCAGTTGAGAGACATCTAGGTTGTTTCTAGTTTGGGGCTATTATGAATAAAGCTGCTATGAATATAGTTGAGCAAGTATCTTTCAACTGAAGAATGGATTTAAAAATGAGGTACATCTACACAGCAGAACACTATTCAGCTATTAAAAGCAAAGACATCATGGATTTTGTAGGTAAATGGAAGGAATTTGAGAATATCATCCTGAGTGAGGTAACCGAGTCCCCAAAGGACATGCGTGGTGTGTATTCATTATAGGTGGATGTTAGCCATAAACTACAGGATGCCCACGCTACACCCACAGACCCAAGAGGCTGGGCAGGAAGGAAGGCACAATCAAGAATGCTTGAGTCTTACTTAGAAGGGGGAATGAAATGGTCATGGAAGGCAGATGGCGGGAGGGAACTGGGTGGGAGAGGGGATCAGGAGGGGAGTGGGGAAGTTTGTGGTCAGGGATGGGGAGGGGCAGAGGGGATGGATGGATGACCATGAGAATTAAAAGAAATCTACAACTGAAGGTGGGGGGCAAGGAAGGGGACATCTCCAGGAAGAGATGGAGACCTGGGACAAGGAAGGCACTTAAGAATCAATGGGAGGTGTCCTTAGCTGTGACTCACAGCATTGGGAAGGCTGCCTCCTGTGGCCAGGCAGGAACCCCAGTGGAGTGATAGGGACACCAACCCATTCACAAAGCTTTCACCCCAAAACTTACCCTGTCTACAAGAAATGCAGAGATTTGGGGATGGAACAGAGACTGAGGGAATGGCCAACCAATAACTGGCCCAACTTGAGACCCATCCTATGGACAAGCACCAATCCCCGACACATATTAATGATACTGTTATGTTATGCTTGCAGACAGGAGTCTAGCATGGCTGTCCTCTGAGAGGCTCCACCCAGCAACTGATTCAGACAGATGCAGACACCCACAGCTAAACAGCGGATGAAGCTTAGGGACTCTTATGGAAGAATAGGAAAAAGTATTGCAGCCCTTAAGGGGATAGGAATTCCACAGGAAGACAAACAGAGTCAACTAACCTGGACCCTTGGGAGCTCTCAGAGACTGAACCACCAACCAAAGAACATACATGACCTGGACCTAGGCCTCCCCACACATATGTAGCAGATGTGCAGCTTGGTCTTCATGTGGGTTCTGGAGTGGAGGCTATCCCAAAAGCTGTTGCCTGTCTGTGGAATATCTTCTAGCTGGGCTGCTTGTCTGGCCTCAGCGGAAGAGAGGAAGCACCTAGCCTTGAAGAGACTTGAAGTGTCATTGTAGTGGGATACACAGGGGGCCCCTACCTGCTCAGAGGAGAAGGGGAGGGGGTGGGGGAAAGGAGGGAGGGACTGAAAGGGGGAAGTGAGTGGGATGTAAAGTGAATAAGTAAAAACTAAATTCATTTTAAAAAAAAGTACGGGGTTTGGAATTAAATGAAGGCTGGTGATGTTCCCATGTTTGTTCTTAACCAATAGACCAAAGTGCAGAGCAACTGACTGGGAAGGAATTCATGCTTCACAGGCCTCTGCATAAGGATGGAAGTTGGTTTGTTTAGTTGGCTTATCGTGTATGCTAAAGAGAGAGGATTACATGTGGAAAGGACACTGGGCAGTATAATGAGACACTGTTTGTGTGATCTAAGTGTGCCCTTGTTCCCTCTGGGCAGCAGTGTCCTTTTCAATAAAGATTCGCTTAGAAGAACCTATTTAATATTTTATGACCCTCTTGAAAATAGCTAGGCTTGGTAGTCTGTAAGATACTTGCATATGGGGAGCTATCACCCTTCATGGAAACACCCCAGATTCTTCGGCCTGGTTCTCCCTCCTTTAGTGGCAGGGGAGCAGGAACAAGATGCTTAGAGCCCTTCAAGTTGGTGTCAGGGTTAACTGAACCCGATTCTCCCATGTCTCTTCCTTCTTAGGTCCTTTCCAGTTTTACAAACATCCTGCAGTTACCGAGTTCTTTCACCTTCCTGTCCCTCTCCAAAGTGTCTTTGATGTTGTTCATTTTTACCCCATTCCACATGCATAAATGCATTTTGGGGGCGACTGGCTTTGCGCTATTTGCCCTGGTCCTCTAACCCCTAGGGATGGTCTTACACCTGGGACCAGGGTGGAAGCATTTTACTTTTTAAATATTAATGAAATCAGTCTCTTCCAAGAATGTCTGCAAATTCCCTGAAGCTTCTTAGATGGTGTAGCTTGCACTCAGCTGTTTACATTAGTGAAGACTGTTGTACAAACAGTCACTGGTGGCCCATCAGCCAGGGCCCCACTGGCTTCACATCACAGAGAAACATAGAAGTGTGAGGTAAATGAGCCTGGCAGGCATTTAACCTCTGGGTCTGGAAAAATCCTGACTCACAGAGGGATTTTGGGGGATGGAACTGTGAACTCCTTTGGTGAAAACAAAAACAAAAACAAAAAAACCCCAAAAACAAACAAACAAAACCCCTAGAGGCTCAATCAGAAGCCAGTAGAGGTGGTGTTAATCAAATAGTGTGTCCAGTGGCCCCCATAACAACTTAATGTGAGGAAACACTGTACTGGCGGCCTATGTTTCTGGAAGCTGAGGCATGAACATATATGAACATGTAATCTTTCCCAAGGTCCCAGAACTATTAAGTGCTGACATGCAGTTTGTGCACAGACCTTGTGCTTTGAACCATTGTTGCCTGTGACCCTGTGAACATGTGCTCTATAGAAGCATGCAATTTGGCGTGGGCACCATCTGGAACAATTTGGTAACACCTATTAAAACAAACACTAATTAACTAACTCAGTAATTCCACTTATTAGAGTCTACCTTAGAAAAATTCACCCACTTATTTGCCACCGGGCATTAGTTTTATCATTGTTTGTATTGCTGAAAACAATGCAGTGGCTTGAATAGCCACCAGTAAGGATATGGACGCATAAACAACAGCTTTTGCACACTGTGGAATAAACAGCTATTGCCAGGGACTGAAACAAATGGTCAGAAGCCATTTATGAGGGAAAAAAAAAACAACTTCCCACTTTCTCTGCATCTATATGAACCTGAAAAAACTCTGGAAGAACACAAGCAGAATAATAACACAGATGTTTTGGGTAGAGAACAGAAGAGATGACCATGGGGGTGTGAATCAGAAAGGCTCTGCTCTTATCTGTTGAGTGGTCAGTATGTCTCTCGTTTTAGTATTTCCATTCATATCCACTTATGCAGATGGATGTAGACATTGAGAGATGTATAGACGTAAGTTAATTTACTGAAATGATTTTGTTCATGTAAGATGTTAGCCCTAACAAAACCCCCAATAGGAGTTTGAAGTCAGCCAGGCATGGTGGCTCATGCCTTTCATTCCAACATGTGAGAAGCAAAGGCAAGAAGATCTCTGAGTTCGAGGCCAGCCTGGTCTACAGAGTGAGTTTGAGGCCAGTCAGGGCTACACAGAGAAACCCTGTCTCAAAAAAATTAATTAAAACAATTGAAGTCCCAGGATGCTAGAACTCTAGGATCCTTAGAGATTTCCTAGTCAAACCTGGGATTCAGGCTCTGAATCCCCAGAAGCACCCACGTTCCTTATCAGGAGCGGCTCATCTCATGGCTCCTTAGCAGCTAAGATCCTCAAGTTGTGCCTAACAGAGCCAGTGAGGGGCTGGGGTGTGTTGGGTGGGCTTGGCATTGAACTTTAATAGCCCTTGGTATGAAGAATTACTGAGCTCCCTCTACCCTGGCCCCTGAGTTAAATAGTTGTCTATCTGAATTTTCACAGGCTTTGTGACATATCTCTTGCATACATAGTAAGCATGAAAGACAGTGTTTTTATATATGAAGCTACATTTTTTTTGTTTATTTGTTTTGAGTTGTTGTGCAGCTTGGAGTTTTGCTTTTGATTCTTTGAGAATCTGGGGTTAGGGGTTATACATTGCTTTCAGCATGTGCAGCATCCCCAGATGTGTGAGAAACAAACACAGTCTGTTTCCTCTGTGGCTTTCCCAAGGGCACTGGATAGGTACTGTTTAATTGGCTCTTCTATGTCTTCAGTTCCCCCATAAACAGCAGACACAGCCATGGAGAGAGAGAGAGCATCTGTAGCTGAATCACGGGGAACAGGACCAGCCCTGGATAAAGAACTGCTAGCATATGTGAGCCTGGCCTCAGAGACCCCGAGGAAGATACTCAAAGGCTCATAGGAATCGTGGAAAATGCACAAGTCTGTATTGGGAGCAAACGCCCTTTGTTGACTTTTTATGCCCTCTTTTCCTTAAACTCTAATTTAAGCTAAGTTGTCTTGGCTGGTTTTTAAAGAAAAAAAAAATCCTGGGTTCTCATTTGCATTGGAAGAAATAGTAATAATAACAACTTACTAAATGCTTATTTATGTCTTTTTTAAAGTTTAAATCTGCATAATTGACTATTTTTAAAGTGATTTAGGTTTCCAGGAAAATACAATGCAAAGCCTATGGGTCTCTACATACAAGGCTCCTCCCTCCAAAATTCTGCTGCTGTTGACGCCTTGTTCTAGTGTGATGTATTCAATACAATGAATGAACCAACATTGCTCTATTATTATAACTAAAGTTCATGGTTTATATTAGTGTTTGCTTCTAGGATGCACAGCCTATGGGTTTGGATGGGTTCATGACCGGTGTCCACCATTACTGTATCACAGGCAGAGTTTCTCTGCCCTAAATCCACTCTATTCCATCAGCTCACTCCTGACTCCCTGCCCCCAGTTCCTGGGAAACACAGATCTACCCTCTAGAGTTCTTCATTCCTTGGGGTGACATGTATTACCATATGCAATACCATGGTTTTAAAAGAAGAATCAGATTTCTTGGGGTAACAACCCTACTTTGGTATCTAAAGTCTGTGAACTTTACCAAGTGCTCCCAAAGACGTTTCATCATGCTCTGTGATTGTTAATATTGATTGTCACCTGGGTGGGATTTAGAAACACGGTGGAGACCTTTCTTTGGGTCTGTTTGTGGAGAATTATCTTTAGTAGGTTAACTGAAGTGGGAAACCCACCTTAAGTGTGGGTGGTACCATTCTGTGACATGGAGTCTCTGAGTGAGTAAATGGGAGAAAGCCAGCTGAGTGGAAGTATTCATGTCTCCCTGCTTCCTGAGTGTGGATGAGATGTGACCAGCCACCCATCACTCTGGCCGTGATACTCTTCTAATGTTTCAGACAATGGCCTGGAACTGTGAGCCAAAACGAACCTTTTCTCTCTTAAGTTGGTCTGGTCAGGCATTTCATTACAGCAGAGACAAACAACTCATGCAGCCTCATTGTACTAGGCTTTTCATAGTTCTATGAGTCACAGAAGACCCTGGAGTTGGGACTCTTTCTATAGCCTCTTAACACTGAGCTTCCTTCTTGGCGCCTAAGTTAGTTCCTTTTCTTTTGGAATACACTTTTATCCAAGTATATTCAAGGAAGGGAGGTGAGGAATTGGGGGATCCTGGAGTTGCGCACATGCCATAACCATATCTAGCTGCAAGGACACATGGGAAGTGAGTGTCATTTGATTCCGTGCCCAGCTGAATTTCAGTTCTGAAGTAAGTGTGTAAGAAGAGGAGCACAGACGGTGGGGAGCACTGGTAGTGGGAAGCATTGGCAGATTTCGCCATGGATAGGAAGAGTAGCAACAACTCCCAAGACCCTTGAGTTTTGCCAACAACTGGCTTCTACACAAACCTGTTGAGCTTTCCTGTCCACCTCTCTTCTTGCTTCTTCTAGGTTACTGTCAACTCTGCAAGTGAAAATAAGTCTCTAAACTGTTATTCTTCTGCTTAAAATGGCCACTGGCTCTCCATGTTTAGAGCCCCACTTGCCTCTTGCTTCTGTCCCCCAAATAGTCACATCCTATGTTCCTACCTCATCCAGGTTTTTGTTTTTGTTTTTTAAATTGACTGGGATGTGGTAGGTTTTTTCTTGTACTTCTGAGGTATTGCATTCTCTGGGCCCCTCTTTTGGTGTGTTCCCCTCTTGGTTGGGATACCTCCTGTTTTCCTTCAGATGGTGTATTCTGCGCTTTCTATACCCCTTCAGAACTGTATTTTCTATGTTTATGACTTCCAGAAACATCTTGCATTCCATGTTCTAATGAGTGGTTGGCCTCACTTGTTGCCCCAAGACTATCTGTTCTTTGAAGAAAAGCATGCCTTTATTCAGCTGTGTGATTCAGAGGCCAACCTCCGGCCAGGGCAGAGAAGGAATCCAAGAGTTATTGAATGACAGAAAAGCTAACATGAAGGAGAAAAGGACTCTGTACTGTTGTCCCAGGCCCCTCTCTGCCTCATGACAGAGTCTTTGATGGAAATGGCAGAGCAAATGAGTTGTTTTGACAGGCAATGTTTAAGTGTGGCATTTATCTCGAATTCTGAAACAGTACTGGGTGCTGTGGTTCTACGTCTTAGCCTTAGTTAGTTTGTTTTTAGCAATCCTCATTTCAAGGAAAGGAAAATTGCCTATTGTAAAGGAAGTATTCACAACCCATTATTTAGCAGGGCTGTAAGAGCTTATTTGCTCATTACCATGGCAACCAACAGAGCAACACTGTGTGGTAGTATAGTTGTCTAGACAGCACCCAATTCATCAGCACCACCTCTTTTGTATGCCCGGTGTTAAACAGGCAGGTGTATATCCAAGGTGCCACTGAGATAAAAAAGATTATTCTCTCTCTATGGCCAAATGAGTGCCGGAGGCATCCTGTGAGGCACCTAAATGGCTAGCATTGCAATCTTTACTAATTTGAAAGCATTGGTCTAGCCTGTGCTTTTCTTTTTTTAATAAAGAAATAAAGAACTAGAAAACGTCCATATGGCCTGCCAACTGTGTCTAAATATAGTTGACGTGAAAGAAAGAACTATGTTTTAAGTTTTATATCAATCTAAGAACCAAACTGTGTTTTGATCATATTCTTCTTGTCACCAGTACATGAACAAAACACCAGAAAGATACTTCATCCTGTAAATCAGACATGTTCACTTTAGGATTGCTGTGCTGTTTTCAATGCAGGAATTTGGGTATAACCAAATTATCAGTGTCTAGTAAATTCAGTCCTACTGAAAAACAGGGTAGTTCATTCCTGACACAAAGTATTCTTAGTCTTAAGTCTCTGGGAATGCAGTAAATTTACTGGTCATGGTTCCTCCAAGAATATTCTGAAATGGTCACATATTCATGTCCCCATGGAACTGACACAGCCATTTCAGTTGACCAGTTGAACTGCTGAGGTTAGCAGTCTGGATATGAATAGAAACTGGTAACTGTGTTTATTCTAATTTGCTACTAAATAGCTGGAGTCAAACAGGGACATTTGGCTTAAACCTCACATTCATGAAGGCCATCAAATTTAGAAATTTGACCTTGTCTTCAAACAAGTATATACAAATAGAGAATGGTTGACAAGATTGGAACCAAATGGCATCGAACAGGTCTTTTATTGCATTGTGAAAGACATCGTGATTTAGTATAGTCTATAAATACCATTGTTATTACACGAAAACCATAGTCTTACCACACTTATTTATATAAGAAAAAGTATCAATTTGTTAAATGTCTAGCATGTTTCAGTCCAGACTAAATTCTTTTTTATGTCCTAATCTTGAAAATAAATCAATAAATGTTGTTTTATTTAATTTTACTTATTTACTTGTTTAGTGTACATCCCACTCACTGCCCCTCCCCCATCAATCCCCACACAATCCTTTGCCTTTCCCTTTTCCTCTGAGCAGATGGGGGGGCCCTAGGTATCTCCCCCACCCTGATACTTCAAGTCTCTGCGAGGCTAGGCACTTTCTCTCCCACTGAGGCCAGACAAGCCAGCCCAGCTGGTAGAACATATCCCACAAACAGGCAACAGTTTTTGGGGTAGCCCCCATTCCAGTTGCTCGGGACCCACATGAAGGCCAAGCTGCACATCTGCTACATATGTGTGGGGAGGCCTAGGTTCAGTTTGTGTATGTTCTTTGCTTGCTGTTTCAGACTCTGAGAGCCCCAAGGGTTCAGGTTAGTTGACTCTGTTGGTCTTCCTGTGGAGTTCCTGTCCCCTTAGGGATTGTAATTCCTTCCTCCTGTTCTTCCATGAGAGTCCCCAGGCTCCATCCACTGTTTGACTGTGGGTGTCTACAACCAGTTCACTTTCACCATCTGCCTCTTAGGAGTATTTTATTCCCCCTTCTAAGTAAGATTCAAGCATCTCACTTGGACCTTCCTTCTTGTTTAGTGTTTTTTTTTATTTTTTTTTATTTTTTTTTTATCTGTGGTCTGTAACATGGTGCCTGTATTTTATGGCTAATATCCACTTATAAGTGAATGTATACCATGCATATCCTTTGGGGACTGGGTCACCTCACTCAGCATGATATTCTCAAGTTCCATCCATTTGCCTGCACAGTTCATGATGTCTTGGTTTTTAATAGCTGAATAGCATTCGTTGTGTAGCTGTACCCCATTTTCTTTATCCATTCTTCAGTTGAGGGACATCTAGGTTGTTTCCAGTTTCTGGCTATTATGAATAAAGCTGCTATGAACAGAGTTGAGCAAGTGTCTTTGTGGGATGTTGGAACATCTTTTTGGCATATGCCCAGGAGTGGTATAACTGGGTCTTCAGGTAGAACTATTCCCAGTTTTCTGAGAAAACCCAAATTGATTTCCAAAGTAGCTGTACAAGTTGCACTCCTTTCAGCAATGAAAAAGTGTTTCCTTTGCGCCACATCCTCGCCAGCATGTGCTCTCTCTTGAGTTTTTGATCTTAGCCATTCTGATGGGTGTAAGATGGAACCTCATGGTTGTTTTGATTTGCATTTTCCTGATGACTAAGGACCTTGAACATTTCTTTAAGTGCTTCTCAGCCATTTGAGATTCCTCTGTTGAGAATTCTGTTTAGTTCCCCATTTTTTAATTGGGTTATTTGGGTTGTTGGTGTCTAACTTCTTGATTTCTTTATGAATTTTGGATATTAGCCCTCTGTCAGATGTAGGGTTGATGGAGATTCTTTCCTAATTTGCAGGCTGCCAATTTTTCCTGTTGATGGTATCCATTGCCTTACAGAAGCTTTGCAGTTTCATTAGGTTCCACCTATCAACTGTTGACCTTAGAGCCTAGCCTAAGCCATTGGTGTTTTGTTCAGAACTTGTCTCCTGTACCAATGTGTTCATGAGTATTTCCCACTTTCTCTTCTATAAGATTTAGTATATCTGATTTTAAGTACTCAAGTCCACTTGGACTTGAGTTTTGGGCTTTGAGAAAGTATGGATCTATTTTCATTCTTCTACATGTAGACATCCAGTTAGTCCAGCACCATTTGTTGAAGATGCTTTCATTTTTCCTTTGTATGGTTTTGGCTTTATCAAAACTCAAGTGTCCATAGGTGTGCAGGTTTATTTCTGGGTCTTCAATTCTATTCCATTAATCAACCTGTCTGTTTCTGTACCAATGCCATGCAGTTTTTATCACTATTGCTCTTTAGTACTTTTTGAGGTCAGGGACAATGATCCATCCCAAAGTTCTTTTATTGTTCAGGATTGTTTGTGCTATCCTGGGCTTTTTTGTTTTTCCACATGAAGTTGAGAATTGCTCTTTCAAGTTCCGTAAAACTTGTGTTGGAATTTTGATGGAGATTGCATTGAATCTGTAGATTGGTTTTGCTAAGATGGCCATTTGCACTATGTTAATCCTACCTATTCTTGACCATGGGAGATCTTTCCATCATCTGATATCTTCTTCAATTTCTTTCTTCTGGTTCAAAGTTCTTGTCATACAGATCTTTTACTTGCTTGGTTAAAGTTACACCAAGATATTTTATATTATTCATGGCTAGTGTAAAGGGTGTTGTTTCCCTAATTTCTTTCTAGGCCCATTTTTCATTTGTATTAAGGAGGGCTACTCATTTCTTTGAGTTAATTTTGTATCCAGTCACATTGCTGAAGGTATTTATCAGCTGTAGGAGTTCTCTAGTAGAATTTTTGGAGTTGCTTATGTATATTATCATAACAACTGCAAATAGAAATACTTTGATGTCTTCCTTTCCAATTTGTATTCCTGTGATCTCCTTTAGTTGTCTTGTTGCTCTGGCTAGAATTTCAAGTATTATATTGAATATATAGGGAGAGAGTGGGCAGCCTTGTCTTGTCCCTGATTTTAGTGGAAATACTTTAAGTTTCTCTCATTTAGTTTGATGTTGTATGCTCTAACCTTTAATGAGATGTTATTTGAAGGTAGGGTCTTTTGGAGATGACTATACATAAGTTAGATCACAAGACTGAAGCTCTCTTGATAGTATTAATTTTCTTATACAATAGGAAGAAGAATGAGGACTTTCCTTCTGTATGCACTATGGAAAGGTCATGTGTGGAATAAGGAAGAAAGCCCCTACCACACCCTACCTTGCTGGCATCCTGATTTCACCATTCCAGTCTCTGAAACTGTAAGGAATGAATGGTTGTTGTTTATGACACTAGGTGATGTTACTCTGTAATAGTCTGAACTAAGACTATAAATAAGAGAAAATTTCATGTCTTCATTAAAAATATGTGTTGGAAGTATGATGGAGAGGAGCTGGCTTAGGTCTTTTTCCAAGTTGTCAAGCCTCTAGATCAAGCTTGACCTTTCTGAGGCCCCTTAAGCCTTTTTATTGAGTTTCTGACACTCATTGGATGATTAATAAAACTATAACTTAATTCATGCATGTATGAGTGGATGATGAACCTGAACAAAGTAAACAAATTTTGGCTTTTAATCAGGCTCTCTTAAATCATACACAAAGAGCTATTTGGATATGCTTAGTTAAGCTAGCAAAAGAAATTTTATAGAGAAGGCAAATCCAGGCAAAATATAGATTTTTATATTATGTCATCGAATTATAAAGCTAGAGAACCACAAAGGACATTCAAGTATCATTGGTTAGGAAAAATTAGGGGGACAGTAAACTTGAAGTGATGCACTGTGGGATAATTTTTAAAAACTAACTGCCAAGGAGTGACATTTTCAGGCTGGCAGAATGGACTTTTCAATGCTTCTCTCTTGAAGAAACCTCAGCCAGGTCAATCATCACTCAGAAAGATAATTTTATGGAAGTGGAGGAATTCAGGTAAGAAATTAGAACACAGATGAAGTGAAGAGAAAAACAAAACCACGCTGTAGCGGATCACCATAATACCTAAGACACTTCTCCCCACACACCATGTGGTCTGAAGAAAGGTACCCTTCACATATGGAAGAGGAGTGTTGACTCTGGTCAACATTATCCTAGAGCAGAGGGTACATTTTTGCTAGGTATAGTATTCTATGTTCCAGGTGGCTTCTTGCAGTCCCAGGTGGCAGGCAATCCTCTGAGAGCCTGGACTCCAATTCTGAACCACCGTAAGGTTAGCCATGATGAGTCCAGGCTCCAGGCAAACTCAAGATTCAGGTTTTGTCTTCATTCACCCAAGATTAAGGCTAGGTTCTAATGACCAAGATTCCAGTGTTCGGGCTGAAGCAGTGATCAGGAGCAGTTCTGTAGACCCACACACCAGGCAAGCCAGTCAGAGGACTCCAAGTGAGCTTGCTGTGGGACTTGGCCAGTTCATCCCAGGTGTGCTGACTAGTGAAGAACTTTTCAGACCAAATTAAATTCACATAGACTGGAAGAGGTGCCTACTTCTTTAAGTGGTCCAACACTAACATAGAGCCTTAAGGATCACTATTAGTCAGGATCAAAACTATTAGCGTGAATCTTATCTGTCAACTTTACTGGACCAGAAACATCCAAAAGTTGTGTAATGCATCCTGAGTAAGTCTTTGAGGGTGTTTCTAGAGACAATTGGCACGTGAGTCAGTAGCAGACTTGGAGAGAGTGACCGGCCATGAATGTGGTGTCACCATATAGTGGGCTTAGGGAACAATAAACAGAAGGGAGCTCACCCAGGCACACAGACAGTTTCCAAGAAGGAGCATTGTGTTATTGCCATTGTCTATCAGTGGTTGAATGTGGACTCTCACCAGTGAATCCCTAGGAACCTCCAGGTTGAGCCCTAGACTAGGGCCACACCCACACTCACCCACCACACACACTACCATCACAAAAACAATAGGAATTAATAATCATTGGGCATTAATGTCTCTCAATATTAGTAGTCTCAATTCCCTAATAAAAATACACAGGCTAACAAAATGCACACAAGAAACACACCCCAACATTAAAGATAGCTATTTCCTCACAGTCAAGGGTTAGAAAAAGATTTTCCAAGCGAATAGACCCAAGAAGTAAGTTGGTGTAGTCATTCTAATAGCTAAGAAAATATACTTAAATCAAAAAAATCAAAAGAGATGGAGAAGGACACTTCATACTCACTGAAGGAAAAATACATCAAGATATCGCCTCAATTGTGAACATCTATGCTCCAAATTCAAGGGCACTCACATTTGTAAAAAATACATAACCAAAACTTAAATCACACATTGAACCCCATACACTGATAGTGGGAGACTTCAACACCCTACTCTCATGAATGGACAGGTCATGCAAACAAAACCTAAACAGAGAAATATCAGATCTAAAAGACACTGTGACTCAAATGGACCTAACAAATATTTACAAAACATTTCACCCAAGCACAAAAAATATACCCTTCTTAGAAATACAGTTTCTCATGGAACTTTCCTCAAAATTGATCACATGCTGAGTCACAATGCAAGCCTCAACAGATAAAAGAAAACTGAAATAACCCCCCTGTATCCTATCAGAACAACGTGGACTAAAGCTGAATTTCAGCAGCAGCAGAAACAACAGAAAGCTACAAACTCATGGGAACTGAATGACTCTCTACTGAGTGGATACTGGGGTTAAAGAGAAAGCAAGAAAGAAATCAAAGACTTCCTAGAATTCAATGAAAATGAATGCACAATGTACTGCACAACATACCAAACTTAACGGACATATTGAAAACAGTGCTAAGAGGAAAATTCAGAGCACTAAGTGCCTTCATATATTAGAGTTGTCATATCGACAACTTAACAGCACACCCGAAAGCTCTAGAACAAAAAGAAGCAAATGCACCAAAGAAAAATAGATGACAGAAAATGAACAAACTGGGGCTGAAATCAACAAAATAGAAACAAAGAGAACAATACAAAGAATCAATGAAATCTTGGAGAAAATCAACACGATAGACAAACCCTTATCTAAACTAACCAAAAGACACAGAGAGAATATTCAAATGAACAAAATAAGAAATGAAAAGAGGGACCTAACAACAGACACCAAGAACATCCAGAGAATCATTAGGTCATACTTTAAAAACTCATACTAGCCTGAGGACCCTGCTATCCCAGGGGGACCTCCATTCCTGCCCCACCTCTCCTCCTCCCTTCATCATTAGATCTGCAGATCTTGAAGCATACGGGTAAGCTTCCTTTACATCACCCATCTTCCCTGCTCTCTGAGTCCTCTGGAACCGCAGAGCTGCTCTGAGCAGTCTGCTAGCCCAGGCAGACATCCC
Source organism: Uromys caudimaculatus (assembly GCA_028551405.1). Classification (NCBI taxonomy): domain Eukaryota; kingdom Metazoa; phylum Chordata; class Mammalia; order Rodentia; family Muridae; genus Uromys; species Uromys caudimaculatus. Next base: position 20,870,307 of record CM052715.1, on the reverse strand, counting down.
TTCTCCCACCACCTCTCTGTCCACCTTCTTCCAATCTGCGGCAACTGAACCGTACAGACCTGCAGACCCCGAACCGTACAGACCTGCAGATCCCGAACCGTACAGACCTGCAGATCCCGAACCGTACAAACCTGCAGATCCTGCACCGTACAGACCTGCAGATCCTGAACCGTACAGACCTGCAGATCCTGAAATGTACAGACCTGCAGATCCTGAAATGTGCAGACCTGCAGATCCTGAAACATGCAGACCTGCAGATCCTGAAACGTGCAGACCTGCAGATCCTGCACCGTACAGACCTGCAGATCCCGCACCGTACAGACCTGCAGATCCTGAACCGTACAACCCAAGGATACCCAGCAGAAGCCTGCCACACCAGGACCATTGAGGTTAACCCCAGGGGGTCTCTCCACCCACTCAATGGAGAAGGGGAGGGGGAATGGGGTAAGAACTGTGAGAGGTGATGACCTGGAGAGGGGCAGTGAGTGGGATGTAGAGTGAATAAGTAAAAAATTAAAAATAAAAAACCCTGTACTACACAAAATTGGAAAATCTAAAAGAAATGGACAATTTTCTCATTAGATTCCACTTACCAAAGTTGAATCAAGATCAAATAAACAATTTGAATAGACCTATAACATTTAAGGAAATAGAAGCAGTCATTATAAATTTCCCAAAAACACCACCACCCAGGGCCGGGAGATCAAGGTGATAAGGAAGAATCAAAGTATTGCTATTCATAGATAATATGATAGAATACAGAAGTGACCCCCAAATATTTGCAAGTTCTTTGTAATAATTTTTCCTCTAATGAGTAAGAACAAAACAACAGCTATGGGTTAATCATCTTGATGAACATGGAAGCAAAAAATTCTCAGTAAAACACTTTCAATACAAACAAAACAAAATGCAAAACAAAATCAATACACATCAAAAGACTGCTCACCATAAACAAGTTGTCTATGTTTAAGAAATGCAAGAGTGGGTCAGCATACACAAATCTATCCATTTAACATATCACGTAAATTGACTCTAGGACAGAAATCACAAGATTATCTCAATAGATGCAGAAATGGTCATCAAAGTCAAACAACCTTCACGATAAACCTGCTACAGAATGAACACATCTCAACACAATAAAGGGCATATATGACAAATGTTTAATCAACATCAACCAAGTAGAGAAAATCTGGGAACGTTTCCTCCACGGTCGGAGGAAGACAAGGCCGTCCACCTTCTACACTCATTTGCTGTATTCCTCAAGTCTTATCTACAGCAGTAGGACCGAAATATCAATAATGAAAGGATTCTAATATGGTAAATATTGATTTCCAACTTGATAGGATCTAGAATCACCTCACTGTCAAACCTCTGCGCACATCTGTAAAGAATTATCTAGGTTAGATCAACTTCTGGGCATGCCTGTGAGAGCTCACATAGACTATGTAACTGAGGTGGGAATAGCTACTTTAACCATGGTGAAACCGTTTCCTGGACTGAAGTCCTGCACTGAATACACAGGAATAAGTGAGTCTTCATCCTTCTTTGCCTTCTGGCCATCACAAAGATGGCTGGCTTGCCTCAAGCTCCTCTTACCACTATCTTTTCACCATGATGGACTGCATCCCCTTTAAATATACACAGAAAGAAACCCACCTTCCGGGAGTTGTTTCTCGACAGATACTTTGTCACACAGCTTGTCGCAGCAATGAGAAAACTAATATAGACACAAACTGTAAAGAAAGAGGTCAAATTATCTCATCTACTTTCAATCTAGTGATAAATGTAAAATACCATAAGACTCCACTAGAACATACTTAAAACTGGAGAGTGTTTTCAGTATGACAAAGTCCAGATGCAGAACCAATATTTTATTTCAGAGGTAAGTGTGGGGGAACCTTAGGTACCACCTCTTCCTCCTTTTTCTCCTCCTTCTCTTTCTCATTCTTCTGGTTATATGTTTTCAGTAACTTCTGTTCTTAAATTATCTATAAGGCAGAAAATAGAATGGACAACAGAAATAGCTGGGATGCTGTTTAAATCAAAAGCAAGATTTTTTTTTTAAAGAAAGAAACAGGAAGCTTATGAGCAAATATCTTCCCATAATGCTAGTAGAATATGAATTGCATGGTATGTCCCTAGTAAACAAATTCATATCTGGATTGAAGAATGACATCTTTCTTCCACAAACACAGTGAAAATTTTGTTACCAATGACCATGGAATGCTGGCACGAGTCATTGTTGGTAGGCAAACAACAGTGTGCATCATTTTCCTGCTGAGGGAATGGAGTTTGTGATACCCACCCACAACTCTACAGTCTCATGAAGTTCTGAGAGGGCAAGTATATGAAAGAGCTTTCTAGAATGCCATGTGCTACAGTTTGCAAGTAGAATGTGCTCCAAGGGCCACACGATACAAGTTTGACTCCGGTCTGCGGCTGTGAGGAGATGGTAGAGACTTTAATGGAAGGACCTATCAGAGCATTTAGGAAATGGCTGTCTGGCCTTAAATGATATTATGGGACCCCAAGGTAAGTGGTTATGCTCACCACACGTTCCCTGCCAAGATGCACACTGCCCTGCTGTAGTCCCAAGTTAGCCAGACCAACAGACCATGATCTGACACCCCTAAAATGGGTTAAAATAAGCCTTTGATTTTAGTTTTTCTTATTTTTAAATTTAATTTTCTGTGGGGATGTTCTATCTCCATGCACGGCTATTCACCACATGTGCGTTGTGCTCCCAGAGGCCAGAAGTAAAAGTCAGATTTCCTGAGACTAGAGTTAAAGATGATTGTGAGCCACTGTGTGTGTTGGGAATGAAACTCTCTGTAAGGGCAGCTAGTGCTCTTAGCTGCTGAGCTATCCCTCCAGCCTGAGAAGTTTTTATTTTTATAAACTGATTGTCTTAGGTACCTGTTACAGAGGCAGAAATCAGCTTGCCAAACCTTAAGCTATTAATACATATAATGTGACAATATTACTCAATACTGAACTAAATCACAGAAAGTATAAGATATCTAGTTTCAGAAAAGTAAAATTTACGTTTGCTTCTGAGAGAGGCCTTTGATGCTATGATACACTGCAATAATCCAATTCTTCTCCTTTTGGACTATATAGGACTGTTGCCATAGCAATAATGGTAACCATAACAATAGGTCACCAACACTTCATTACAATTTAATGACAGGAAGAGAAAGAAGAATATCTTGTCATTTTAGTTGTATGGGAGAATTTTGGTAAGAACATGCTGTGACTTGGCCAGGATCTGCACTCATAAGAAAACACCGAGAAAGCCAAAGTGTCCGTTTTATAGCTTATTTCAAAGAACCAGTGTTCCGAGGCATGGTGTCCTCATGTGTCATTTGGAAATATGGGCTGGGCGGGAAAAATTCACACACTGAATCATCTGTGTCACCACCTAAGATGCTTGTCATTGTCTTCCACACACTGGAAACAGACAGATTTTTGGTCCCCCAGATAGCTCGAACCACAGATTCTTTTAATTTTTTAAAAATCAATTTATTCTGCAGTAATGTACTGAATGTTATTTTAAAACTTTGTTAACTATTACTTGCCATGCTAGAGATGATTTAGTTTATGAGAATGGATACTGAGCACCTTTTTATCTTACTGAAGGGTTACAATTTCATGTGTATTTGGTCAATAAAATATAATCTAGAAACGTCATCACACCATTCAAAAATACTCCAGAAGGTATCTCTTTTAAAAAGACACTTTTCTTTAATGGATCTAAGCATCCATATAACCAGCCAGGTGTAATCCCCTCCAGGCCTGCAGTTCCAGCACTGAGGGGGCCAGAGATGAGAGGCTTTAGAAGGCTTGGTGTCTGCCAACACAGCTAAAAGTTACCAGCTCCAGGTTCATAGAGACATGGTCCTGTAAGGATAAGGATGGAGAATCACAGAGGACACTCAGTGGTCTCCTCTGGTGAATACCACACACACACACACACACACACACACACACACACACACACACACCCCTCACTCATACATAAAAAATTCCAACAATTTCCTATATGTTTTTTTAGCACTAGTATTTATATGCTGCCATGTATTATATAGCAGTGTTTCAGTTAGTGGTGAGTACAATATATATATTGTATATAATACACACACACACACACACACACATATATATATATATATATATATGGTGGCCCTATAGGTTCTGAATGAAATTGAAAGATTCCTGTCACCCAGTGCCAACATAGCCATTGAAGGGCACAGTACAACGCATTACTCACATGTCTGTGGTACTGATGCTATAAATAACTGTGCAGCCAGTTACATCAAAGTTCTGCATGTGCAATGTGTGCAGGATGGAAGAAATTAGCATGTTTCTGGTCTATTTGGCTGTTGATTTTATCATTATTGTAGAATATATTCATTTCATTTTTCCTGTAATGGATGTTTCAATTCAAACACAGCAAAAATGTTAACTACAAATTCATATACGAAGTTAATTTTGTAACCTCTGCAAGCATGTATTACAGCGAAGCCTTGAGAAACAAAGGAGAGCAAAGACGCATTCACAGATGACGTGACGCACTGCCAGGAGGGGTCACGCCACTCACTCCAGTCAGCTGGTCCAGGGGACGCCCTCACCTCGGGTGTCTTCACAGTGTGGAGTGCTTCTGGCAACCAGGAAATGTCTGTTGGGGATTAAAACGAGTCGCCATTTATGGCAGCAGCAGTCTTCACAAATGCTTGCTCTGACTCTTGACTGCACACAGAGATCATGGGATATGACCTTCCTATGTCATTTATGCTTGGGTAAATACAGTCAATGATGACGAATCACCCACGCTGCACTTCTCAAAACGTATTCCTGCCATTGTGTGGTGCATGACTTCAAATCAGATAGATTTGTCTATATATGTATTTTTATGCATGTGTCATAAAACAGCATTATAGACGTCCTGAATGTTGATGACTTAATTGATGAGATTATAAGGGATGGCAAGTTTAAAATTTGTAAGGCAGGTCAGCCAGTTGGAAACTCTCAGGCAAGGGATGTCACTATGGCCATGAGTTGGAATTTCCTTTTCTCAAAGAGACATTACTTTGTGCTTTAGTATTTTCAACTGGTTGAATGAAAGAGAGCCTCTCTCATCCAAATAGAATCTACTTTCTTTAAAGCTGTTATTGTAAATCTTAATCTATCTCTAAAGTTCCTCCACAGCAATGCAAGCATTAGTAGTTGGCTGAGTAGGTAGGCAAAGTAGCCTTGCAAAGTTGACATTCAAACCAGCTATTACTTGATAGCTTAGTGTATTCCTCTATCCTGTATTGTCCAATATCTAAACTGAAGTTTACTAGGAGGACAAAATCTGTGCCAAATCTAGAAGTCATACTATAAACAAAATGAATATGAAGTATCTCATATTAATTTATATAATTTTATATTTATATATATTTATATAAATTATAGAATATATAGCATATATATTTATATATAAGTATATTTTATATATTTATTTATATACACAATTTATATAATTTTATTATTACATGTTAAAGTGATAGTGTTTTAGATGGTTTACATAAATTTCAAATGTTGAAATAATTTCTATTTCATTTTACTTCTTACACCTGTGTACTAAAAAATTTAAATATGAGCCGGTCAGTGGTGGCGCACGCCTTTAATCCCAGCACTTGGGAGGCAGAGGCAGGCAGATTTCTGAGTTCAAGGCCAGCCTGGTCTACAGAGTGAGTTCCAGGACAGCAAGGGCTATACAGAGAAACCCTGCCCCAAAGTTAAAAAAAAAAAAAATTTAAATATGAATATATGGTACACATTTCTTTTCAATGTTGCCACTCTGGCCTCTAGACTCTAGAAGATAAACTCGAGTCAAATTTCCCCAGTGAACTAATACTATAGATGTCGTTATGCTCTTCTTTTGCCAGAAGCAAGTGTTTCCTTGCATTCTGTCAATTGTTTAAGGTGCAGCCGCTGGGTTGGAGGATGTTCCTTTGATTTTTTCTTTTTGATAGGAATTACATTTTTGGTCTTTTTGGTCAGGTAGCACCTCATGTCACGTTATATTAATGCCACCAAAAATTCAACAGTTTACCTAATGATTTCAATAGCAAATTCTAATAATCAGCATTCATTATTTCCCGAATCAAGTTAGCCAGCTTGCTTGAAGGACCCCATGTCTCTGCCTGCTGGACCGTGCCTGCAGTTTAGATGAGTTCTAGTACTTAACACTTTTGTCTTCACCTGCCATCCATTTGTTCCAGCCTCATCAAGAGCCATTTTATTAGTGTTTGAAAGACAAAGCATGGCTCAGGCAGTTTATAAGTCTTAGCAGCTGCCAGGGTGCAGGAGATGGAGAAAATGGAAAGAGTCCTGCTTTTGGAGTTGAGAGCAGCAAAGGTCTGTAAGCTAAGAGTAATGGGAAAGCTCAGTGTCAGGGCAATCATTCTCAGGACTCTGCTGGGATGCAAAGAGAAAGAGGGAAAAGAACCTTCCCCCTTTAGAACAGGAAAGTCCACAGGCTTAGCAACGATCTGTATGCAGCTGAGGCAGTGGAAGGAATTCTAGTCTGTGTAAGAACATTAGTCCATTAAAGTGATAATTACCCCTTCTGTCATCTCCTCAGCGTGTCTTCAAGTAGACCATCAGCCTCTCTGAGAGGTGCTCTTCTACCCAGGAGACTAACACGCCCAGATGACCTAACCCTTAAGGGAGAGACAGTAATATATAATGTTCTATGCCATGTTTCTAGCTAGAGCCAAAGGGAGAACTCAGAATTTCAACAGAAAATTAGCCCTTATCTATCAAAGTTCTCTTCATTTTCTCTAGATCTTCTTGTTGGTTTATTTAGGCTCAATTGGATTTAAATTCAAGCTTGGGTCTTTCTTCCTTTCCTCAGTTCCTCATCTAAGAAGCAATAGATCTGGGAGCTGAGGCGAAAGGTCTCTTTTTATGTGAGAATTGCCAAATATTGCAAATGAGCACATGTGACACTTCCTTTTCAATGAACCCACAGCAAAAAACAATGTGTCTTCTACTCAGTCACCAGGTGTTTGCAGACTGCTGCATCATTCTGTGGCAGAGAGGAACTAACAGCTAGGCTCGGTAATCCACATCGAGTACGGACACCTGCTGGGACACAGACAGTGTAGGGTGCTCTCACCCTGCCCAGAGGCTCCAGAAGTCACAAGAGCGCTCTTCCCTTGCTCCTCACATTTGTCCTCTAACCTTGGTCTCTTTGAAATGTTTTTCTTCCATCCAATTCAATAAATACCACTATTTATTTTTGATGTACAGGGCCAAAGAAAAATAAAAAGCAAGCAAGCAAGCAAACAAACAAACAAACAAAACATAATCCACAAAGCTCCATAACTTTGTGTTAACCTTTCCAAATTTATTTTGTTGAAAATTCCCCAGGAAATATTTACTACTTTGTATCTTAGCTCCTGCCTTTTCTTACCTCCTTGATTTTGCTAATGTGTTCCTTTTACACAGAGCAAATTTTATCACCCCTACCAGGACATTAAAAAAAACAAAAACTAGAGATAAATATATTTCTCTTTCTTGTCTAAGCATATTTCACATGACATTTATTTTGTAAATATACACTAAGGATCTCTTACCCACCAAAGTTTATACTCTTTTATCTGAACTAGATTGCATACATTTTGAAAGGACAATCAGTATATGGCTCATAATTTTTAATGATTTTATTAATTTTATGAGAATGTCCTGCAATATATTTTGAATATATTCACCCCCAACTTCTCTCCTAATGACTCTCTCCACCCAACTTTGAATTCTCTCTTTTTTCCCTTCCATGAGGTCCAGTGTGTACTTGTCCCAGGAGGGGTCTTCCCTGTTTTGTAAACAACGTATCAGGGGTCACACCATTGAAGAAAACTGACTATGCCTCTTCCAGCAGATATCAATTGCCAGTGGCTCCTCAGCTAGACATGGGGTGTCATGTTCACTTCCCTTTCATGCTGAGATTTTTGTCTGCTTGAGTTTGCACAGGCACTCAGGCACAATGAGTTCTTGTGTGCAGCTGCCCTGTGGTCGCCAGAAACCTGTTCCTTGATGTCATCCACCACCCCTGACTCTTACAGTCTTTCTGCCTCCTCTCCCAAGAAGACTCTTGAGCCTTTCAGGAAGGAGTAGGATTCTGTATGTCCCATTTAGGGCTGAGCACATCACAGTCTGCACATTGGCTATTTGAGAGTGGGTCACCTTCTTTTGGTTGTTGATAACTATCTATCATTTATTTATTTATGCTCTGTAAATATCTTTGCATGAAAATGCAAGACATAACAGGAGTAATAAACACAAACTCTCCAGTGCTCAGATCACAAGGTCATCCTGATCTCTTCTTCAATGTGTAGGTTCATGATATTTAAGTTCCTGGCTTCTCTCACTTCCCTTATACTCTGTTATTATCTATATCTATTTTTTTCCTTGTATGTGTTTCTTCAAGAACTATGTACAGTCTCAGTCCAGCTTTTCTGTGAACCTTCTAGTCTAAAAATAACCTCCTCTGAGTTTCCCTGGGATCTCCATGCACCAGTGACCTCTTTCTGTCATGCTTGGTGTCTGCACTGACTCTTTATACTCAGGGTCAAATGTCTTGAATCTGTAAATACTTCACTTTTTGCCCTAGAATGTTGCTACCTGTCAGGTAGATCAATGGAATAGAATTGAGGACCCAGAAATGAACCCACACACATATGGTCACTTGATCTTCGACAAGGAAGCTAAAACCACTCAGTGGAAAAAAGACAGCATCTTCAACAAATGGTGCTGGGTCAACTGGCGGTCTACATGTAGAAGATTGCAAATTGATCCACTCCTATCTCCTTGTACAAAGCTCAAATCCAAGTGGATTAAGGACCTCCACATAAAACCAGTTACACTGAATCTAATAGAAGAGAAAGTGGGGAAAACTCTCGAA
>CM052715.1:20809164-20860854 GCA_028551405.1 Uromys caudimaculatus | reverse complement strand
GGGGTTTCCAAAGAGGAGACCCAGAAAAGGGGAAACATCGGAAATGTAAATAAAGTATCAAAAAAAAAAAAAAAAAAAAGAATGTTGCTACCTGTTACCTCTCCTCTTATTAGACTAATCTAAAGCTGTATCCCAGCCTTGCTAAAGTGTCACCCCTTGTCCCACTCCTCTTTGTTTTAGATGATCTTTCCTTTGAAACAACAACAACCACCACCACCACCACCACCACCAACAACAACAACAAAACTCCTTAGTTTTCTGCATGACTTCTTCACATCTCAGTTCAAGCATTCTGGGCATTGGGCAGCCTTGTGAGTCTGTTATAGAGGAGGTGCTCATCCTCTCTGCCCTATAATTTCATCTTGAGTTCAGTTGTATTATTTGTTCGAAAGTCTGCGTTACGTAAGGCGTAAGATCCTTATGGGTAATTGGGTCTTATTAATATGGGTATTTGTTCTGGCTGCGTACAGTAGTTCCTAAAAGCTTTAACTGAATGAAGGAGATGAATCATTTCTTTACCTACAGCTACTGCACTGTGCTCAGGAAAAATCCCATGTTCATCCTAGCCAGCCCGCTCCTTCCGTAGCCAGGCCTGGAAAGGGCAGCATGACCTTGGCAAGGTACTTCTTGGCAGTGTCTTGGCAAGTGCCATGTATTAAATAGGAAATCAGCTAACTTTCCTATTTGTACAGTGCTGTGGCCAAAGGAAAGATGACTGTGTGTGGTGAAGGCAGCAAATGAAAGACCTTCTGTGAAAGGAATGTTCCTCTCTCACATGGCAGAGGTGGCGCCTCATTGGAACGAAACACTCATCCAAGGATGGTTAACACAGCTCTCGCCCACGTGGACAAAGACAAGGAGGCGCATGGAAATCTTTATTCTTATGTCTGAACCTTCTGCTAAATTGAGCAGGCAAACCAATAAATGCATAATTGCTCCCCTTGGCTACCAATTATTTTTCTACTATTTATTGAGAGTGAGAACCTAGGTTAAAAACCCTTAAAATTATCTAGAAAAAGAATCAAATCATTTTCCCATTACAGTTGACATCTGAAAATGAGGAATCTGAGGTCCAGGGTACTAAAAGGTGACTTGGCCAAGATCCCACAATGATAGTACACAAACTGTGTGTTTTTTTTTTTTCTTTCAGCTTGGTAACCTATTGTTTTTACTGAGTTATGTTAATCATATGAATACATCAAAAAAACTACATGGAAAAAAATGGGGGTAGCTGAAATAGTTGGACTGTTACAGTATCACAGACAGCTTCACAGTGTGGAAGTGCTTTGAAATCGTCCTGCACTGGGGATGGCCTCACACTGGTATATGTATAATGTTGATCTTTTCTGATACTTAAAACATTATTAGTTTGAAAATAACTATTGAATGCCTTGGTGTCTGAGTTATAAAGTGTATGATTCTGCTTTTTGGGAGGCTCATGGATCAATGGCAATGAGAGCTGCAGTGTTTGCTAAATTAATCTGATGATTTGTTATGGGGTCACTGTTAAGAGCTGGGGAGAATCTGGCATTTTACCTTCTAATCTCCCAAGCTAGCATCATGGATGTTGACAGAGACACAGCAGTCCTGGGTTAAGATCAAATGCTTACGTAGCAGTAGCCAGACTGTAGGAATTTGTACCAGTTTCCTCAACATCAACCGCCAGGGAGTAACCAAAGAAGACACAGTTGTTATCTGCACTCAGAATGGAGTGGGGTGGGGTACACGAGTGAAACCTCAGCTTAGTAAGCATTAGGATAATCTGCCCTTTGCTTCAGAAAGAGTGATCCTAACTCTATCTTCCAAAGCTGCACACTGTGCAATCATACATGAATGTCTTCAACAGGCTGAAGCAGAGAGTTTTGGCCACAAGACATCCAGAAACAAGAAACCCGAAACAAGAGGCCCATGGAGTGTTGTCCCCCACAGATCCTCTCTCTAGGTCTATGTTGGAGTGGCCTCTAAATTCATCCATGCACATGCCACCGCGTTATGCACATAGCAAAATAACATACCCGAAGAGGCCTCACAACATCTAGTTAAGGCTACTGTTACCCAACGGTCAAGCAACATGTTGGGGCTGTCCTGTAGTTGTGATGTCAACCATGCTTCTAGAGTCGCAGATGCAACCAGCCGTACAAATCCCATAAACCAACAGTGTCTCTGAAGGAAGTCAGAGGGTTTCCCCCTTGAATGTCTGTGCCTGAGACACTAATGTAAGTGCCCTGAAATGTCTTGGAATTTGCACAGGTTCCGTTTTGGCCTGCACAATAGAAGCCTAAGCCCAAGGTTGTGCCATTCTGAACAACTTTGCCTGGTACCTTGATGTTCACGTAAAATCCTTGTAGTGTTTTTGATAAGTTTTGCCGAAGTCAGGAAAATGTTTTTGGAGGATTCCTTCCCACTGTAGGGAAATTTGACACAAGAAATGACAAAAGTAACAAATCAGTGTGGCTCATCAGTTGTCTGAGGACTACACAGTCCATAGGGGGGCATACTTAAAGACACTTCCAGGTCTCTTACAACTACTTCTAAGGTGCAATGCATTATGTTTTATAGAGGGAGTCTAATGTGCAGTTTCTCACAAGGAGGACAATCCTGGGGAGGTAATTGTGGTTTACAGTCACCTGGACCAAACAGCAAGGCACAGGGTGACGGGCCCTCCCATTAAACACAGGGTCCCACACTTAATGTCATCAAGTTGAAGCCTTTCTTTGGAGGGAATATTGGAGGGAAGGAGAGTTTTCCAACCTGCCTTATTTGTCTACAGCAACACCTAGGTGACAGTCGGCCTACTGTGGACTGAGTGACTATCAGCTATGGTGATGGCATATGTTTTGAACAGAAAGTGGAGCAGATGGGGCTTCAGTGTGCTGTTGCTGAGATCTCCCTGTAAGTCTGACAGACATGGTAACCACACCAGGTCAGAACTTTCTGATGGGGAGTGGCAGACTTAGAGTTTTTCAATTGCGTGCTGCTACCGTTATAGGGAGAGCCACATGGAGTATTTTTCTCCTTGAGGAAAGCTCCCAGGTGGGTCCAACAGGTAACTATCATGAGTGTCTTTTCTTCCTCTGTGCCTACTAAGATCTAATGTGCTGCCTCTCTGAGAGCTGTGTGGTAGCTCTTGCTCCACTGCCATAGTGTCACTATACCCTGAGTTAAGAGTAACTCCACTTACAAAACCTTTAACACTTACCCCTAGATCTTTACTCAGATTCCAGTGTAAGACAGTGAAGAACTTCTTTACAATACTTAGACAATTCAATCCCTTCTTTGTTTTCATTGGAGACCCAGCAAGCAGACTTTATGATTGAGGAGCAGCCCCAGAAAGAACCATGTAGTTCTGACAGAATTAAGTTTGAATTCTTTAGGTGTCTTCTGGTCTGTCACCTGGAGGGTGGCTCAACCCGTTGTCTGTCTGGAGGTTTCTTTAAGAAAGGGAGAAGCTTGAGTCCAGATAGAGTCAGGATGGAATTGCAAATTTTCAAAATAGATTTACATAATTCCTATGCTTTCATCTTGATTATTCCCCAGGATGCAGCTGAGAGATGAGTGCTTTCTAGAGACAGTCACAAGAGGAAAATGAAGTCAAGTTTCAAAATTATTTTTACTTTTTATGTTTTTTCAATACTGGGGAGATTGAAACCTGGCAACAGGTATAAAAGGTAAGAACTATGGCCTCTGGAATGAGTTGGAGACTTGGGATGGGGTAGGAACCCCGGAGTCTATGGGGGTGATGCTAACTGAGGCTCCTAGCAGTGGGGGTATAGAGACTGATGTGGTCACCTCATGTAGCCAGGTGAGACTTCCAGTGGAGGGTGGGGAACACCAACCCACCCACAAAACCTTCAACCCAAAATTTGTCCTGCCTACAAGATGTATAGGGATGAAGATGGAGCAGAGAGAACGGACAACCAATGGGAGAGAGCCAACCCCTGACACTATCATGATGCTCTGTGATGCTTGCAGACAGGAGCCTAGCATAACTGTCTTCTGAGAGGCTTCATCTAGCAGCTAATGGAAACAGATTCAGGGACCCACAGCTAAACATTAGGTGGAGCTCAGGGAGTCTTGTGGAAGAGTGGGAAGAAGGACTGAGGGAAGTGGAGGGAGCGAGGACACCACAAGAAGTTCTACAGAGCCAGCTACCCTGGGATCATGGGGGTTCACAGAGACCGAAGCACCAATCAAAGATCACACCCGGGCTGGGCCCAGCTCCCTACACATATGTAGCAGATGTGCAGCCTGCTCTCCGTTTGGATCCCTAACAAGTAGAGCGGGAGCTGACTCTGACTCTGTTATCTGTCTCTTGATCTCTTTCCCCTAGCTGGGCTGCCTTGTCTGGACTCAGTGGGAAAGGATATACCTAGTCCTTCTGCAACTAGATGTGCCAGGGCTAGGTTGGTGGGCTCTCCCTTCTCTGAGGAGAAGGAAAATGGAATATGGGGGAGGAGAATATAAGTCTGGGACTGAGAGGAGGGGAAGGAGGGGGCTCTAACTGGGATATAAAGTGGGTAAGTAAATGAATTAAGGAAAAAAATTTAAAAAGGCAAGAACTGCCATAGGGCTATATCCCCGACTCCATTTTACTTTTAAAACAGAATTCAAGTTGAATGGGCTAGCTCTGAATTTACACCGTAGCCTGGGTGCAGGAACATCAATCCTAGTGTCTCAGGCTCTCTAGTAGCAAGGATTTCAGGCCTGTGTCCACCAGGACCAGGTTGTCTTGAAGAAGGTTTTTCGAACTTTCCATAGTGTAGAATGCTTACAGGTGGCAGAGGAAGTAAAAAAGCCCATCGAAGACTTCAACAACCAGATGTTCTGAACATCTGTCACTGAGTGGCTTTTATAATAAAGATCGATCACACACATTCTAAGACTCCAAAATGGGTTAAAATTGAAAGTATGAGTGGATCAGTTTTCAAGGGCTCTCATGGCGCTGGTAGAATTGGCTGATGGTCTTGTAACGAGGACACCAAAAAGTGATGTCAGTGGAGGACAACTGCTGTTAGAGGGGAAGAATTCTCCAACACAGCCTGTCTGTCAGGAGCAGAGAGTCCACATCCCTACAGCATAGCCTCATCTCTGACAAACAGGGCAACTTTGAGTAACAGTTGCAACAGTTGCAGTACAGCCTGCAACAGTAGTGTGGACAATAGAAATAGTACTCTGTAAGCTTTCCTCTTCTGTGATGGTGGATATATTGGCCTGTCTAGTAGGACCAGAGCTCTGAACAGAAATGGTGGCAATCTGAGTGACACAAGATCAATGAGCAACTTCACTCTAGTTGATCTTGTAAAATAAGAGGCTCTTACTGTGGGCTTCTATATGAGTAACCCAGATGTTCAGATGAACAGCTGGAATTTCTTTCCACTGTTCATATCCTCAAAGAAGAGATAGCCTATAGGCAATTTCTCAAGACTGAAAAAAATAAAACAAGATATATTAAAGGGAGTACTAGCCAATGTGTTATAAGAATGGCCTTGGGTTCCTCTAATTGAAGACAATGATCATATCTGTTTTGGGTTTTGCATTGATGATACCTGGTTGCATAATAATTGAGCCATGAATGAATGGGCCCAGTCATTTAGAAGAGCCTCTGTGAAATATGAGGATTTCATTGAATCAACAGCTTAGCTTCAAGCAGCAAACCTAGGAACAAGGTTTTCCCATGGAGTTCAGCTGCCATTTTTTTATGCAAAGCCAAGATAATGCTTGGACAAGGATGGGATTTCCATTGGATAAGTGAGGTTAGTTGTGGAATCTGAGCTGATCCATAGCAGGATTGCCAGGCTGGAGAGTTACATGGTCTCCATTGACCAATTGCTCACTGCCAGCAAGAACCCAGTAGAAAGCCAGTAGATGCTTCCAAAAGGTAAGTGCCTGTGATCCATCTGAGGGATGTGGCAAATCTACTCCCAGTAGAAACCCCTTTCCACAGATACTGGAGTCACAGAAACATAAAGTCCACAGGGTGAGTATGGTTCGTTCATCTTGTCTTGGGATAGTACAGAGAGATGCTCTAGAGTAGTGGTTATCAACCTTTGGGTTGTGACTTTATTGGGGGGCATCACGGATTAAATATCATGCATGTCAGATGTTACATTACATTTCATAACAATAGCAAAAGTACAGTTATGAAGCAGCAATGGAATAATTTTATGGTTGGGGGTCACCCCAACATTAGGAACTGTGGTAAAAGGTCACAGAATTAGGAAGTTTGAGAACCACTGGGTTAGAGACAGTTGTTGACATGGTCAGCTACACGCCCCTGCCCGCAGCTTTCCCCTGGCATCTAGTTTTAGATTTCTTCTAAAACTAATGGAACTTGGAAGTAAAGGCATAAATCACAAATTCCAGATGTTGCTTCAGATGTGGAAGCAGCAAACACAATATACTGAATTGGTTCACAAAGTACATCTACATAGTCAGGCTAGTTAGTGTTCAGTCCCTACTAGGGATCTGGCCCAGTTCTTACTAGCATAATTTTGCATACATTATGCTTCATAGAATTCATGGTGGTGAATTGAGCACCTGGATCCAATAGAGCCCAAAAGGCTCCCTTTCAAAACATAAAACCCCCTTTCTTCTGTCACATGTTTTGGCTTATTTCCACTATTGTATCCAAGCACTAGGGGAAAGGGAGGGCTCAGACACACCTTGATTACACTTACCCTTAAGGCAATTAGGTTGGAGGAAGGGGAATAACAACGCCCCTAACGGGGTTGAAAGACTCTATACCCTGAGTATATTTATTCATTTACTTTCAGTTACAAGTACTGGAATGTGGCTTGTGGCACAACTGAAGAAATTTGAACTCTCTGGGTCTTGCCTAGTGCTCTGTGAGAAGGCAGAATCATCATGTAGATAGAATCTATGGTTGGTAAATGAAATGACACTGCTATTAAGTCATCATCATAATCTAGGGATCTGGCTGCTCCTTTTCCATGATACCATCCAAGAATCCATGTGCCAGGATTAACCCTAATAAGCTACCTGTATTATTTTAGATACATTTTATATAGTGAATTGCCTTCATAGGCATTGTAAACCAAGCCAAGAACAGCAAAAGCTGAGAGAGTATTCATCATCTACCTAATCTATGTTTTCTCATGAGTGTTTAGCCTCTGGTGTGTTATGTTGGAGATGTAGGTAAGTTTAAAAGGATTCAGTAGCTAGGCAAGTTATCAGATTTAGACACTCAACATCCAAGTCCCTTGTCCTTTAATAGAGGAGTGGCAGAATAGATGAAATGTGAACCCTCAGCTCAGGGCCTCGGCTCTAGCAGTCTGGAAGTAGATTTAGATATCTAGTATTTACTAGGTATTAATTCTGATTCATCGTTGTGATCTAAAAGAAGAGAAAGAATAGAAGGAAGGAGGAAGAGGAGGGGAGAGGGAAGATGAAAGTAGAGGAGGAGAGGGATGAGGAGGAAGAGGATGATGAGGAGAAGGAGCAGGAAGAGGAACAGGAAGAGGAGGAGAAGGAGGAGGAGGAGAAGGAGGAGGAGGAGGAGGAGAAGGAGGAGGAGGAGAAGGAGGAGGAGAAAGAGAAGGAGAAGGAGAAGGAGAAGGAGAAGGAGAAGGAGAAGGAGAAGGAGAAGGAGAAGGAGAAGGAAAAGAAGAAGAAACTTGATGCTGAGCTGAGCTTTAAATCTAGAAAGAATGCAGAAGGGTCAAATCTGGAGCCAAAGATAAAAGTCCTAAGATAGATGTGAGAAATCTTAGTAGGTTAGCATACTGAGAACCAGAGCTTTGAGGCAGGCAGTCTTACAGACCAGTGGGTAGCAACCTATGCTGAAGAACAGGTTTAAGATAATCATCTCTCACTTGGTCTTCTGAAAATCTTCTAGCTCTTTCCCCTGATTCCAAACTCCCCTGCCAATTCCTGTCTCGTGTGGCTGCCAGAGTTCCACTTATGAAATTCAAGTCTGGTTATGTCAGTATGCAGCTTGCAAACCTTTCTTCAGCCTCCCACAGTTAAAGGACAAGGTCCAAGCTCCTTTGCATGACATTTAATGTCCTTCCCAAGTGCAGTCTGCTTTGGACCCTCATCTTTTGTGTCTCCCTAAAATGTACTCAGTGTTCCAGCAACACAGAATTATATGAGTATGCTCCTAGATATGCTCTGGTCTTTCGTGTTGGTTTGGCTAATTTCCTTGTTTGGAATGACCTTGTATTTCTGTGTCTGGAAAACACAAGGCTAAGCACAGCTGTCTTCACAACAGCTTTATAACCCGTGGATTGTGCTTCCTTAGTAACATATGCACAAGAGTTTTGGTGCGTTAGTACAGTCTCTACAGCTATGTCATCATCAAACTGTGACCTTCCTTAGGTCTTTATTCATTAAAAGAGCCTACACTAGTCTTTATCTGCCTCTGCAGTTGGCATTTGTTGAATGAATGAATTAATATATTTGTGATATACCATATTGTTTCTTTAAGATAATCACATTTTATATTATGTCGAAAACCATATGAGGACCCATGAGTAGATAGACAACACAAATTAGGCTCAATGAGTTATTTACAAAAATGAAGTTTCAACAACACAAATGCCTAAACATGAGCCGAGCAAGCCCAATCCAATAGACATGTCTAAGAGACCGCAGCCCTCACAAGGAACTATTAGCAACCAGGGAACGCGGAGAGCAGGAGAGATAGTCCTCCCCAGGGAAGAGCACACCAGCTGGTGATCCGACACCAAGTGGTCAGCCTTGACCACATACATACAGGTAATACTATACGGACTGAGCAGATTATATTAAGGGATATAAGTACACACACACACACACACACACACACACCCATACACACACAACAGTTAAGAGAGCAAGGAGGGGTGTATGGAAGGGCTTGGGGAGAGGAAAGGGGGAAGCAATGTAATTATATTATAATCTTTAAAATAAAAATAAAGAGAACGTAAAGTTGGGAAGGGGTGGGGGTGCTGGGTGAATCTGACAGGCGTTAGGGGTAGGACTGGATGGTGAGTAATAATATCACATGCATTCTATGCATGTATGAAATTATCAAAACATTAATAAAGTATTATATTGAAAATTATAAGGGCCCAAGCATTTGATTACTTCATATTGGATACTTATTTTTTTATTTCCAGTGCAAGCAACAGTACTGCGGTAATTCTGTGTTCTAATCCTGACAGCTTTGGAGGTTGCTGGCTGAAGTTACCCAGGTGACAATAGGTGAGCACTTAGGGAATGCGATGTAAAGAAAGATGCAGAGGTCACAGATACACTGACCACACCCTGTCTCCTGCTACTATTGCTTGCTCCCAATGTGGGACATCTCCCCTCTCCCTCTCTCCTTATATGTGCTCCAGCTTTTAATCTTTCCTGTGGTTAGAAACCAAATATCAAACAGTGATAGAATGTTTCAGATCAATGCATAAAAATACAACATGCACCATGGAAATACCATTTAAAATTCTGCAGGAACCTTTCCAAAATGTATTTATTATGCCTTTGACAATGAACTGAGTCTCTGGAGAGTGCATATGTCGTTCAACCTGAATGACAACTAACATGGTCATTTCATGCAAAATACCAGTAAATGGAAGTCCTCGTATCCTTAAAGAAGCTGCAATTTCCTGGTAACTTTGGCATTGTGTAACCATTTTGTTTAAAAAAAAAAAGTGACTCTAACAATGACCTTATCTTATTGTACTATTGAAGTAAAATTAGGAAAAATAATTTTTGTGGCCCTGTGCATCCTTTGTGGCCTTCTACACCATTCCCTGGCACTACACTGATAGGTAGGAGGTAAATTTTCTGTACACCACTTACATTGGTAGCTGTTTGTAGCAGCATCCCCTCATCAAGTGTGCCTTCAAAGCAGCAAAGACTCGCAACATATGCAAAAGGCGTTGCTACTCAGTATGAGAGACAACTATTCATAAGAAACCACTGTGGGCCCCAGAGTAAAGAGTCACTTTCCTCTAGGGAATAAGAATGCACTTTCAAGTAAGAAAAACCATTCCAGATGAAGTGAAACAAATCAAACAAATATTAATTGGGTGAGGTGGCATGCCCCGTGTGCGGCTCATTTGTTGTGCTCTCTCTACCTCTTTCTACACGCCGAAGGTTGAACACTACACTTCTACTTTTTTATCAATTAGTGTGCAGCCATGTTAACTTATATATTACTGTCAGATGTCCCTCAGGAAGATCTGAATTATAAAATGAGAACTCTGAAGCTCTTCCTTTAGCGAGAGATCTTCTGACAAGCTTCCTGGAGCTGGAAGCTGGTCCTCCTGGAATTGCTGTGAAGGAGATGCGGTGTTAGTATCTGAGTGCTGGCTGCTGCTTCAGACTGCAGCTGCAGTGTTCTTATCAGAGCGTTTGTGATGGAACCGGACACTTTTCACATCTTCCATGCTTCTGCCTAGGTAGTGGCCAAGCCCTGTGCCCTGACCTTTCTGGAGATTTGTGAGCTATCAAAAGTCCCATTGCTGTTTTCTGCTTATGGCCAAGAAGTTGACCTTCTTTCTTGTACTAAGCACACAGTCTCTACTCTAAGCAGGGAGATAGACATTAAAACAAGGGAAATAAAAGTTAGTAACTGTAATCGCAGCTGTGGAATTGAAACAACAACAACAACCCCAACAGCAACCACAAAATGGTCCCTACAGAAGGGAGTGCACTTTTAAGTTGAGGCCCTGCCTTTCTGTTATTCACAAGTGTGTAATAGGCGATTAAGGCAGTTTAATACAAAGGAAGATAGCATCTGCATAATAACTATGGAGAATTCATAGCCAGACTTTGACATAATCGCCTGAACTCTTAAGACAGGAAACACTTTTGGTCTCGAGGTCTCTAATATCTCTTCTGTGATGACAAATTAGCTCAAGGTCAACACATGCATAGAAGTAAATTATGTCTGCCGCATTGATCGAACCCTTCTTGGTCTTTTCCAGTGCACTGGGCTGATCCACTATAGCCAGTGCCCTCCCCGGTACACTGCCACTCACCACTCCATTCTAAAACATTGTTGCTAAAACAACTCAGGGACTATATAGTATATACAAAGACTAGGTGTTCAAGCCAGACAGGGTCCCATCACTGAGAGGGGAAATGGACACACCTAACCAAGAAATTATCTCCAGTTGGCATCTGCTTACAAAGAAAAACATGTTTTCTCCAGTGGTGTCTCACTGGGTATATTAAGCACACTTAACAGTAAGCCCCATGCTCAGCAATAGATAGCCAGCACTGGGGGAACTCAACGGTGTTTGGGGGGCACTTTTAATTTTACTGGTCTTTCGTTTGAATATTATAGTTTCCAATTTTGTATTTTCATGGTGCATGTGTGCATGTGTGTGTGTGTGTGTGTGTGTGTGTGTGTGTGTGTGTGTGGCTTTTTTGGAGGGGTGGGTTGTTTGTTTGCTCATGTGCTCAGAGAAAAAAAGAAAAGGCATGGAGCTGGGTGCATGGGATTGTGTCTTAATCGTTTTCTATTGCTGTGATGAGTCACCATGACCATGGCAATTCTTATAAAGGGAAGCACCTCCTAATCTCTCACAAATAGCACTACTTCCTAATGACCAAGCATTCAAAAATATTTAATATTTATGGTGTAATTCAAATTACCACAGGGGTGGAGGATGTGGGGGGAAAGGAAACTGTGATCAGAATACATTGTATATTTTATATATTTAAATATATATTTATTTTCAATAAATAAAGAGAAAAACATGATTAAAAAATTCTGTACATCTTTGAAACATGAAGTCCAGTGTAATTAAACTCTCTCGCTATACTCAAAGTTGCAATAAAATAAATTTTAGATAAAACTTCTGGTATGTATGCCAATAGAATTATTTCCTTGACAATTTTTACCATAAATCTTTGTCTCTGTGTGTGTATTTTTGTAGATAGAAAGTAAATGTACTTGACAAAATGTAAAATGGTAAATGCAAAAAGGAACTATTTGTATCTCCTTCTTCCATAATTACTTCTATGATAATGTTACTAATTTCTCTGAACAATATTTTATAATAAAAGAAATAATAACTCCTGGGCTTACATTAGTGAGTACTACTTTTTTTTATATTATTGCCATTGTCATCTCTGTGTTCTATCTAAGAAATTCTGGTAAAGATTTATTTAATTAATTTGCTAACCAATTTAATATTTATCTGTATTATGTGTTTATGTAAATAACGACATTACATCTTGAGAACAAACGTGAATACCTAAAATTACAACCATAAGTAAGAAACAGTTCTAAAATCTTATTGGATAACCTCCTGTTTTTATCTTGTTTATGGAATGCTTTTTATTATCTGGAGTAAAAACTGAGGTCAATTTTAAGACTTTTATTGATTCTTTGAAAATTTCATACAATGTAATTTTTATCGTATTTACCCCGTCTCCTCTCCCTAGCTTCTCCCAGTCCATCTCCACCACTGTCAACTTCATGCCCTCCTAGTTTGTGCTGCTCATATGCTCCTGGGTGTGTGCCATCCGCTGGAGCCTGGGTGGCTACCAGAAGCCACACCCTTAGAGAAAACTGACTCTCCCTCCCTGAGAAGCCATCAACTGTTAATAGCTCTCCTCTCCAGCTATTCAGAGGATATAATGAGTTACTCTAGACTTCTGCTAGGAAATGTTTCAAAAGAAATTAATTTAGTGATATTTTAAAATCTAAAATCATTATGACTGACGGAAGTCAGCTCAAACACTTACTAATAATGGGATTTAAAAGCCCTAGTTAATTAGTAATTTTATTAACAATAAATTATAAATCAATCTTAAAGATTTTACTCTTACATGTGAACTATTTTAGGCCCTAGGAAAATCACCTAAAATAATACAGCCTCATTATGATCAGCCATTTATTTGTTTTATCCAAAAACAAAACAAAACAAAAACCCTATTTTTTTCTCCATTTTTCTTTTTGGAAAATTTCTAGTTTTTTTCCTTTTCTTTCCTGTCCCTTTTCAGCCCTTCTTCTCACATGTTACCTTTTCTGAACTTGTTGATCGTTCCTACACTTTATAATTGGTAATTGGAATTTATTATATATTATATATTATTGTATAGCTACACACAGCCATTGTTTGTGGGTTCCATGGCTGTAAATTTGTTTACACATCAAGCTTTCTTGTACTCCAAAATCAATAGCCAGAGAGCTTTCTTCAGTCATAGGCAGACACGCACAGAGTGGTGAACATTTGAAGTCCTTCTGCTTTCTCGGGACAGCCACCGTCCTGGGATCTGTGTAGGGACACATTCTTCACATTGTTGCGCACTTTGTCGGTGATTTATCCATTCAGAGTGGAACCCAAGAGGCACTGAAGTGTAGTCCAGAGCTCCCAAGTGCACGGAGGCTGTGATGTACCTCACGGAGAAAATCTGTGCTAAATAAGCCTTGTTAGGCACGTGTCCCAGTGGCCTTCATCATACGTTCCATGGGACACACCCACAAGTGGCTTTAAATAGACAGCACATCAGACAGAAGCTGTGTTGATCAGTTAATTAAAATGTAACCAGAGCACCTCAGGTGCCCGCCCTATATTTCTCCTAGGAGCAATGGTTTAGTATTTGCTAATTTGGTGTTCATAAATCTTTGTAAAACAACCATAATTGATAAGAATAAACTGTATTTGTAAATATTAAATGATACTATTTATTATATTTCAGGTTAGAATCTCATGCAATATTCTTTTTTAAAATTTTAAACATATTTTATTAAACAAGTCTTTTTTGTGCATAAAATTTGACCTAGTACCCATGCCATATTCTATTTACCCCATGGATACTTTCTTCATTCCACACTACGGGTAGGATCTATACAGGAGGGCTGGGACGATGGGTCAGTTAGGAAATCTCGCTGCTTTTGGAAGAGTTCAGGTCCCAGCACCATGTGTTGGCTCACAATTGTAATCCCACTTGCGGGGGGATGACTTGCGGAGGGTGCAGCTCCCTCTTCTGGCTCTGCAGGCACGAGGCAAGTCCATGTTGCGAAGACACACCTGCAGGTACAGCAGTCACATACATAAAAATAAAAAACACATGAGTATCTATTTCTTTCTTTTCATTTTGACTTTAGTGAGCCGTGAAGCTGATATTTTCATTACTTCACTGTCATGCAGATGCCTGGCTGTGCTTTGTTCTCATTCATCTTCACACTTGTTCTTCGCTTCTCTCTCGCTCTCTCGCTCTCTCTCACGCACGGGCACGCGCGCACACACGCACGCACGCACACACACGCACGCGTGCGCGCGCTCTTGTGCTCTCTCTCGTTCTTGCTTTCTCGCTCTCTCTAGCTCTCTTGCTCTGTTGTGCTCTCTCCTCTCCTAACCTTTCCTCTCTCCTCCCCTCCTTGGTCCTCCTCTCCCCTCCGCTAGCCTCACTCTCCCCTCCTCTCCCCTCCTCTCCCCTCTCTCCCCTCCTCTCCCCTCTCTCCCCTCCTCTCCCCTCTCTCCCCTCCTCTCCCCTCCTCTCCCCTCCCCTCCCCTCACCTATTGAGTCACATCCTCATCCCGGGCTCTTTCCTTCATTTAGAAGTTACAGCTTTGGAATTCCACTATACAGAAAAACGCCGCAGTTTATTTCTCTGTACCGTTAGACTATTTGGACAATGTTACAGCAATGGCCTTGCAATGCTGTTCTGTGGATTATGCTTCTCACCTGTGAGGACTTTCGTGAGGATGGCGGAAGCAGACGCCTCCCTGACCTTGGTTCCTTTTTGCTGTCTCACTGGTGTGGCAGGAGCCATCTTAGATCTAATGCTGTGTTTGGTAGATCAGGACTCTCAGGTGTCGCGGGAGCCTGTGGCGGCTCACTCTCCATCCCACTTTTCCCTTCACAAGGCTGATTTCCACATCCTCCACATTAAAAAAAAAAAAGTGTCATTATTACGTATTTAGCCTACAATCTTCTTGAAAGTTGCATTTTCCAGTTAATACAGTTAGGACTGGAGAAATAGGTCAGTGTACACATATGAAAGTCAGACACGGCAGCATGTGTCTGCAATTCCAGTGTCAGAGAAGTAGAGACAGAAGGAACCCTGGAGTTTAATGGGCAGGTATTCTTCCCGAATTAATGTGTGAGCTACAGTTCAATAAGTGACCCTATCTCAAAAAATAAACAAATAAGGTTTAAAATCATCGAGGAAGACACCTGATGGTGACCTCTGTCCTTCACACGCATAGCATAATGCATGAACATATGCCTGTGCCTGAACATACGGGGAAATAACAACCCCACAATAGCCAATAAATCTAATTTACTATTTTAGATGTGCCATAATAATTCATTTAAATTGATGACTCTTCTGATCTATTCTATTTGGCTTTGTTGCATGATTTTGCCTAATATTTTTAATTGATAAAATATTCTCTTAATAAGTATTAAGCTGATAACCTCAGAATCAACCACATAAATGTGCTACTTTTAATATTCTAATAGTTTTAAAATAAGAAAGTTGAAAACCAGCAAAAAGACGTTAATAAAACAGTATATTTACTCAATTTCATTTGATAGATTTATATTTCAATTGTCAGATCTAGGAAAAAATCCTACAACATGTATTATATTTATTGGAAAAAGATTAATTTCTCCAGTTGGGATCAGGAATAAGGAAAGGAAATCTGCAATCTCCATTCTAATCAATGGTGCGACCAGGTCCTAGACACTGCAATTAAGGCAAGAAAACTGGCAGAAGAGGTGAGAAGGTAGAAATAAAACTGATATAATGTATAGGCAATACAAATTTGATTATAAAAATTAAATAATACATAGATAAAATGTCAAACATGAGTTAATTTAGAAAGATGGCTGATTCTAAGTCTACATACAAAAATCAACTACTTTTCTACATGCTAGAAATAAGCCATGGGGATGTAGAGATACTTCACCGTTAATAACACTTACTGCTCTTGCAACAAACCCAGGTGTGGTTCCCAGTGTCCAAATGGCAGCTTATACCCATCAGTAACTCCAGTCCAACGGGGAGTCTGGTGCCCTCTTCTGATTTCCTTGGGCACCAAGCATAGGAGTAGTCTACATACAGACATGCAGACAAAATATTCATATTCATAAAATAATACATCTTTTTATTTAAAAAGATTAAGACACAAGAAAATGAAAGCTTTACATTATACTTGATATTATAAAGCGACATTATATGGTCTAAGAATAAATCAGTTTAAAGATCTTTCAGCTTTCAATGGTACCTTTCTTTTTAATTCATCTAGTTACTTAGAAATATGTTGTGTAAGGCAAAGCAGGAAAGACGGATGTAAGTTCAAGGCAAGCCTGCTCCACACAGCGAATTCTAGGCTGTCCGGGGCTATGTGGTGAGGTCTAGTAGTCTCAACAAATGTCCTTCTGGTAGATTCTAGTTTAACCCTCCTTCCAACTCTTTACACGTGTCCTCATCTGTCCCTCTTTTCCAAATCTCCTTGGTTATTCTTTTAAATCTGTTTCTCCCAGTGAACGGTGAGTTGTTTAGCACGGGCATACTGGCATGCTCCAGAACCCCTTAGGGCAGACAGCCCTGTTACACTGTGCACAGACTATGTACAAACACAGATGCTCAGTAAATACTGTTCTCAGATAGGCGAATGAGTGGCAGTTAGTATAATTTTCTAGACCTAGGGAGTACTTGATTTTTTTCAGTTTCTCAGAAGATGATCAGAAGTGGAAAACTTTAAGATACAGTGAGATGTGGAGACATCTTCTGCCTTTGCTTCTCTTTAGTACAAAGTTATTTGAATGACGTGTAATTATTTCCACTTCATTAGAGTCCACAATAGACCCTGGTACAACGGTGAATGAGAAATCTTGTTTGGATGCTTGTCTGTTTCTTGCATCTTAACTACACATTTGAAAATTTGTGTAAGTGAATAGATAAGTCATAGACCTCACTTGCTTTGCATAATTTGTTTTCTTTTACTGATCATATCTGCAGGTGTTCAGTGTCCCAGGGAAATATATCAACCAATCTGAGAGCGCTGTATTTGCATAACTGAAATGTGTGCTATTGGATTTGCACATGACTACCAGCTTCCAGCCAAGTCCTAACCAAACAAATACATAGGCAACAAGGAAACTGGCCGAAGATCTTCCCTTCCCTTCCTTTCCTTTCGGTTCTTTTCTTTTCTTTTCTTTTCTTTTCTTTTCTTTTCTTTTCTTTTCTTTTCTTCCTCCCTCCCTCCCCTTCCTCCTTCCACCCCCCTCCCTCTGTCTGTCCCTCTGCCCCTCCTTCCCTCCCTCCCTCCTTCCTTCCCTCCCTCCCTCCCTCTCTCCCTCCTTCCCTCTTTCTTTCCCTTCCTTCCTTCCTTCCTTCCAAACCTGAAGTTTTTAAGACTCTTTAACTGATGTCCATCTTCAGCCTTATAGCTCTTACTGTATTTACAGAGCTCTTACTAATGTTATTTAAAGATATGCACAAACAGGAATTGTAAAGCCAGATTCTGTATCTATGACATCTAGACTATACTAGATTTTCTCTCCCCACCTAAAATGAATAGTAGTGTTTCCCATGCTTCTGATGGAGAGGATGATGAAGTGCCAATAAGCAAACTGGTAATGCGATCACTCTAAACTTGAAATTTCCTTGGGAAGTTGAGACAGGAAGATTCTTTTGAATCCCAGACCAAATGGGCTCATAGTGACACACTATCTCAAAACTAGAAAACCAGCCAGCCACACCCTGCTCACTCAAAAAAAAAAAAAAAATTAAGAACATACACCCCTTTTCTTCTAAAAATTTTATTTTGCAGACCAGTTACTAAAAAGAATGTAATCCATATAAAATTAATAAGATTGCATAAAGCACATGTTGAAGAGTTTAACTTTTTTTTAGAAATCAATTTTTGGGCTCATGAAAAAAATGTAAAGTTGTAAGTTAAGGAGGAAAATATATCATATATCTGAAAACTCAAGCAGAGAAGAGATTAAAATGTAAATGTTTACTTTGACTTTTAACTGTGTTTCTAAACTTTATCTTTAAGACCATGAAGATGCTAACTTGGGAAAATACATTTTGTTAAGACTTTGTATTGAAACTGTAACCACAAAGAACCCTGTGACTTTCCTCACATATGCAGATGCCTTGAGACTTTGATAGAATGTTCTGTCGCTGGGTTTTCCCCATAGAGGCCACTCACCAGATAGGTAATTGGAACATAAAGTTGCTTGATCTCCCTGGACTTCAGATTTTTAATTTGTGGTATGGACATTACAATACCCATTTCACATCTTGATTTTCAGATTCAAATGACATGCTTTCTGCTTATAACCATAAGCAGAAAAGTGCCTGTGAGTTAAGATGTGGTGGAATAGGTAAAAGCTGCTATTTTGGAGGCTAGGTTAGTTGGTTAAAATCTGACTCACTGACATTGTAACTACTACTATGGCCGAGCTACCAATTTGCTGAAATTTTTGGTTTCTCATTTACACAAGTATAAGCCACTCCCACCCCTATGGAAACTGTAGCACATATGGAATTGTAGATAAATATCAAACATTCATTATTCAAATCTGACATTTATAAAATATACGAAACAAAGCTGGGCCTGCTGGTGCACACCTTTAATCCTAGTATTTGGAAGGCAGATGCAGGAAGATCTCTGTGAGTTTGAGACCAGCTGTCTGGAATCAACCAAATCAAACCCAAAGAACAGCAGCAAGAATAACAGCAACAACAGAATGTATGAAATACATTGTAACTAATGATAGCAATGTATTGTATGAACTAGATCATAACTAATGACTGCAATGTATTGTCATCTTAGCTCAGTTACTACTGTCAAGAACCTGTGTAGAAATAGCATCCTGGGGCTACACATTCTGAGGGTAAGTCACTGGGGAATGCTTAGTGTCCCAAGTGCTTATGCGAATGTGACGTTTTGCTTGTTTCCCCTTTTTTTCTTTTTGGCAGAGGAGTGTAAACATAAAATTTCATAAAATTTAGAGATTCTACCTTTAGATCATTAGCTTAAATGGTGCAGTAATATGTTGGTTATAGTCTAGAGCCAGACCTAGTTTGCATTGACAGTAATACTAAAGTAATCTTCCTTCACACTCTTTTGTTTAGCTACAGCAATGAAGGAATTACTAGATAAATTTTAAACTATTTTGTTTTTTAAAAGGAATTGCTGTAAGATCTTTGCTTAGATCAAAGTAAATATTAAAAGTATATGGACCTCCGTATCTTCCTTCCTTTCTAATTAGAGTGGAAGATTTTTGTAGAAAAATTTCAGGGGCCAAAATGAAATGAAATGAGTCAAACCAACCCCGTTTCACCTAACTGAGAAACCCTAGTTTCTAATTCTTACAAATGATTTTATTGTTGTATTTTATGTGCATCATTTCTCAGTGTGTATGTCTGTGCACTTCTGGTGCCAGTAGAGGCTAGAAGAGGCTGTTGGTCCCCGGAAGTGGCGTTACAGATGGTTGTGAGCTGCCATGTGGATGCTGGGAACCAAACCTGGTCCCTCTGGAAGAGCAGCCAGTGCTTTTAACTGCTGAACCATCTGTATAGCCTTAAGTTCCTAATTTTTAAAACGTAAAACTTGCCTTTTGGCTATTGATTACTGTTTTTCAGGGACCAGGAGTCAGTGAGGAAAAGACAGAGAAAAGATAGCGTCCCAGCATCATCAACCTCTAAGTCATCATTGAAGCAAACAAAGTATTTCACGATAATCCTAATAATTTAAGAACAGTAAAAATTGGAACCAGATTTGATCTCCAGTTTATCAATAAATTCTCTGAATAAAGGCTTTGCTAATGTCAATCTATATAAGAATAAATACTCAAGAAGTTTGCCCCACTCCAGAATACTTCCAAACTGTACCCTACTGTAGCCTACTCTACCCTACCCCCTTCTGAGCTCTGGCACATTTGGAAACAGTGATTCAGAATGAAACAAACCAATCACCTATGGAGGTCGGAAAAAGCTATTACACACACACACACACACACACACACACACACACACACACACACACACACACACATTCCAAACTGTTTGGGCAGCACATCCTTGTGAAGTTGATGAATCTGCCCTCTGAGACATGTCAGTCTCTGAGACTTAAGGAAAAACCAGAAAAAGATTCAGATATAGGTACCTCTCAGGGTGTATGTGTATGTGTGTGTGTGTGTGTGTGTGTGTGTGTGTTTAGGGACAGAAAAGTCCTCTTAGCAAAAGGTGAGGTGAGACCTCAGTTACAGGAGTCAATAACAATAATCAATTTTGATTTGCCTGAAAGGAAATAGTAATGAGAAATGAACCACAAGCTTAGATGGAATATATTTTAGCACTTAAAAAAATTCTCTGTGGTTGAATTAAGGAAAGGCTGGAAGAAGCTGAGGAGGAGGAGGGCTACTCCATAGGAAGACCAGCAGTCTCAGCTAACCCAGACCTCTGAGATCTCTCTGACACTGAGCACCAACCAGGCAGCATACACTAGCTGGTCCGAGACCCCAGACACATAGAAAGCAGAAGACTGCCTGGTCTGGCCTCAGTGGGAGAAGAGGCACCTAACCCTCTTGAGGCTCCAGGGAGTGAGGAGGCATAGCAGGGTGGGGACCACGCTCTTGAAGACAGGGGGAGGAGGAATGGGATGAGGAACTATGGGAAAGCAGATCGGGAGGGGCCAATGACTGGGTTATAAAAAAATAAAAGTAATTTTAAAAACATTTAAAAAATACTCTTATAGTGTTCAGTAGTAATAGAAGTGGAAAATTCAGGATTAACCAGTGCCCAGGTCATATAGAACAGCAGCCAAAAGCTTAGGGCAGCAAAGATTAAGGCACATGACAAGAGAGAGAGACTGAAGTGGGGCGCTTGAAATGCACCTGGGGACCTCAGGAAGTCACGATTAGAGGGACCAGGAGGAAAAGGAAGCGAAGCCAGGGCTCCGATCCACAGTACTGTTTCCTCAACATGTGGTTTTGTTATTTCGTAGAAGACTTTCCCCAGTGAACACCAGGAATCAATTTTCTCAATTAATTTACAGAACATTGACCAGACAAGCCAAGTCATTTTCAATAAATATGCATCTCCCGTGGTACACACAAAAGAATTATTTCGGCTAATGTTCAATCTCACTTGTCAATCATGAACCATAAGTACAGGGCTCACATAATTTGGTAATAATTTTATACAAAAATAAAGACTCAGTGTACTCACTATGCATGGAATCTACTGAGGAGAGCAAGGTATTCATTCTCAGAAGTGATGGATACTTTGTAGAATTCATGCTCTAGAAGTCATGTGACATGGGAGGCCCCACTGTGGTCCTGCACGCTAAAGCTGATTTGATTTTATGGTTTCTTCAAAAGAGATTGTGTTTTAATATTTAATGGAAACAAAGTGAGTCTATAAATAGCTTTTCAGGGTGACAATCCTGAGATTCTTGGGTTACTTCAAATCAAATGCCTGGTTATTCTAGTGTGTATGGAAATAAGACTGGGATCACGGCCAGCCACACAGTGCAAATTATGGAAATACAGCAAGCTATACAGTTTCTTTATGCAACTGGTTTATGGCCCAGGAACTGGGAAGCTGTCCACAGTCCAGATGGTATTCCTGACCTGATTATCTTACCACTGCCTAGCAGCAGAGGCCATTAATTCCTGATTCATAAACATTCCTGTCACACTTGCCCATGTTTTTCTGCTTCTTTTTACCTATTGACTTGAGCTCTGTTCACGCTGCTAATTGTCTGCATTGTCTGTTTGTATCTATGTTCTTCTCCTCTCCTTTACTGCACTGTACTCTACCCCACCTCCTTCTGAGCTCTGTCTCATTTGGCAAGAGTGATTTAGAACCAATCAAGTCAATTGCCTATGGAGGTCTGAAGGAGCATACACACACACAGAGAGAGAGAGAGAGAGAGAGAGAGAGAGAGAGAGAGAGAGAGAGAGTTAGTTTTAGCCAAACCAAGACAAGGGATCAAGGAGCAACCAATGAAGGGAAGAAGAGGTGGTGACTCGCAGTTATGACAAGAGACACAATGGTAAATCAAAGAACTGCAGCAACAGTCTCGACTCATTTACCATCACAGCAGAAAAGAGAGGCTTAGGCTTTATTTTCAACATTAACTGTTTCCTACTGTGCAAGTAACTAAAGCCACAACCCTAAGTAAGATAATCCTCTTGTGTCTGACAGGGAGAAAGGAAGAGGAATGGGGCTGGGGAAGGATTTGAGAGGGTAGCCCATGCAGGAGAAGCTACCATGTTCTTGGGTGTCACTGAAGTAAACTTTTAGTGCATTCTTACAGGGAAGTGAATGTCAAGTGTAGCTGGGAGAGGAGACTTTTGCTCCAAATGGCAGGAAAACCTCGTACCCATGACCAAAGACAGGGGTGAGCGCAGGGTTCCTGAGAGGTTGCAAAGCAGAAGCAACAGAAAATCGTGCTTAAGTCTCTTTTTACTAAAGGTTGAGAATAAAAAGTTGGTTTTGCCATTGTTAGCCTTTTCCTGCTTTGAACACAATCTTTTCCTCTTTACCTGACAGAGTTGACAGATCAACCTCATTTCTACAACTACTTTGCCATTTTCTATGGAAAGTTTTATAAAGTTATAAAATATGCATACCAAAACATTTTGTAAGTCTTCCCAAACTTCTCCTAAAGTCTTAAGTTGCTTTAAAACTTCTAAGCAAACAATCTTCACTCAGTCTTACCCAATAAAATTAATTCATGTGCTTTATTATTTTTAGGCTAAAAATTTTCTTTAAAAATGTGCTACCTTAAAAGTAAAAATTTCATTATTAAAGAATCAGCATGGCCAGGAAACTAGAAAGGGTGTGTGTGAAAGATCTTCCCGGGGAGGACAGTAGGCCACAGCTGAGAAGACGGGAAGGGAGTGGATGGAGAAGGAGGTTGAAGTGGGCAGGGGGTTGGAGGAGAGAGGAGAGAAAGGGGAAGAATAACTAACACTAAGAATGTTGGAGAAAGCCATATGGAAATCTCTATTTAATAAGCATCACACACACTCATACACACACTCACACACACATATACACACACATACATGTACTCACACACATATACACACACACTCACACACATATGCATGCATGCGCGCACACACACGCCCACGCACACTCACACATGCACGCACATGGGCACAGTTTAATTGGAGTTACTGTACACAAGGCATTACCCTCAACCAAAAGGCCATAAGCTGCCAAATAAAAAGCCCAATGCCAGGTATAGGATACTTTCTCTTGAATCACTGGTTAGAGATGTCCCAGACACCCCAAGATTATTACTACTGGCTTTTGCCACTGCTCATGATTGCCAACCAATACCTGATGGTAAGACCTTACTGCTAAAACTACCACATGTACCTTGGCCACAGAACGTGGAGAAATCAGCTTTTATCATCCACTGACCAAAAAGTTTCCTTGCTGCTGGGTATGTTTCATGGTACCAGAAGGTGCCTTGCAGGCTGCTAGGAAGGAAATATCACCAGCAGTCTCGCCCAGCTGTGAACCTGTGAGCTACAATAATGGTTGTCAGGCAAAATATGCCCATGTGTGCAAGGGGCATGAATATTGTGGGGGAAACTGCTCTCTGACTGGATTTAAAGCTTACTCTATAGGAAGAAATGCTTACTGTAAATATGATCAAGAATCCATGGTGGGGAGCTCATGAGTCCTAGAGATGGACTGGTTACTATTACTCTGCTTAAATAGACTAGCATCAAGCTGTGCTATGATTACTTATGTCTGAGTGGTTAGTTTAGCTCTCAGATGTCAGAGAAGCTTCATGAACTGACTGGTGGTTAATGCAGAACCCCATAACTGGTCAAAGTTCAGAGAATGAGTGTCTGTGGAGTGTTCAACCATAAACGGGGCGTCTGTGTATCACCCCCTTTCTTTAAGACTCAGGGAGAACCACAGAAGCAGAATCGGAGACAATGTCAGAAGAGTCAGAGGTAGCAGAGGACTGGATCAAAACCATCTTCTGGACATGGCAGGACATGTGCTCAGGGGTCTCAGCATCAGTGGTTGCTGGCACAAGGTCTGAGAGAAATCAAGCCAGTCAGCACTGCGGTGTGAAGTGTGGAGGGGTTCACAGGTCCCAACTCCTAGCCCAGAGCCTTCTGACATTGATGGCTGCCAAGAGAAGGAGAGTCAGCTTTCTTTGGGCGTTGGCTTTTGGTAGGTTGACCCTGTGGGTGGCCCCACTGTGTGGTATGTGAGCAGCACCAGTTGAACTCAGTGAGTTATGAGGGCATGAAGTCAAGAAAGCTATGGAAGTAGTTAGGAGAAGGAGCAGAGGTGAGCAGTATCAAAATACATTGGATGCATGCATGGAATTTTCAAAGAACTAATAAAAAATATTCAGTGAAAAAGCAGCATGGAGATGTTTTGTAAAAAACCTTACATTCTGACAAAATTGATTGAACCACTTTAATCATCATTTACATAGTATTTGGTAGCTTCCAGGCAACAGTCCTTCATGTTTATTAGTTATGCTTAAGAGACATCTGAAAGAAAAGTTAGGCTTGTTATTCAACAATGATTGAATAACCTGATGGGACAAAATAGAGTTAGTTATTTCCATCTTCTAAGAGAGACTGCCCGGAAATAGAGTGTGAAGTGAAGGAACTCAGTCCCTGCCCAGTTAACCCTGAGTCAACAAGCAAAAGGGATGGAGGCTTATTTGGAAGTTATTTTTAAAATGATGTCCACATTAAGAAACATAAAGTATTTTTAAAGATAAATAAGGTTTAATTACCTAGCATGCAGACTTGTAAAGACATTGAAATTTGCCAGCCTGGGTATTTCTTCATTAGGCTTTCCAAGTTGTGAATTCCCCAGCACGGCCTGTTCCCGCTCAACAAGCCAAAAACCACACCAAGTCTGGCTCTCCCTGGAGGTCTGAATAGGACCATGGCAAGATGCAGAGCACAGCTTCTAGAGCTTGGAGGCCCTTCCCATACCAGGAGCATGTTGCTAAAACCCATTGCTCACTTCATACCTATGAGACCTGTGACCAGATTCACTTTTAAGCCCACTTGTAGGGCAGAGGCACAGGGATCCATGCAAAATTACTACTGCTATTGCTGCTGCTGCTGCTGCTGCTGCTGATTATTATTCAAATCCTTTAGAAACGAGACTAGACAGCTTTATTAGATGTATAATAGCCTTCTCATATTAGATCAACAACTATTATATGATAACAAATCTACTGAGTGATTCGTGGTGAGGAATTGTTATTTGCCCTCTTCTTTTCTATACTCCCTTTCAAAAAACTGCTTAGCCTAACAGTGCAGACATATGGCTCTAACCTATGAACCCCCAAAGATTAGCATGGATCCCATGAAGGGAGGAGAGGGGTTGAGAATTAGATCATAACTTGAAAACCGTCTGACTCTCCTGCTCTCTGCCTGCATAGAGACTTTCTAAGATGGCACACACTTAGTTGAGTTGCTTTCCGGAGTGTCACAGGGTGTCCATCTGCAGGGATAGTTGCATGTGTATTCTTAGACCCTGGAGTACACTGAAGAAGACAAGAGCAGATACTCCCAGGTGGTTTTGACCTTTATGCATGCTCTTCTCCATGAGTTTCTGGTTTACTGACGAGAGATGAGAATCAGCAGCATCCACATGCCCTCTGTTACTTTTCTTGTGCCTT
The DNA here is from genome assembly GCA_028551405.1 of Uromys caudimaculatus. Classification (NCBI taxonomy): domain Eukaryota; kingdom Metazoa; phylum Chordata; class Mammalia; order Rodentia; family Muridae; genus Uromys; species Uromys caudimaculatus. Next base: position 20,835,229 of record CM052715.1, on the reverse strand, counting down.
GAAAGAGAGCCTGCTGTAAACAACTCAAGGGGGTGGAGGGTTGACTTTACTCCTAGTTTCAAAGATTCACTCCATTGTGGAGGGAAGGATCTGGAGAATTAGGAAAGTTCATCTTAGGGAAGTCAGGCAGTGCAAAGATGGGAACGGCTCCTCAAAGACACGCCTCCTGTGACCTACTTCCTGTAACCAACCTTCACCCTCCAGAGGTTTGACAAATCTTCCAATATCCTATTCAGATATTGAATATCTCAATTAACTGGACTATGCTTAAGTCAGAGCTCTTACAGACTGATCAGCTCTGAGAACACCCTCATGGCACCCCCAGTACATGCTTTTCTGATATCTTGTCTCCCAAACCAATCAAGTTGACAATCAAGGTTAACTACCATGAGTTTCATCTAGATTTACCAATTATATTAGAAAGTTTAGACTATATTTTAACAATACCAAGATATACTATGTTTATATATATATATGTTTATATATGTATATAGCATATAAATATAAATATATATATGTACATACACACATACATATATCTTTTTTGTACTGCGGATTGACTTAATCAATTTAATATGTCCATTATATTACATATTTAATATTTTTGTGGTGAGAAGATTTAAGATTTCCTATCAATTCTCTAGCTCTCAGAATATTGTTAACTATATTTAACAGGTTATACAACAGATCTCCCAAACATATTAGCCAAGTCAAACTTGAATGTGGATTTACCATTTGTTAACATTTTGTCTCATTTCTTAATATGTTTTTGTAACTTCTCTCAGTGTGTAATAAGCATAAACACTTATTTATTCATTTGCTTATCTATGTATCTACTCAAATATTTGTTAAGTTAATTGTAATCCTTGTAACATTCGATCCTCAAATACTTCAGGATGCATCCATCAAAACCCATTTTACACTTTCCACACAAACACGAGGATCTGAGATCAATCTCTTTTGCTCACATACAAAGACAGACGTGCCTTCTTGTATGTGCTTATAATCCCAGGGCTGAGGAGGCAGAGATGGGTGGATCTCAGGGTTCTCTGACCAGCCATCCCAGCCCAATTGGGAAGGTCCAAGTCCCACAGGGAGGTGGAAGACTCCTGCAGAATGACATCTAAAGTTGACCTCTAGTCTACACACACACACACACACACACACACACACACACACACACACACACGCACAAGTGCATGAAGGCAGGCACGGACACATGCCTATACATAAATAAATCATGAAATTTATTTCTGTTATAATTCTGTTGTATAGCACGTGGAAGGAAATGGAGGCAGACGAGGGAGCCGGGAGAGGGGCTGTGAAGCTGTGTGCAAATGCTCAGCATGCAGCTTTCCTGCCTAGTGAAGAAATATTTAGGCCAAAACATGAAGCTTATCCCTGTAATTTTATCCCGAGCTACATTACTGATGCTTTTATGCAGTGACAGTCACCTCTATTAGGCCTTGAAAAGATACTTTTCAGTAGAACCTTCTGTGGAGGACTCACGCGCTCGCTTCAGACGTCTTCTATCCTGACAAAATTGCATCCTTACTAGCCAGCCTCTCCCAGAAAGAGGGGATCTAACTTTTGTATGGAACCCGTGGTGAATCAGAAGCGATATTCTGTAGCTTGTGCGTATATGTTCACTTTTTAACGTCAAGATGACGTCATCAAACCCATTGTGCTGTATACTGGCTTTTAAAAGTTAATAAAAGTCTAGAGAGTGGGAAGACACAAAACTAACTTACTTTTTCTCCAGTTTTTAACAGGTACATATTCTACCAACACTGTCTGTCATGTGCTTACCTGAGAGAGAGAGAGAGAGAGAGAGAGAGAGAGAGAGAGAGAGAGAGAGATTGATTGAGAAGAAAAGGGACAGTAAGGTGCCTTCTTGTTTCCTTCTGTGTCATTTTTACCAGAAGTGATTGGCGAATACCAAGAAGTAGCATGGTTGGGGGTGGGGGGTTGGCATAGTTCCTTGTCCATTGTCAGCTCCATGAATTTACAGTAAGTGCTACTTGAGTGCTAGTGTGGTCTCCTAACCCATCAACATGCTCAGACTAGAAGGGCTAAATACGTCTTCAGAGACTTGCTTCTCTCTTGTTCAAAGTAAGGAGCGAGACATTCCCTATTTCTTATAGCATACCACTTAGGAAACTTGTAAGCACTGTGTCTGGAGCGTATGTCCTCTTATGAAGCAAATCTTAGTTTATTTAAAAATGGTTTTAACATAGAGGTAAGCATGGGCCTGACTAACCTAGGTGGAGGGAAAGAAGACGCGTGGGAAAGGATGCAATGCATGAGGGTGTGGGCGCTGGCTTCTTGGGATGAACTGAAGCATCTTCGTAGCAGCCACATAGGGACCTCAAAGGGTCGCTAAGGTTGCTTACTTTCCTTCTAATCAATGAGATCACAGGATGATTGCTGGGTGGGTGGGGCAGGATTAGACGCCCTCAGGGTAAAACCATGGGAGAAGCCTGTGTTTAATGATGCCTTTTACTAGCTCCATGGCTTGGGGATGTCTTCCTCAAGGACCACAGGATCTTTTTTGTTTTTGGAAATGCAACCAAGGAACATAAAGTCCTGTTTTCTGCTTTCTGTGGAGCCTCACTTCTGTGGGCTCTGTATCACAACGACCTCTTACTCTAAAGATGTAGATGCTTATTGATTTATTTGTTGGCAAAAGATTATTGTCTAACACAGATGGTCAAACCAATTACCAAATGAATGGAGATATACTATACGTGGCAAATTGTGTTGTTGAACTCTTATTTGAGACCTAGTTATTTATGTTGAAGACACTCATAGTCAAGGTTGGTCATCCCAAAGGATGAGACTTTGGTCTCTGCAACAGAGAATTACCTGTGTTCTGAATCACGCTTGAGTTCAATGCTGAAGCAATAATAAATCCCCCCATCTCCAGTCTTTGTGCAAATATTTCTCTTGGTTTAGGAGAAATGTTTGTCTTTAAATCTATCTTCTCCCAAAATGGTGCACTTTGGCTGCTGCTCACAGCTGGTGAACTCTACCAGGGCTCCATGTTCAGCATCATGGTGGCAACAGTAAGATCGTCCAGAAAAGACAGTTGAGGTCATGCTGTGTGTGTCAAATATGCATCAGAGGACTTCACTTACAAACACACGCTCAAAGACCAAGCTGTGGAGAATTTCCAGAAAACAACAGCCTTCAACCGAGTGTGGGGCCTTCTGAGAGCAGTCTCTGAAGTACTTATGCATAGCTAGCATGTCCATGAAGTTGGTCCTGCACATGATTGATAATGACCGGTTTACACAAAGCTGTGAGCAACCAACTAATAAAAATATTTGAATTGATGGGAACCCATAACGTTCACTTGCTTATTTTTAAAACTGTATTCCATTAAATAGGAAACTCCATTACCAGAAATTCCTGAAAATACAATTCCTCTCACTGAGTTTCCTTATGCCTACCTTATTTCACAGAAGTACACCACTGGCTGAGTCCTGAGATGCCTTAGTTACAAGCAGCTTCTGAAATAAACAGCCCTATCCTTTGCCTGATTCTGTTTGCAGACCCAAGTCAGTGAGCCAATGTCCATTTGACAATTTTAAATAAGAAACAATTGATGTTACAGCTGAGTATTCTACTCCTTTCTGAGGACATGGCATCTACCTCAGGCTACACGAAAACATTTGTATGTACAGTGTTTGCCCAAGATGCGACAAATAGAAGCACATACAAATCTGGCAGTGGGAGCAGAAAGAATGCAATAGAGGAGAATTAAATTATTTCCGATCAACTATCCTAGGGCTGGCAGTTTTAAATTCTCATCAGTCCCATGTGGGATTAGACAATAGTGTTGCAAATTTCTTTTTAAAAGATCAAATTATTAACAATGATATGAAATTATATGCCTAATTTCTGCACTGAATTTTTAGATTGTTTGGGGCCCATGATTTAGTTTCCCAGTACTCTCTGACTTCATGCAAACAGGTCACTATAATCCTATTTGTCGAAATTAAATTTGACTTATGTTCTGAAAGCTAGCTCTAGCAAAAGAGACATGGTATTCTTCCCAAACAACCATTACAGTTTAACTTTTACAGCAGAATATTCTAGTTAGGTTATGGGCTTGACGGGAAAGTGGATAATTACCTAGTTAACTCTTCAACCTGTACTTGGTGCACAGTCCCAGACAACAGTGCCCAGGCTGCAAAGTGAGCAGCACCGTGTACAGACCTACCTGGCCGGTTTTCCTACAAGTTTCACTTATTGCGTTTTCTGTGCCTTTCCCCTCTGTTTTAACTCTACCTTTCTGCTTCAACAAAGGTCTTCTATTAAACCATTTAAACTCTTATCTCATGCTGTTATTTTCTCAGTCTTAAAAACAAAATCACTAAATAGGCTAAGACCCCTGTCCCCATCAGACTTTTGGCAGTTGCAAAGCTATTTGGCTTCAGGGAGGTTGCTGGGAGCTCTCCCATCTCAGTTATAATCCGGTGGGCTTGTTTTACTTGAAGATGAAACTGTTACAACTTCAGACTCATTTGACATCTGAGACTCTGCAGCCCAGATGCTTTGCCCTGCTGGCCTTTCCAGTTCATCTGAAGAACCCCACTGAGCTCCTGCGAGATTATCAGCTTTATATTTAGTATCAGAAAGCATATATTTAGACAGCGGCTCCACAAATTCAGAGGAAGACAGACAGAACATGATGCTTGTAAGCTCTGTATTCCTGCTCAGAAATTGTTCTCAGCTTTAGATTCTGGTATTTAGAAGCCAGATCCTAGAACTCTTGAGACCTCTTACATGGATGAGAACTGGGTGGCAAACAAACAAACAAACAAAATACAGTTGCAAGAGAATAAAATGCAACAATGTAAAGATAAGTTATACATAGTTCAAGGTTTTGTTTTTCCAGATGCCATCTTGTGCAGTTCCTAGTGTACTACAGGTACTCAATAAATAAATATTTGTTGACTGGATAAACTGATAAATCTCATTTTTTCCTTAGAGTCTATGTGTATTTGCCTCTCTCCATCCATGTATCATCTCTCCATCCAGCACCTTTTTTTCTATTGGCACACCTGTACTTGCTTGTCTTGTCCTGGCCTTCTTGAGATGCCTCTATAGCTCTTAGATGTGTGGACTAACCCTCTGAGCTTTCCTCCTGTCCTCTAATTTCAAAGTCCAGACAGCGAGCCCTCAGATACCATTTTACCTTATTTACTAATTTGCATTTGACTTGTGATTTCATGAAGGCTAGTGCTGTCTCTGCAATATGACTTTAAACTTCTTGAGAGCAATAAAAATGTCACAGAGCTTTTCTATTCCCTTTGTGTCTTATAAAAATAGTGGGCATTGCATTACAAATGTTCCAATGACCAGTCAAGTGAGTCAGCGACTATTGGGCCCTCATCCACCAAATGTGTGGTCGGACAGATTGAAAACTCGGAGCAGGAATTTCTTTAACTCTTCATCATGTCTTTATCACGGTTGTCTCACACCATGGTCTAGGTAAGAATTCCATGACTGGGCCGAGAACTTGAGACTTGGCTCTCTGCTTTATTGGCCTGGATCCTGGGATGCTAATTAATATGGCGGTTTGGGGAGTAACTATCCCTCGACGACATTTGCATCTCGGTGCCCAGAACCTTGGCCGTGCTTTCTTGCATGGTAAGAAGACATTTTGCATGTAATTAAGCTGAGGAATTTAAGATAAGGCGCTCATCTTGGGTCATCCCAATGTGACCATAGGGTCCTAAAAGAAGGAAGATGCTTCATTTCTGTTCTTGAAGGTGGAGAAGCTGCCACGAATCGGAGTGCTGTTGACTTCCAGAAGCTGGAAAAAGCCAAGAAAACAGTTTCTGTGGAAGAAATAAAAATCTACAGACACATTTCTTTTAGTAGTGTTAAGACATTTAAAACCCCTCATCCCCAGTACTGTACAGCATGGCTTAGGGTCTATGGCACTTTTAAGAGTAGCAACTGGAAACTAAAGTAGTGGTTGAAATTCAAATTTTGTTTGTCTTTGGCTCAAATTTGCCTCAGTCTCCTACCTGCAAAATGGAGATCATGAAAGCTCAGCCTCTGAAGTTGTGTGGCTCTGCCTGAGAATGAACAAATGCCAATGTGTACTATGGATTCTCTTTTCCATTGAACTTTAAGTGTAGACTGTATTTTTATATATCTTAACCCATTAGCTACTCCCAGAATTATTAAATTTCATTCAAATAATGTTCTATCCAAACATTTAATAACTTTAATGTAAAAATATTTCATTAAACAAAAATATAAATGACTAGATTTGAGAATTAAAGGTACACAATTCTCCAATCCAAATATTAATCATACCAGAAAACTCAGCTCCTTTACAAATTTATTTTGTATAGAAATGAAATACTTTAGAAAATGAAGTTAGGTCAGGACTGAGTACCTGAGTTCAAGTCCTCAGCACCCATGTACAAGGCCAGGTATGGCCATATGCATGTCTATGACTCAAGCAGGGATGAGACGGGAAGATACCTGGAACTTGGTGGCTGCTAACCCAGCTCCAAGGTAAGAATTCCTATCTCAAGGGAAGAAAGTAGAAAGTAGGAATAGGACATGACACCCAAGATTCCACTACTGTCTGTGGCACAGGAATGCAATGCAGGGCCAGCAAGGCCACTGTGGTTCTTCCTCTAGGAATCAGAGTGTTGAGTGGGTAACAGCCATGAGACAGCTGGTCCACCTCTGGCATCTCCATCGTACTGATTCTTGGAATGCATGTCTAACTGATCCTCTCCCATCTGTTTGTACAGTAAGAATATGGAAATTGCAAACTGGACAATATGTGGAAGAATGCTGATGTCCTTTAATTGAAGTGGTTCTGATTATGTGTAAATCAAAGATACTTAAATTGGTTAACTCTTCTAGGACAAAGCAATTCATGATGTTGAGTTATTTGTAAAGGTTTTAATTTTATAGAGCAGTTCTAGAGTCACATCAAATAAGCAGGAATGCACAGTTTACTTGTATAACCTTACCCCTAACCGTGTGTCATTACCAACATTCCCTTTCAGAGTTGGACATTTATGACATTGACACATTAGAGTCACACAAAGCTGAGCACAACAGGAGGGTCCACTTTAGGTGCTGAATATTCTGAGGGTTTTGACATGCTCACAGGATTTTCACTGCCCTAAACATCCTTGGCAATTGGCTACTCAACCATCTTTGCTCAACCAATCACCAAGCTTCCACTGTCCCTAAAGTTTGGGGGTTTTGTTTGTTGGTTTGGTTTGGCTTTATTTTCCCCACAATGGCATTCAGTTAGAATCAAACAGCAATAAGAGCCTATTCAGATTGGCTTCTTTCACTTGGTAATATGTACTTTATATCTCTGTGTGATTTAATGGCTCCTTTCCTTTTAGGGATGAATAAAATCCCATTGCTCTGTGTAATTATTTAAAAAAAAAATTTCATTGCTTATACGTTTTTGCAGTTATGAATAAAACTGCTACAAATGGTTTCATTCATAATGAATAAAATTATTCAATTCTATAAAATCTGGTATTCAACTCTTTTGAATAAATAATGAGAAATTTAAGTGCTAAATAACTAAACCAACTATATACTATTTTTTGAGAAATTTAATACATATGTTACAAACACCTTGAAATGATCAAGAAAAGGTTGAGTTGAATGTCAGGAAATGACAACAGCTATGTTCAGTTTTCTGCATGACATGCTGCTTATAGAAATAATATCTACTACACTCTGAGAAAGAAAGAAAGCAAATGGGACAGATCTGTAGGGGCATTTTGGGAATCTTTCAGCATTCAAAATTAAGAAAAGGAAGGGGCTTTCTCTTTGTTTCTGTTTTTATGAAGAGGAAGAAATTGGCTTAATGACGCGAGCATGCAATGCTCATTCGGGTACAAGTTAGTTTCATGTGTTTGCTTTGTGACATGGCTGGGAACTGAAGAACATATGTAAATCCACATTAAAATAGGAAAATTCTTTTCTGATGTTTCATTTTATTTGGTGGCTCTTTTTTATTTCTTGCCTTGCAGACTTCAAGGTTAAACTGTATTAGGGAATAAAATGAGACATTGATAGAAAAGCAAAGCACGGTTGCTAGCTAAAAATTATAACCAAGCACACCAAATAACAGAGCTGCAGCAAGCTACTGTGTAGGTGGAGTGCTATGATTTCAGATGAAATACGGGCATTTCTCAACTGTATTAAATTCATTGTATGAATCCAGTAAATATAAACCCCAGAAAAACACAGCAAAAAGAAAGAGGAAACAGGGGAAAGGGGAGAGAGGAAGGAAAGAGAGAGGCACACATAGAAGGAAGACTAAGAATAAATTTCTTTGATGGGCGAAGATGCAAATTTCTCAACAAAAGACTTGCAAACCAAATTCAAAAGTGTAAGAAGATCATTTACTATGACCAAATGTGCTTCATTCTGGAGATGCAAAGTTGGTTCAACATATGCAAATCAATAAATGTAATACACCATATAAACACATATAAGGATAGAAACCATATAATCATTTTAATTGTTGCTAAAAAGACATTTGATAAAGTTCAACATGTTGTCGCCATAGACCTTAGGAATAGATGAAGCATACTTCAAAATAATAAAAGCTCCACGTGGCAAACCTATCTAGCCAACGCTATACTCAACAGAGACAGTGTGAGAGCATTACCTACAAAGTCAAGACTGAGACTCAGACACCAAGCCTTCCCTCTGCTCTTCAGTATGGTGAGTGCTTGGAGTCCTGAGTGTAGCAATTAGACAAGAGAGACATAAAAAGGATTAAAAATAGCAAATAAAAAGTCAAACGATCCCTACTTGATGATGACCTGAGTTTCCACGTAAAGGATTCTGCAAAATCTACTAGAAAACTATTAGCCTAATAAATATAAATACAGGATACGAAGTCAATATAAAAATCCTAGTAACTTTCATGTATCAGCAACGTACTTCTAGAGAAAGAAAAAATTCCATTAATAACAGCTACAAAAAGTTAAATACATAGGATTACATACAACCAAAGAAGAGAAAGGGCTCCTCAACAGAAACCTCAAGTCAGTAAGAAAGCAAACCAAAAGAAAAGACACCAGAAGATAGAAAGGTCTGGAGCAGCAGAATTAATCTTGCAAAATGACAATGGCTATACTACCAAAATTAATCTACAGATTTAATGTGGATGAAATATCCCTCAAAATTGGCATGTCATATTTTATAGATCTAGATACAATAGTCAAAGAATTTATATAGAACCACAAATAACCACAAATATCTAAAGCATTTCTAAGGAGAAAGGAAAAGGCTGGAGAGACCTGACCTCAAATTATACTTCAAAGGCCTGACACTGGATAGAAACAGACAACAGACCAATGAAACCGATCCAGGGACCCAGAAATCAACCAAAAAAGCTATAGCCACCTAATTTTTTTTATAAGAAAGCAAAAACATGCTAATGAACAAAAAGCATATTCAAGAAACAGCGCTATACAAAAATCAACTCAATGTGGACCGAAGGCCTTCATTTAAAATCTGAACTGCTGAAACTGCTAAAGGAAAGCTAGCAATGCTTTCCAAGACATCGAGATGGGTAAGAACTTCCACAGTCCTGGGTAACGGATCAGCCCCAAGCACCATCAAACAGACTACAGGAAATTCCTGCAGAACAAAAGAAACTCTCAGCAGAGCAAAGAGACAGCCCAAAGAAAGGGAGATCTTTCCCAGCTACACTTCAGACAGGGGGCTAATATCCAGAATATACATAGAATTGCAGAAAATCAATACCAAGGAAATATAACTGTCAATCAGCAAACAGGTTAATGAAATGAGCAGACGGTTTTCAAAAGAAGAAACACAAACAACCGATAACTATTTTAAAAAGTAGTCATCCTAGCGAGTCATCAGAGAAATGCAAATGACAACTACTTTGAGATGCCACCTCACCCCAGTCAGGATTAGTATCATCAAAAAATCTGACAAGTGTTGGAGAGGGTGTGGAGAAAGAGGAATCTTTATTCATTGTTGGTGGGAGTAATACAGCCATCCAGAAATCAGTTTGAAAGTTTCTCAAGACATTACAAATAACATGACCATGTAACCCTGCTGTTCCACTCCTGGTCATATATCCAATGTATTCTATATTCTTCCACAGATATGAACATAGCCATGGTTATTGCTGCTCTATACAATAGTACAGAACAGTACAGAAATGGAACTAACCTGGATGTCTATCAACAGACAAATTAAATCATGAAATGTGGTACATGCAGAAAATGGAGTATTATTCGGCTGTACAGAAAACAAAATCATGAATTTACAGGAAACTGGAGGGACTTGGAACGTCTGATGCTAAGATACGTCACCCAAACTTAAAAAGAAAAAGCAAGTTTTCCCACTCATATGTGGATCCTGTCATGTATCTATGTTACAGGATCCAGCCTGTAATACATACATGCTTACATTTAAATAGCTGCTAGTACTGACATGGTTTATTTCGAAAGGAAGGACAGTGTTATGTGACGAGAGAGTATAGGATGCAGGCAAAGGACCTGGGCCACGAGGAGGATTTCAAGCTTACTAACTGTCTTTTTCAACTCTGTTACAGGTCTGTGGGGGAGGGGGAGCTAAGTCCATGAAAATGTAAGCTTCGGAAAACTGCAGAAGTTCACTGAGATGCATAGACTTCGGAACTGGGCAAGTGTCTGAGAGGCTGCTTTAGTCTAGCTGAGTAATGACTTTTTAAGGGAAAGTGCAGACCCTCTCCATGTGTTGATTACCCATAATTCTAATTTTGTGAATTATTTATGCTCTTTGATCCTTCTCCTGCTACTGAGGTCTTTATTATCTATTTGTAACAGTTCTTTGTAGATGACATGTAATCTAACAGCTGCCACATGTTGCATCTTTCAGTTAATGTATCATTTGCTTTTCCATTTTGCTTGCTTTTCACTCTATTGAATTTTATCTTCTTGGTAGGTGTTAAACCCATGGCCCCTGCTCTTCGGTGGAGTTTTATGCTGTTGCTATAAGTCTCTTTAATAACTAATACTATAAGCTGCTGATAATCTCACATTATTAAGAGTCTTCCCAAGGTGAGAGAGGAAACGTGAAGCGTACTCCAAGAAGGCTGGGAAGCTATAGTCTTCTTTATGGCTCGACTCACCATAGAGTCAGTGAATTAACATAATGGTGTGTCCTACCCGATGGTCCCCAACATTTCCTTTAAAGCACGGGCTTAAAAACACAAACCAGGAACTTTTCAAAGCCAAATTTATTTATAAGCTATACAAGTAAAAGTAAATTTATAAATGATTCTTATCTTGGAATTTTAAAATGTTGATGCTTATAGGACCTCCATTCCTCAATTTAAGTTTACTTAACAAAGATGTGAAGGTGAAAAATTCACCTTATTTAATATGATCATCTGATGGTGGGCAATTATTTTCCATAACTTATTTGATGGCATCTTTTTTTTTTTTTTTTCTGATACTTATTTAGAGAAAATGAAAAAAAAAAAACCATCTAGCAGACTTCCCCATATAAACAAAACCAGCGACAGAAGGAAAGGAGAGAGGGGGACAGAGTAGAGGAAATGAGAGATAAGGGACTGGTAGTTAAAGAGGCTAGAGCCCAAAGTCTGTGGAGACAGCATTCCACCTGCATCTGAAGACTGGAGACTGCTGTGGGATCAGGAAAATCCAATGGTCGGGCTTGTCAGCCAGGAAAAGCTGATGCTTCGGTTAAAATGGCACTGGGCATAGAACGTTTCTCTTACTCATGGGAGAATCAGTGTTTGGTCTAGTCAAGCTTTCAGCAAACTAGAAGAGGCCATTCTAGGGAGGGTGTTATGCTTCTATTGGTCTCTCCATTTAACTGGTAACATCATCCAAACATGTACAAACAGAAACATTCAGAATGATGCTGAGCAAACATTTGGATAATCTTTGACCCAGGAGAGTTGACACATAAATTTAACCATCCCAGTGTGCTTTACTTTGAACAAAACATCTATGTAGCTGTCATGTCCTTCCAGAGGCAAACAGAATCCATCCAAATTCCATCCTATGTGAGGAGAGGCCTGGCTTTCTCCTCAGTCTTTCCAGGAATTCCGAGTGCCCTAGACGGATGTACATTCTTCCAGTTTAACTCTAAGTTTTGTCTTGAATTATCTTTCTAAACAACAGCCAATTGTCCTTTCTTCACACTGTGACAAAAAGGCTCAACTCAGCTTCTTTCCCTGATTTGCACATGAGACAAAACCAATTCTGCAGAAATAAAAGTCTGAAAATAAAATAAACCCTGTCTGAGTACTACCCTAAGTTTCCTTTCACAGAAGGTCGTGAGCTGAACGGACATTGCTAGTTCTTTTGAAGTGAGTGGCATTAAATCATCTTCCTGCCCCATGAGAACCGAAGAAGACATCATCACATCCTGATTCTTCCGTCTAGGGCTTCTTCTTGCTCTTGTCTTCTCCACACTCACCTTGCCCCTCTGTCTGTCAGCTTCTTACAGTACACAAGTATGCACTGCAGGTCTTAAGAAGACTTGATGGAGCCTTGTACTTTGCTTCTCCCTATCCCAGCCCTGCCTCCTTCCCTGCTCCCTCCATCCCATGTTTTTCCAATTTAATAAATATATAAATAAAACACAACTCTTATGCTCTTTCTTCTTCCTTCCATCAATCCACAATTCCCTAAACCACGGATACATGCACGATAGAGACATAGATATAAATTCTGAATCTGTCTCAACACACGGGTATTTTTACCTACATTTGTTTCTAAAACTTAGAATAAAAATACATATGAGGCTGAGCTCAATATCTCTACGTTTAACCAAAGCTATACTTTTCTATAAGGAAGAAAATCGGGGAGGGAATTTTGACTTTCAAAGATTCTATCTTAAGGGAGGAAATTTAACAGGGATTCAGTGACAGGTGGATGCTTGGAGCACTTCCTCTTCTTTGTGGAATGATGGGGTACATGATCTGGCTTGAAGTTCTTACACATGTCTAATTTTTCTTTTTCCTATATTTTGAGATGGAGGCTTTGCTATGTTTTCCAGGGTGGTTTTGATTATCTGGATACAGGTGATCCCCTGCCTCAGCCTCCTGGATGTTGGGATCAAAGTCATATACTACCATGCCTTCTACACAGTCATTCAATACACTCTTGCATGATTGACATATTTGCCATATGTTCATTCAACTAGGGACATCAGAGGACTTCCTCAAATGGTTCAAGGCATCCGTGAAAAGCAATGTCTATGTCTGGCAGTGTGCTTAAAACTTAGAGTGTTTCTCCCTCTAGATTCAAATAATATAAGGTTATTTATTCTTATCATTTCTTATCATCTGTTCTATCCACTTAAGAGATAAAAAGGACATAAAATTCATAAAGATAAAAACTAAAGACCTTTAAATATCCCTACTTAAAGATTTAGTTGTAGAAAATTAAAGAAATCTAAAAGTGGTTATAACTGAAACTAGAAAATTCATTCATTTTTCGTTTCAGTATACAAAAGTCAATTCTCTATTTCTAAAGATTGCTAAAAATTCCACAGTAAGAAAACACACCATCCATGAGAAGAAAATGAATATTTGAACAGACTTCATAAACAACGATAAATGGACAGCTAGTGATCACCAGCATCAGTAAAAGGCAAATCCAGGGAGCTGACCACAAATCAGTTACACTGGCCAATGTGTTGAAAGCTCTGCTGGTTCTAAGAGATACAGAACTGGCAGAGCAAGGACTGTCTCCACTGCTTGTGATGCTTCCTTAGAATTAACCCTATTCCTGTGGTGTGGCCCTCCCATTGTGTGCTATTTACACAAGAGGAACAAAAGCATATATTCTCACGGAGACATATACACAAAGATTGATAGCAACTTTTTCTGCAGTATGTCCAAATTAGAAGTAACCTCAATACATTTTGGTGGTGGTGCTTTGAATGAGAATGTCCCCCATAGGCTCACATATTTGAACGCCTTGTCCCTGGTTGGCAGCCCTGCTTTGGGAGGTGAACTTTGCCAGAGGAAGTGCGTCACTGGTGATAGACTTTGAGAATTTGTAACCTCACAACGCTTTCAATTTGTTCTCTCTGCTTTATGTTTGCAGGTGGAGATGTTATCTCTCAGCTTCCCACTGAAGCCATCTGCTGCCAGCCTTCCCTCCTCATTATAGACCCTCCCCTTCACCCATTATAGACCCTCCCCTTCACCCATTATAGACCCTCCCCTTCACCCATTATAGACCCTCCCCTTCACCCATTATAGACCCCCACCCCCCTTTCGACCATAAACCAAGCCAACTCTTCCACTAGTTGATTTTGGTCACGGTGTATTATCACAGCAACAACAGAAAGCTAGCCTAGTAGTAAATAAATTAATAAACCAGCCATAGTTTTGTTCACATAATGGAATATTATTTACTACCACATGGAAAGAACCATTGGGTATGAGACAAAAGAAATGGATAAAAGAAAGCAGGTAGAAAACATTCTTAAATTATTACACAAAAATGAAAACACAAAACATGCAAAATAAACTAGCACAACAGCAAGGAGGTCTGTGGTAGATAACATATGGACAGGCAGGTCTGGCGGCTTCAAAGGGGCTACAGAAAGTATTGAGAGTAAATGACATTATATATATATATATATATATATATATATATATATATATATATATATATACACACATATATATATTTAAATTATATATTTAAAAGGATGATTTTTATATATTTATACATATATGTCTATTTTATTATATATGTTGAAGCTAATCAGACTGCATAGTTTAAACACATGCAGTTTGTGGTATTTTGCCATAATGGAGTTGAAAAAATCAAATATAAAAAAAATTGATTTGGGACCAGATTCCACTTTTATTTTGCATCATGAATTTTGATATCGACGTGTCCGGCTCTGTGAAATCGGTTGGAGTCTGCACCCAGTGAGGCATCTCTTGGGAACAAATAGTTCCGCTCACAGCAGGTAACCTCAGAAACTAGTATTTCATTGCATCACCTGGAAAGAAAGCTTAGACCAAAAGTGCTAACTCCAACTCTTGAGACAGATGATTTCCTAGTGTGTATTTTTTCTACACATAGATAACAGATGCAAGGCAAGAGTGGGGAGACTTTTAGAGTCAATTCAAGTCTCAAACTGTAAAACAGCAGAGCAGGCCTTTGCCTCTGTCCCCTGCTCGCCTTCCCTCCTGGGACACAGAGGTTCTAAGGGATGACAGTGTGACCAGCTTGGTAGTTGACAAGTCCACTGGAGTATGCCCCCTATAGCATAGAGGTTGTGGGGACAATGGGGCCTCCT
Organism: Uromys caudimaculatus; assembly: GCA_028551405.1. NCBI lineage: Eukaryota > Metazoa > Chordata > Mammalia > Rodentia > Muridae > Uromys > Uromys caudimaculatus. Next base: position 20,819,893 of record CM052715.1, on the reverse strand, counting down.
CACCATGAGTTCATCAAGAGCCTGGGGACATCACTGTTAAACCTACAATGCCTTTCCTTGTTGTGTCACACTCAGCCACTTGAATTTCCCATCAATTGGGTTTTTATGGAGAATCTAAGGCTTTTCTATTTTATTCAGCAAAATGTTAGTTTTAGAGTTAATTTAGAACTATCAGATGCCCGGGAAATCTATTTTCAGCTCCATTTTGCAGAGGAGTCCAACATCTTGTGTGGTTAAGCATAAATAAATTTTAAAATCTAAGAATGTAAGCGTCTCATTTGAAACACAGACTCCCCAGCTAGGACTGAAGGTTGGCAGAGGCTGTGATCACATCACTGAGGTTTGCCATGTATATTCCTGCCTATGCTGGAAAGAATCAGGCCCTTTTCTGCTGCTACCTAACAAGTGGCTTTCAGGTGAGGACATGCTTAAACACATGTAGAGTTTGCCAGACACACTGATAAACTGACCGAAAGTTCTTTAGCCACTGACCGAAGAATGTGGACTTCGGTGGCATGAGCGCACACCAGCGCAGGGTGTGACTGTACCTAAGGCTCTACCTCCAGGCCATCAGCTAGTCAGGATGGGATGCCCACATTGTTAGCCACAGGTGACAGTTATAGAATGCTTGTTTCACCAGACATGTTGTTCAACTCTTTACGTGTATTTTCTGTCAATACTTATAACAATTAGATTTATTTTACAAATGAAGAAATGCAGACAACAAAACAACAAAACCACCAGAGTAGAGATGCAGTCAGTGAACAGTGAACAGTCTACAAGAATTAATTCCGTAAAGTATTTAGACACCAAAGGAGAGCCCCTTCAGCTTCTATTTTCTTGCCTAATTTGTGTTCTTAATAATAACTTCTATTGGTGTGTACTTATGCTACATAATGGTGAATTTCATGCATTTTCATAAAGTTTATTATGTATCTTGATTATGCCCACCCCTTCCCCCTTCCTCTTCCTCCTCTCTCCTATTCCACTTCAGGCCCCAGAGAGTCTTCTGTCTACATTCATGTCATATGAACTTGTGTGTGTGTGTGCGTGTGTGTGTGTGTGTGTGTGTGTGTGCGTGTGTGTGTGTGTGTGTGTGTGTGTGTGTGTGTGAAGATAGAAAGAAAGAAAGAAAGAAAGAAAGAAAGAAAGAAAGAAAGAAAGAAAGAAAGAAAGAAAGGAAGAAAGAAAGGAAGGAAGATAGAAAAACAGATAGATATATAGATAGATGGATGGATAGATAGATAGATAGATGGATGGATGGATGGATGGATGGATGGATAGATAGATAGATGGATGGATAGATAGATAGTATTATTATGGAATCTAGGGTTCACAACTGAAAGCAAATGTGCTATCTACCTTTCTGAGTCTGACTCATTTCATTCAGTTTGATCTCCAGGTCAATTGACTTCCTGCAATGACATAATCCTGCTCTTTATGGTTGAGCAAAACCCCATTGTTGTATATGTACTACCCTTCCTTTATACATTCATCTGTTGGCAGATAGCTAGGCTGAGGTTACTGCGCATAGTGATAAACAGACGTGCAGTGCCTCTACCATATGCTGACTCAGAGCCGTTTGAGTATATACACAAGTGTTTAACTGAGTCGTAGGACAGGCAATTCTCCTTTCAGGACTTCGGAGGACCTCCATATTGATTGTTTCTTTTCTGTACACAGAAGCTTTTAATTTCATACAGTACCATTTGTCAGCCCTTGGTTTGTTTCCTGAGCTACCAGAAGAGACCTTTACAGAACGTCTTTGCCTGTGCCTGTATTTTGAAATGTGCACTTAATGTTTCAGAGTTTCTGGTCTTGTATTAAGTCTTTGATCCATTTTGGTTGGTTTCTGTACAGGGTAAGAAATATATATCTAGTTTCATTCTGCTATCCCTCCCCCCTTTTCTCTTCTGAGAGATAATCTAACTGCAGCCCACCTTCCCCTTGCCCTGACAGTCTTTGTCTTTCTTGAAATACAAAGAATTGAGCTGGAGAGCTGACACATGTCATGACCGCTGGTATGTTCTGATTTGTGAAAGCTAGAATAGGGCTGCTAAAAAAAATGTAACACTAAATCTCCCCCTTCTCTCTCTCACCTTTCTCTCTCTCTCGCCCTTCTCTCTGGGGATTCTGAGAATAGGACATTGTATTTATCTATTGCTGTACAATTCCATTATCAAAAAAAAAAGTACCCTCTTACACCAAGGCTAATTATTTACCATTTCCCATTGGCTCTGTCTTTTGAGTCAAGAATTCAGGTGTACACAGAGGAGTTGGCCTGTCTGTTCTGTGCAAGTGTATGGATTCTCAGCTAGAAGACACCAGAACCACAGCATGCTTGGTTACCTGTATTCTTACAGTTAATGCTGATTGGGGGCTTAGTTGGGCCTCGTGGCTAGAAGACAGCTACTCATCTCATGCACAAAGCCTTGCCACATTGCTTAGCTTCCTGTCCTCACACCATTTGGTGCTGTTTCAAGGGCAAGCATCTTAAGAGGGAACATGAACCAAAGGGAAACCATGTTGCCCCCCTCTCCCCAGTCTTAGAATGGTTCCCCCACAACCTTGAATAGAGGGGAGTAGGGGAAGAAGGGTTAAGACACTCTAGTCTGGAAGGTTTTGTATGTATTCATAAATACAATTTAGGAACAATTTGTTTTTTAAGAAGAGCCGAAATGACTTACAAGATTGAAAGAATAGAATTTGAAAATTAAGTTTTCACTACATCTCTTTCACTTGAACACTTAAAATAATTTATACAACCCAAATCCATACTGTTGCCAAATATGTGACTTAAAAGCATGACGTTATGGGGCTGGAGTGTTAGGTCAGCATATGAAAGCACTCACTGATCTTCCATAGGACCAGAGTCCAGATCCCAGCATCCATGTCAGGCAATTCACAACTGCCTGGGACTCCAGCTCAAGGGATCTGACACTGTTTTCCCACTTCTGTGGTCACACACACACACTCACAGATTCATACACGTATATATATATATATATATATATATAAAAATAAAACTTTTTCTAAAAATTCAATTTGTACAGTAGATAGGACAAAAAGCTTTAGGTACAATATTGCTCAATATGGTTAACATGGAAAAATGTATTGTGTATTTAAAAAATACCATTTCAAGAAGACTATTGATTCTATTCTTCTCTTTATTTTGTATGTATATGTGTGCACATGTGTCATGGCAAGCCTGTGGAACTCGGGATAATTTGGAGTTGTTTTTTTCTTCTACTGTGTGAGTCCCAGGGATTGAATTCAGGTTGTTGGGCCTGTCCCGCACCTCCTCCCTTGGCAGTGATTGGCAGGCAGCCAACAAGGCCCTGGGAGCATCACCACCTGGACCTTGGTGGCCGCTGCTCCTGATCACAGTCTCACTGCAAGCAGTGTCTTCGTTGCAGCTCCCCTTTGGCTGCCTGGCCCGGGCTTTGGTGGCCCTGATTCCTCACTGACTTGCCCGTCCACCCTCCTGCACTGGGCACCGTGTTGCCAAGCCAAGCTGGGGCTGCGGTGGCTCTGGGCCGGGGTTTGACCCTGGTCAGCAGCCTGAACTGGACCCCGACAGTGGTGCTGGGGGTGTTCTCCCCTTCCTGCTGTCGCAAGGGCTAGAGGGTGGGATCCCGGGCAGTGGTAGCATTGGGCCCCATTTTGACCCTGGTTTGGGCCTTGAGGACAAACCTGAGCCTGCCTCAAGTTCTGAGACCTGTCTCAGTCACTTCCATATAGGGGTGACTCAGCAAGGCCTGTTTGGCCCTCCCTCTGCCCTGCCCTTGCTGATATGGAGCTTTGCTATTGGCCCTGTCAGTTACCACTTCCCCTTCCCCACCTCCTACGTCATCTCTTCCCATACCTAAGTGCCCACCCCCTTTGCCTTCTCTATATAAGTGAGGGGCTGATGCAATAAAGTTGATTTCCTGCTATGACAAGACTCCCAGCCTGGTGTGTTTCTTTTGGGCCGGTGACACTCGCCACCCCGCTCAGTCCTGGACAGACTCGGCTGAACCAGGTTCTCTCCTCTCGCCTTGACCTGCTGCCAAGGAGCCAACACAGTTGATCAGTCTTAGCAGCAAATGCCTTTACCTGCTGAGTCACTCTGCTGGTTCACAGATTTTAATTTGTTTTTATTTTTATTTATTGATTTTTGTTTGTTTGTTTGTTTGTTTTGTTTTTCGAAACAGGGTTTCTCTGTGTAGCCCTGGCTGTCCTGGAACTCACTCTGTAGACCAGGTTGGCCTCGAACTCAGAAATCCACCTGCCTCTGCCTCCCAAGTGCTGGGATTAAAGTCGTGTGCCACCACTGCCCAGCTAATTTATTTTTTTGACAATTTCAAATATGTAAACTATTTTGCAGCTCACATATCAATAAAACTATTTAATATAAAAATTTTCAATAAACTATTTTGATTATATTGCTACCCCATTATCTCCTCCCACCCCCCTCCCACTTCTGGATCCTTTTGCATTTTTACTCCTATGGGGTTTTTGTTTTATTTTGTTTTTTGTTTTTTAAAGTGAACCACTGAGTTTAATTAGGAGTGCTTGCCATCATGTGGATGTTATTTACTAGAATGTGGGCAACTTTCCAGTTGCTACACCACTGAAGAAGAATGTTTCTCCTTTCTCTAGGAGCCCTCAAATGCCAATAACATGTGAGCTGGGTGTTGGGGGGACTCAGGAGTGCTCCCTCTAATCCATACTGGAATGTTGCTGGGCTCCACCTTGTTCAGGGAACCACACACAGCTGCTGTGCGTTCATAGTATAATGGCCACGCTAGGCTAGAAGACGACGTTTCACAGTATTCCTCCACACCCCCAGCTCTTCTATTTAAACTGAGATAGGAATGTGACAGCATTCTGTTGTAAAAGAGTACTGGGGTGTAGTTGGTGCTACCTACCTTACAATGTAAAGATTGTTACAGAAGAGAAACAATAAGGGATTTTAAAATGTCCAAGTCACTGGTGACTTAGCATTTGAAATGTATTTTATAAAATCTCCACGCATTTATAGCCTACTGATTCTTCACAAAGGTACCAAAGATTGGAGCAAGAAGAGTCTTGCAATACAAGTTTGTGAGAACTGGATATTCACATGCAAATCTTAGACAGTACCTCCCTCTCAATTTAACTCAGAGCAAACAAACATATTAATGTAAGACCCGAAGAAACATAGCAAATACTTTAAGACACTGGCAAAACTAATTACTGAGGAAAAATAGACTTTAGCACAGGCAGAGCTGACATTTTGCTGCTTGTTAGGAGAGTGGTTAGCATGTGCAAGCGTCTCGGGCCAGTATCTACCACCAAAAATAAGTAAATTCATAAAAGCAAAATTTAATAAAGTTTTGTTTCCTGTCATTTGCAGCAAAGTAGGTGGGACTAGAAACATCTGCATAGCAAAGCAAACAAGCAGCACGGGGAAGAGACTATGGAATGGGAATTTCTTCGCAAATTAGTCACTGACAAAGGATTAGCATCCAAAATAGACAAGGAGTTAAGATATGTAGTGTAAAAACCAGTAAGAAGAAATACAGGCGAGGACTGGAGAGATGGCTCAGTGGTTATGAGCACAGGCTGCCCTTGCCAGTTCCCAGCACCCCTGTTGAATGGCTCATAGCTGATTGTAACTCCAGCTTCAGAGGATCTCTCACCCTCTTCTGGACTCACAGGCACAGAGTTTACATGCACAAGCATACACACAGACATACCCTAATGCTCATAATTAAAAAGAAAAAGAAAACTTTTAAGAAAATCTATATTGGCAAATGTACAGATAGATTCTTCTCAAAAGGATGTGGTCTCAAAACTCAAGTAACCGGATGGTCTAACAAAACATAGTCAACATTGGGCATCAGAGAAATATGTCAAAACCACAGTGAGCTCTCGAGTCACCTGGAATGACTGATATCAAGCACACAAAGCTAGTCAGTGCTACTGAAATGCATGGGAAAGGAGCCCTCATATATAAAGCCACTACCACCAGCAGTGTAGATGTTCTTACATATACTACTAAATTTAATCCCATTATTCAGTTCTCCTACTTCTGCATAGCCATCTAAGGCAAATAGTATTAGCATAAAATGATACTTGCACAACCATGTGTATAGCTGAACTATTTACAGTAGCTAAGATCTAAAAATCAACAGAGAATCAATAAATGGACATCAATAGATGGCATGAAGGAAGTATGGCATAAATAATCACAATGATGTATTATTCAGCCATCAAAAGAATAGTACCCACTCAGAACCTCAATGGAGGACTGCATGCTTACTCTGGGTTCAACCTGCATGCAAGGTTACTCTGGGTTCAATCACAGCAGGAAATAAAATTTGAGAGGAAAAGAAATGCTATCTTAACACTTGTAGTAAGATGGATGAAACTACAGGACATTAAGCGACACAAGCCAGTCACAGAAGACTAATACTGCATCTTCTCTCCACGAGTAGATGGTAAAAACCGCCGACCCTACTCTAGAACAGTTATTAGTGGGGAAGCTTTGAGGAGAGGGATAGAGGAAGGAGAGCAAGTACCAAAACACTGACGGAAGTGACCAGTTCTCTAGCACACTAGGAGCCTGTGGCTCACAATAACTTATTACCTATTTTGTAGATAAGGCTGAGAGGAATCTAAACAAAGTAACCATAAGATGGAAACCTCAGTGACACTCATTCGATCAGCACACATTGTGACATGTATTGAAACTTCACCAAGGGCATCGTAAATAGGTTACTGGTACTTGTTGGTAAAAAGTATTCCAGTGTCAAAGATGAAAACCTAACTATTCTGATCTGATCATTGTTGGGAATTGATTCTAATGCTTTTTTGGCTCCCAAAAGCCACACTTCCAGACCTGAGGATCCCTGCCCCCAGGTGGCTTTGAATGATAATATAGAATTGCCATACAGCCAATGGCTGGGCAAGGAGACAGGGTGGGACTTTTAGATTACACAGGCAAGGGACCAAGAGAGAAGGGAAGAAGAGGAGAATCGCCACGACTCAGAAGGAGAGGGGTGAGATTTAAGAGCTACAGAAGAAAAAAAAAATCCAGCAATGTAGGTGGAAAGGGAAAGTAGCCCTATGGGTGGGGGGTGCCCAGAAGGTAACAGAACAGCAAAGATAGAACTTAGATTTAGAAGGTGTTAAGCCAGGAACAGCAGAGGGAAATGTGTGCTAGCCACAGGGAGGTTTAGAAATGCCCAATCACTGAGCTAGTCAAGGCATATCAAAAATTAGCCGCTGTGTGTGTGTGTGTGTGTGTGTGTGTGTGTGTGTGTGTGTGTGTGTGAGTGTTATCTTTCATTCATGAATCCAAAAGGCTCCTGGGTGGGTCAGTGCATGCACAAATCACCAGGAGCCAAAGCGGTTTAACTAATTCACCACTACGGTATATATATACACACACACACACACACATATATGTATATATATATACACTGTAATATATATATATATATATATATATAAAACTAAAACCCCTCATTAAAGATTTTGTGTGTGTGTGTGTGGTGTGGTGTGTATGTGTGTGTGTGTATGTGTGTGTGTGTGTGAGAGAGAGAGAGAGAGAGAGAGAGAGAGAGATGCAGATAGCACTGCTTATAGCAAAGATTGGATTTATATTATAGAAAATAAAACCCTTAAACCCAATGTTGGAAAGCCCATTTGGAAATGCTCTATGAACTCTTTCTGTGGTTCAGAGTTTTATTCTTCCCTTGTTTCTTCCTATTAGTTGTCTCCTAATTCTTATGAAAGCAAACCAGTTAACTCTGCTGCCCTGCATACTCTCACCCACCACAAAGCCTGTCTGTGCATTCAAAACCCATTAGTGTGTCCTGTTGAGCCACCGGCCACCTGAGCCTGAACTGTAGCCTTTCCATTTCATCTTTTTTTGGGAAAGGGGCATTGATGAGATTTATTCCTCCCATATACTAATCACTCCCCTTCCTACTCCTGTCTTCTCCATGGAAAGGGCAAACATTCAGTTTGTGGTTTTAAACAACACCCCTCCCCCTGGCTTCCAGCTAGCATGCATTGGCTTATAGCCAGTACTGTCCACTTAAAATTTCCATCTCTGATTTTCAAAACACTCAGGGAAAGCCTCGGTCTCAGACGTTATGAGCATTGCTTAGGAGCAGAGATTCTGGGACAAAACAAAAAATCACCACACAATAGAAACAGGGCTTTCAAGTACAAATTTTTCTCTTACCCGAGAGTCTTCTCTCTCTCTCTCTCTCTCTCTCTCTCTCTCTCTCTCTCTCTCTCTCTCTCTCTCTCTCTCTCTCTCTCTCTCTAACACACACACACAGAGAGAGAGAGAGAGAGAGAGAGAGAGAGAGAGAGAGAGAGAGAGAGAGAGTTAAAGAGTTGATCGTCATTGTGCCCCCTTTTCTGAGCCCATCCTTCAATTTACACTATGAACATTTTCGAAATAGATAACCCAGGAGAGGCTTTTATGGAGATAACTAAGAATAAAAGACCTACTCTCTGAATTAGCCCCGAAACAGCCAGATTCTGGAAGGCTAATGCTTCCCATGTGACAGCTATAATGGAAATTACAGCCATTTCCCCCCAGTTGCTGCATCTGTCCGTTCTTTCCTGCCTTCTCAGTGGGTATGCCTCAACCCTTCCCCGTCCCCACAGACCGGGTAAAGGAAGTGCGGATCGAAAGCCCCCATACCAGGTGTGTCCAGGTGAATGTGTATTATACTGAATGCCTGACTCAAAATAATCCAACACATTATTTCCTAGGACAATGATATAAAATGAAAACAGTAGCTTTTTAAAGAATGCCTGAGCGAAGCAGAACAAAGCCACTTACGGTCGCAGAAGCACAGAGTAGCTGCTAACAGGGGTGGCCCGACAGGGCTGCAGAAAGAAATGCACCTGCCAAAGCCCCCTGATCCCTGCCACCCTGCCTCGGGAAGTCCGGGTGCCACTCTTGCCAAAGGTGTTCTTCTCCAACACTTACTGATTCGGCTAGTTTGCAAACCATCGGAGATGAGAAGGCTAATGAGAAAATCTTTTAGTTTTGTTGTTGTTAAATAATTAATTTGCTGTTTTCTGAGTATGTATACTGTAAACAGTGAAAAAAGTTATGTCATTGAGTTTCAACAAAGCATGGTTGTTACTCTTCTACTTTTATTGTCTGTTATTTCCTTTCCTAAAATCAGAGGGTTTTTTCCACTTTTAAATGCTTTGACAGATTCGTAGAAGTATATAATCTTTTTCTGTTAGTTTCCCCTCCCTGTCCTTTCTATCTTTCCCCCCTTTCTCCTGCTGAAACCCGTCTTCTTCCGAGATTGTTTCTCTCTTATTGACTTCTTATGTGTGACCCACAGAGTTTAATTAGAGTAGTTTGCAGAGGATTTGGTGGGAGATTGCTTACTGTAGCATAGCAACTTATCAGTGGCTACACCACTGAAACATATGACATCTCTTCCCTAGCAACCGTTACTGCCAATAAACCCCCAGGAAGAGGATGGACCCTATGAGCCCCATCTGTGATGCAATATTGATAGACTTGTGTGTGATAACCACAGCTCTACTGTGTACAGGAAGAAATCAAACACACTTCAGTACTGAGTGAAATGCCACTGTGCGCTTCTTTTCTGAAGTGACCAAAGGATTTGAGACCAGATCCTACTATGTTCATCTGGCTAGCTAACCTCAAACTCGGCTTCAGATGATCTTCCTGATTCAGTCTTCTGGAAACGTGGTGGTCATGCTGCCCAGCTCAGGGAACTTTCTTAAGAAATCATCTGTTCTAGAAGCTTCTCTGGATATCTTTGCCTGTTTCAACCCTTGAAGCGTGTGATGCTTTATCTCAGGAGTCAATTTAAAGAGATCTAGCATCACCGGGAGATGGCCTCTGAGCATGCCCATTTTCTGTTAAGTCACAAGCATACCCATCATGGCTAATGTGTGCAGCTACACCGAAGTATTGATTTACTGTCTCCAGCCTCTCCTGTTCTATTTCTCACTACCATAGTTGAAGGGAAATTTATGTGTTTGCACTCACATAGTATACTATTCCAGCTGTAGTGAAAAGTGTGTTATCCAATTCTCTTGTGAGACAACCACTGTTGGCTTGAAGTGATTGTAGCTATAAAATCATACCTACATAAAGTGTAGTGTAATACACGTTTTCTTTTTTTTTTTTTCATAATACAAGACTTTTATTTATTTATTTATTTTTATTTTTGATACTTTATTTCCATTTCCAATGTTTCCCCTTTTCTGGGTCTCCTCTTTGGAAACCCCTTATCACCTCCCCATCCCTACCTCTATGAGGGAGTTGCACCTCCCCCCCACCTGCCCACCCATGCCCCATTCCCACCTTGACATTCCCCTTTACTGGGGCCTCTAACACCCTCAGGCCCAAGGGCCTCTCCTCTCTCCCTGATGGCCATTGAGGTCGTCCTCTGCCTCATATGTGGTCCGAACCATGGGTCCATAGATGTGTATTCTTTGGTTGGTGGTCCAAACTTCAGGATGACCGGGGGAGGGGGCCAGGCCCATGGGCGCTGTTGCTCCCTCCATGGGGCTGTGAACTCCCGCAACTCCTTCAGTCCTTTCTCCAACTCTTCCATCTGGGACCTCACTCTCAGTCCAGCGGTTACTGTTAAGTGAAACTTGGGCTTTGTGAACTTTTGGGATAATATCCGCTTATCAGTGAGTACATACCATGTTCCTTCTTTTGTGACTGAGTTACCTCGCT
>CM052715.1:20757977-20808664 GCA_028551405.1 Uromys caudimaculatus | reverse complement strand
CTCCTGATCTCTTTCCTAGGTTTTCTAACTCCAGGGTTGTCTCTTTTTGTGATTTCTTTATTGTTTCTATTTCTATTTTTAGCTCCTGGATGGTTTTGTTTATTTCCTTTGTCTGTTTGATTGTGTTTTCCTGTAATTCTTTAATGGATTTCTGTGTTTCCTCTTTAAGGGCTTCTAGTTCTTTACCTCTGTTCTCTTGCGTTTCTTTAAGGATGTTATTCATTTCTTTCTTAATGTCTTCTATCATCATCATGAGAAATGATTTTAAATCTGAGTCTTGCTTTTCTGGCATATTGGGAACTCCAGGGCTTGCTGTGGTGGGAGAGCTGGGTTCTGATGATGGCAAGTGGCCATGGTTTCTGTTCCTTAGGTTCTTTCTCTTGCCTTTTGCCTTCTTGTTAACTCTTATGTTAGCTGATCTTACTTTCTGGCTATGGCTTTTCTCACCTGCAGGCCTCTGTATCAATACTCCTTGAAGACCAGCTCTCTCTGAGAGGTGCTTTTTCCACGCTCCTGGGTGAGTAACTTTCTCCTGGAGCTCCTTGACTATGGAACCCTGGTGGCCCAGGCAGATGTCTCCTGCCACAACGGCCACTGTTGGGATCCAGGGGGTTTCTATGCCCGCCTACCTCAGTCCCTGTGTCTCGCAGGTTCCTGGTGAGCTGTGGAGCTTGTCTTGGGCCCACTCCCGGCTTTTCCAAGCTCCTGGGAGGGTATCCCTCTCCCGGCACTAATCAGCTATGGAGCCCTGTGGCCCAAGCTGAGGTCCCCTGTAATACATATTTTCATCTAGGGTTTCTTGAGAAAATTAAGCTTTCATAGCCTACAGCATTCATTGTATGTAATACATTTAATTATTTTGTTGACCATCAGGAATGGTTTTGATTATATGTCCCATGGGAAAGAATCATAAATAATTTTGTGTGTTCTGAGGCTCAAAGGTGAAACTCAGTACTAATAATTATGATAAAAGTTAAAATGGAGACTTCATACTAATGAAACCACATTTGGCTCTTTCTTTGTCTCCTCTGTAGGCTAGAGTGGTTTTCCGTATTTTTTATGGACTGATGTTTCCGTTGGTTTACTGTTTTTGTGGCTGAGTACAACTCCATTGTATAGACAGACTAATGTTTATATGCTTATTCTCCTGTGATGAGTATATAGAGCATTTTCAGCTCAGGGATAACTTGAATAAGGCTGCTGTGAGATTTGGACATAAATGCATGCATTGTTTTCTGGCCCAGAAATGCAGTTCTGTGTGTCTGAATCTAAGCTTAACCTGTCTGGTTGCTTTAAGTATTTTAAGATTATTGTATAATATAGCCAGGGACAGAAGAGATCACACTCTGGGATGACACAAGACAAATTTGATCCACTGGCATCTTCAGAAAAAATACAGGAAGAAACACTGAAGGCATCATATTTTATTAACATTTGTACAAAGCAATGGGTTTCATTATATTTCATAAATGTATTATAATATACTTTGATCATCTTCAGCCCCTTATCATTATCTCCTACCTCCCAGTCCTCTGTCCCCCATTCCTTTCTCCCAAGTCTTCCCTCTGTGATCATGTATTATCTTTATTTTCTTTACATATTATTGTTACTTATACATACATGTAAATATATATAAATTCGCCCGTTGAGTCCATTTAGTGCTGCTGACTTGGGTTGACCATTTGTTACTGAGTAACCAACTGAGGGAACTCTTCCCTGGAAAGGATTATTTTCTCCTCCTCTTAGTCATTAACTGCCTATTATTCTTCATTTAAGGGTGGGGCCTTGTGAAATTTCCCCTAACTTCACTAACATGTCTGCTGGTGTGGCCATTACACAGGTCTTGTTTAGGCTACTATATTGTTGATATTTTCATAGATGCAATCCCCACATTCTATTTAGAGGACAGTCTTTTAGTAGCCATCCTGGTTCTCTGGTTCTTATAGTAGTCTTCCCAATTCTTCTTCCAAGATATTTCCTGAGCCTTAGGTAAGGGATTGTGTTGTAGATATATGGGTAGAGTATGCTATATACTATAATCATATATATATATATATATATATATATATATATATATATATATATATATATATATCATGAAGTGTATCAGCTACAACACATACTACTCCTAGTATGCACAGAGAATTCAACATCCTATTCCATAGATATTTGCTCAGCCATGTTTATTGATGCTGTATGAACACATAGGAAACAGAAACAGCCTAAATATCTTTCAGTTGATGAATGGATAATGGAAATGTGGATTCTATTCAGTTATAAAGTAGAAGGAAATCATGAACTTTTCTGGCAAACCAATAGAACTAGAGAATACTGTATACTGAGGAAGGTAACACAGTCCGGGGAGACCATCAGCACGTGCTCTGTTTTAGTCACGGTTCCTACTCCAGCTCTTCAGATGTAAGCACACAGTTTTGAGTAAACACAGAAACCAACAAAGCGGAAAGACTCAAGTGGTGGAGTAGGGAGAGGGAAGGAGTTCTAGAGAAGGGAATATCTGGGCATACAGGCTCTGAAGGGAGAAATCAGAAAAATGGGGAGGTGCTAACTGGGGAAGGGAGGGGGATATGAGGGAAGAGGGAAGAAGGATGAATAACAATGTTTGAAAAACTCATAGGAAAACATTTTTATTTATCTAAAATTACATTATATATGTTTATATCCATGTACCTATACACACATATACATATATGTAATGCAATAAATATACATGTATGGGTATGAGTATACTATACTATATGATATTATATATATTTATATATATCATGAAGTATATGTGTATATATATATATGGTATTTATAACATACATGTGTATATATACCATGATTGTATCTCTATATATCTATATCTATATATTCATGAAGATATACTATTTAGGACAATAATGTTTCCCACAAAGAACCATAGTCTTTCCAACAAAATCCAGGCATGAGAAGCCTCTTTTTGAGTTATTGGTCAGGGGAACCCAAGAGCTTCCAAAACAATATAGGCTTTTGCTGTTGCCCTTGGTTGCTTCCCAGAATTTGAAGACACCATATTTCAGATACAGGACATTGGAGGAACTGAGCTGATACTGACCTGGTTGCTGCCCCCTTAGGACTGGCATTTGTTGTATTGAAAGGCACTATGCAATCTGCTGAAGAAGAAAAAGTCTTAGCATTGGTAATACTTAAAAAACACAACAATGACCTGCAGGAGGAAGATAACCCCAAAGGTATCTTAGTGGCACTTCTATCTTAGAGGAGCCAAAGCTGTCTAATTGGCTTAAGGCCCACTCAATAGGAGGGAATTCATGCCTGGTAATGTAAACCTAGTCAGCTCCCCCTAGCTGGAGAAGCCACAGAACTAGAAGAGAACATACTATTGCCATTTTCCTAGACCAGTGCAATTCCTAACTGCATTCTTCCTATTCATTCTAAAACCCACAGAGAGTGCAGCCCTCACCCCTCAACAAAAGTGTTCTTTTGCAAGACACAGTGGCCACTACAGAGAGCCACACTGGTCAAAAGAAAAGAAAAGATGCATCACTGTAGAGATGAAGAATCTCCGATGACTTCAAACTTCATCATGGGACCTAGGGTCTTCTTTGTAGAGAGTAAAAAAAAAAATATGCACAGTAGTTTTGAATCTGACCTAGAGCATAGTTTTACTCATTTCTGTTGTACAACTGAAAACAAAAGGCTTTTAACTCTTCCAATAAGTTAAGACAACTCATCTCTCTTAATTATTCTTAGTAAAGAAATCACCTCCAGATTTTTTAATAATAATATTATTATCATTTTGATTTTTCAAGACAGGATTACTCTATATAGCATTCCTGGCTGTCTTAAAGCTCACTCTGTAGACCAAGCTGGCCTTGCTGCCTGCCTCTGCCTCCTGAGTGCTGGGATCAAAGACCTGCATCACTACCACCAGGCCTTACCTCCAGATTTCTTGAGCAAATGATTTTGATGCCTTAGTTTCCACCCTGTGGTTTGAGTAAAACAAAGCACCCAGTTACCACTATTTCCCATGTGTGGTCAACACCTAGAAGTAATGTCTAAGTAATGATTACCCCTTTTGCTGTAGAATATGATGTTAACCTAATATTTTAATGAATGTGAATAATTCTGCTCCCCCAACAAGAAGAGGTTCAAAGGGCTATTCCTTCCTTGACTAAGGAATTCATTTTTAGCCCAAGAACACAGTATAGAGAGGGGGCATACGCCAGCTTCTTTTTAAAAAAAAATAGGTGAGAGCTTGGAGGGTTAAATAGAGCACACATGTATGATAACACACAAACTTCTCAACTGACTGTTTGGCTCCAGAACAAGAGACCTGTAGAGTATATGACTATACTCACCAGTTGAAAGAAAGTTGTATTTTAGGAGCTGCATAGTAGTCCACTTTATATATATATATATATATATACACACACACACACACATACACACACACACACACACACATATATGTATGGATATGTATGGATATATGTATGTATGTATGTATGTATACATACATACATATATATATATATATATATATATATATATATATATATATATATATATATATCATATTTTCGTTGCCCATCCATCTGCTGATGGACATCTAGGTTGGTACAATTTTCCTATTGTAATGAATAAAGTGGCAATAAACATGGTGGTGCAAATATCTCTGTGGTAGGTAATAAAGTTCTTTGCATGTGAAACGGGTGAGTCAAATGGTAGTTCTATTTTTTTATGGTCTGAGGAATCTCCAGACTGGTTTTCACAATGGCTTGCACTAATTTGCACCTCTACCAGCAATGAATAAATGTTCTTCTCTCTCCACATTCTCTCCATTTGTTGTCAGACTTCTTGATGAGAGCTGTCCTGGCTAGGGTTAGATGGTGTCTCAAAGGAGTTGCAGGAAAATGGATAGACTTCGAATTCATAATATTAAGTGAAGCCACACAATCTCAGAAATAAAAAAAAAAGTACCTTCACCTTTATATGCAGATCCTAGATCTCTCTCTCTCTCTGTGTGTGTGTGTGTGTGTGTGTGTGTGTGTGTGTAATGTATGTACTGTTACAGAATAACATGTGGGTATGTATAAAATGTATGTATTGTTACAGAATAACATGCAGAAAAGAGAACAAGAAAAGTAAACACTAGGCGATGCAAAAGAAAGTAATGTAGTAATGGACATGTGTCATGAAAGAAGATCTGGTTTTATCTCTGTCATTGATTTTTCAGGGCTTTTTGTGGTAGATAAGTACATAAAAATATGTGTGATGGTGAAGATACAGTCTTAGCAGTGAAGACCCACAGCTTCAGAATGGCTATTCTAACTGTACAGAAGTTCATTGAGATGGATAGACTTTAGTTTTGATTAATTTCCCTACATGACTTTGTCTTGAAAGTTCTTTATAATAAAGTTTTAATAAGTTTTAATTAAGGAAGAATTATCTAGAGGCCTCTCAAATAGTTCAGAAACACTTAAAGAAATGTCCAACATCCTTAGCCATCAGGGAAATACAAATCAAAACTATATTTAGATTCCATCTTACAACTGTCAGAATGTCTAAAACACAAGTGACAGTTCATATGAGGACGTGGAGCAAGGGGAACACTCCTCATTGCTGGTGGGACTGCAAACTTGTACAGCCACTGTGGAAGTCAATACTGTAGTTCCTCAGAAAGTTGGGAATTAATTACTTCAAGGCCCAGCTATACCACTTTTGGGCATATACCCAAAGGATGCTACATCCTATTACAAGGACACTTGCTCAGTAACGTTCATTGTGACTTTATTCATAACAGCCAGAAACTGAAAGCGTCCTATAGATGTCCTCAACAGAAGAATGGACAAAGAAAATGGGGTATGTTTACACAATGGAGTGTTACCCTGATGTTGAAAAAAATGGCACCATGATATTTGTAGGAAAATTGATGGAACTAGAAAACCAAAATCATCATCAGTGAGGTAGCCCAGGAAAACAAATATGGTATATATTCACTTATAAGTGGATATTAGCCATTAAGTAAATAATAACCAATAATAATCTGTAGACCCAGAGAAGCTGGGTAAAGGGGAGGGTTATAAGAGGAGTATATGGATCTCCCTGGAAATAGGAACTAGAATAGATTTTAGGGGTGGAATGCACACACACACACACACACACACACACACACACACACACACACACGCCATTCCTAACAAGGTCTCCTTGTAATGGGCATTTGGAGTCTCAATTGGCCATCTCTTGTCACGAGGTGAGGCTTCCAATGGCAGGACTGGGTTGTATTTGATTGGGATGTTGGCCAAGGGGGTTCCATGGATATCTGCAAACAACCCAAGCCGATGCTAATACAAAGGGTTCCTCTCCACAAACTGATGGTGGGGTCCCATTGCCAAGGACAATATCCACAAAATACACTGAACATGGAGAAGTCAAACTGGTACCTAGATACATCTTCCAGTTTCTACATTCTGGTCTTTTTGGTGTAAGAAGCTACTCTGCAGGTGACCAAGACAGAAACAGGGAACCTAACCCAGACACAAAACATTTGAACTATAGTCTGTCATGCATGCAAAACATGCTAGGACAGTGGTGACCCAGAACTTGTAGCCAATCAATGTTTGATTTGACTTAAGGCCCACTCCATGAGAAGAAACCTATATCCTACATTGCTGGAGTAATTGAGAACCAGGGACTAGATTGTCCAGAGACCTAGGACTCAAACACTCCTGGTTTAAAAGAAATCAATAAAACGAGTCTTAATGATCTTCTGCTGTTCTAATAAGTGAATACCTTATCCAGTCATCATTAGAGAGGCTTCCCCTGGCAGGATACGGGAAGAGATGCGGAGATCCACAGGCAGACATTATACACAGAGAGAAAGAGAGAGAGAGAGAGAGAGAATAAATTGGGGGTCTCCATCAAATCAAATCTCTCCCCTCAGAGCTTAGGGAATCCTGCAGAAGAGGAGACAGAAAGATTATAAGACTAACAAGGGGTGGAGGAAACCAGGAGAACAAGGCCCTCTGAGTGAACTAAGCAAGGCATATATGAACCCATAGAGACTGAAGCAGTAAGCACAGGGCCTACATGAGTCTCCACCAGGTCCTCTGTGTGTATAGTTATTATCATAGCTATTAGCTTAATACTTTTATGGGACTCTTGACTGTGAGAACAAATGGGTCTGTGACTCTTGTGCCTGCTCTTGGGACTCTTTTCCTCCTGTTAGGTTGCCATGTCCAATTTTGACATGACAGTTTTTGCTTCATCTTACTATATTTTATTGTGTCAAAAATTAGAAAGCATTATCACAAACTTCTAGAAGTCTCAAGACTGTGTTGGCTTTAGTTGAACACAAATAAACAAAGAACTTCAAGTAGATTATCTTCAATTTGCTGTTTAAGAGATACAAAGCAGCAGTGACCATTAATAACAAGACAATGTTACTCAATCCCAAGTTGTTGTTCTGCGAGATACAGACTAATTTGTATTAAACTCTTATGGTTATTGATACATAATAAAAAATTGTCTTTTCACTGAAATAACTTGTCTTTGGTGCTGTGTCAGGCAATTTCACTTGTTTTCTTCATGAGCGCTGCACTGCTATTCTGGGACAATAGATCCCTATCTGTGTGCTAATGACTGTCTGGAGGAGGCCATTACATTTCTGAGGCCATACACTTTGGTGGGGTATAGATATGATCTCATCAAATGCACAGGTATTGCCCCAAGTGCCATGAACATATTGCAATTTAGGTACTGCAATTGGCCTTCTGGACTTTAAAAAACTAGAATATTAGTTGAAAAGAGTTTTTTTGAGGATTGCTTTTCATTAATGACTAAAAAAATCCTCAAATCATTTGTATACATTTGGTGATAGAGGATAGATAAAATGTCAAAGAAATAATATTTTAAAACTAAGAACTTTAAATTTAAAATAAAAACCTCTTCACTTCTGAGGATTTTTTTTTCAGGACTGTAAAAACAAACTTTTGACAGGACTTGAAGCAATAGTTTAAAAACCAAAACGAGCAAAACTGAAGAATTGCACTCAGGTGTAAGACATTAATTGTAAGTTTTCACACAGTAATTCTACTGTAGATTCTAGTTCTAGGAGTTTTGAGTTAGAGTGAAGGAGTCTGAAGAACTTTCCGGTTTTAAACATCAGCCAACTTGTAATGTTGTCACTTCCTCTAAAAAGTTCCTTTATTATGGTGTCTCATAATATTATATTTAACAATCTATAAGCTATCCTTTAAAGATGTATTTATTTTATGTATACGCAAAAATCTTCAGACACACCAGAAGAGGGCATCGGATTCCATTACAGATGGTTGTGAGCCACCATGTGGCTGCTAGGAATTGAACTCAAGACCTCTGGAGGCAGTCAGAGCTCTTAGCCTCCGAGCCATCTCTCCAGCTCTATCTATAGGCTATTTTAAGGGAAAATTTAAAAATCATTCAACAACCATGAATTTTTGCTCATTGTCTATAACTGAAGTCATAGAGAACATTCTTGTAGATTTTGACATCATTTTGGTTTCTGCTGAAATAGGGAAATGCTGACTTTTGTTGGTAGAATAAGATTCTGCTTTTAAGCATTCCATTAGCACGTATCTATTTATGTAATACATATGCATATTCAAAATATAACATACTATGAAGCCTCTGGTCAGAAAATATTCATTTTAAATCCCATCTTTGTTCCTTGTTAGCTGTATGCGTTGTCTGTGACTTCAGCCAGATTGTTTACTTGGTAATCCGTTGTCAGATTAGATGGAGTCAGCCCAGTGGGGATGGTTTTACCACAGCTCCTGCTTCTGTGCTCACCATGCGCCAGCCAATGATGTCACTCAAGCTTACCCGATGGCTTGGAAATTCCCACCGGCTTATGCACAACGACTTTTGCATTATCCTTTTTGATTTAATAAGAATGTTCATTCCTCCGCTCTTTCAATTACAGGGTCCGTTTAGTGATTCAGGTCTCAGTGCAATGTCAATTGAGAGATGTCTTTCCAAAGCATCTCTCCCAACAGCCTCCTTCCCGGTGTCATTTACCAGTTGTCTGCTATTATTGTTAATTGTCTTTATCTACTGTTTGTGTCTTCATGGTTATTTGTAGATTACATTCCACCAGGATGGTGCAGTTGGGTGGATCTTGTCCATCGCTCTATCTGAGATGCCTCACACCTTGTCTTTTCATAGTAAAAAAAATGCTCAAGACTGAAGGTGATACATGGTGCCAAGGAGCATAAGAGAGGTGCTGTGACGCTTGAGCCAACAGTTGAAGGCTCCTGCTTAGTAGGACAGTTTATGAAAATTCAAGATTAAGTGGAAGAAAAGTTTGAGGAGCTTTTCCACCTTGATTGAGAGAATATGTGTAAAAGTGAGCACGGACATAAACAGAGAGCAGAAGATGCTCTCAACCTCCCAAGGGAGATGACAAGTTCAATTTTGGATAAAGTAAGCTTATGATGCTATGGATACTGTAGATGGTGATGTCCTGGGGACACTTAGACAAAGAGAAATCTGTCTATGTGTCAGATAACACTGCCTTAAAGAGACCAAAACATTGTAAAACTACTTAGAAGAATTGGTGATGAATTAACTATACGTACTCTTAGCCTTTCTAGGAATGACTTTAACAGTTAAGGTTATAAAATTACTGAAAATGTGCTTTAAATTTAGACTTTGAAAAGCCCAAACTCTGATTGTTGTATGAATTAATCTCATAAAATATCCATTTAACATGTGTGAAAATATCGTTCTAGTTGAGCTCAGTTCATCCTAACTCGGGTTGAACTTCAACGTTGACTATTTGAACTCCTGAGGGTACGGTTCAATCTCACCAGCTGTTCATATCTTCTTAAATCTAAGAGTAGCCAATGAAGTAAACAAACTTGCAACTTAGGGCATGTCTGAAAAGAGTTGAGAGTCTTTAACAATTCTATAATGATAGTTAGGGTTACCTATTTAGAGAGGGAAATTAGAATAGGAGGTAAGAGTTAGCTCAGCTTAGTAAAGTGATGATTGTAAGCTCTCTTCCGAGATCCATGACGCTACCAGCCCTGGGTCGTGGCTAGGTTTCCAGTACCAGACATGATGTCCGTCTTGTTGAGTGGGTTTTAAGTTCAGTGACAGAGCTGTTGTTTACTGCCAAGATGTGCCTGCCACTACTGCACCCTTACAGTTACTGTGCCATGCCTCGAATAGTTGTTGATAGGTATCATGGATAGATATGACTGCTGTTTGCTTCCTCCCTATGGAAGCTTGCACGGTGCCTTTGCTACCGTGAAACTAGTGCTCAGGCAGTGGTTATTCAGGTCAGTGCCAGCTTGGGGGACATATGGCTGCTTGTCCACCACGGATCTGACTTTCACACTGGCTTAACAGCATGGCTGCGTTTTCTTCTCCGACTCTCCTCTGGGAAGCTGCTGATGTCTACAGTTGCCTGCCCTGGAGTGTTCTTAAACAGTAATAAAATTGTCCTTGAAATTAAAGAGGAAAAGAGAAAAAGGGGAAAAGATTTGGGGGCATTTAAAACTGTAAAAAAAAATGTATTGACAGAAGAAACTATCTTATTTATGTACTTACCAACTGTATTGTTGTTATCGTCAGGATTCTCTAGAGTAATTGAACTTGCAGAATGAATCTCTCTCTCTCTCTCTCTATATATATATATATATATATATATATATATATATACATAAATATATAGATAGATAGATAGATATAGATATATAGATAGATGTGTGTGTGTGTGTGTGTGTGTGTGTGTGTATACATACACTTACACACACACACATGATTTATTAAAATGACTTACAGGCTGTAGTCTAGCTAATCTAACAATGGCTGGCTGTGAAAATTCAAGAATCCAGCAGTTGCTTAGTTAGTCTAAGAGGCTGGCTGCCTCAGCTGGTCTTCAGTATACACTGGAATCCCAAAGAAGTAGGCTCTAGTGCCAGTGAAGAAATTGGCAAGTAGTCAAAGAGCCAAAGCTTCCTTCTTCCACCTCCTTATATAGGTTTCCAGCCGAAGGTGTGGCCAGATTAGGGGTGTGTATTTAGAAGATCCCGATGAAACGTGTGTGTCTTCCTATCACAAAGATCTGATTAGTGAACCTACCTACTTCAAATTAAACAAAAATCTCTCACAGGTGTGCCCTTCATTTTTGGATTTTAGTCAATTTCCATTGTAGTCCTGTTGACAACCAAGAACAGCCATCACAGAAGCAACAAAGACTTACCAGTCATATACCTGGTGAGAAAAGAACTGTTCTCACCAAGCTCTTCATGGGAAATGTCCATGTCTAGTCCTTCTTGGGCCACTGAAGATAAGGAGAAACCCACTCCACAGAGCAGAAGGCTGTAGGCTGACAATTGAAATAGAGACCCTGGGCTCAGAAGGCTAAGAAAGCAGTGAGGAAGTTTGAATTCTTGATCAGCTAAGCCCAAGGTCATTCTCCCAATGAACAGGAACAGTTGTATTCTGCCTCTTTAGCTTTCAGGGTGTAGTCACAGGATAATAGCCAGATGCTTTAAAACGCTGACATTTTGATGCAAAGTGAAGCAAAACTATGCAAATAAAAACTTTTCTTCTTCAAAATGTCCTATTCTCAACTTTCAATCACTGAATTCAAAGCCAAGTCTCACAGATCGACCCAGCATTACTTTAAAAAAAAAAAAACTGTTTCATTTATTTCTATAAAAAACAAAGAATTAACAAAAGCAAAAATGTTTACAATAAAACATTGATTAGGAAACTTTTTTTTAAAAAAACTCCCGCAAAGTGATTAATGTGGAATAAGAAAGCTGTGGCAATACCAAACTCAAGACAAAATTAAAGTTGGGAAATCTGGGGTGTAAATGAGAGGAATTTGTCAGAGAACTAGCCAGAGAGCAAGGCCCAGGGACTAAGGGCAATGAAGACACAATGGTGTGGTCACGTTTAATGGATCACAGCCAAGCTTTTAGACAGAGCATTTGCAGTATGGGAGCATGGTGGTTAACTGGACTCTGGATCCAAGTTTCCTGAGTTCAAGTCTCTTTCCTTCATTTACACGGTGACACAGTAGATCCTCTGTGTATTGTGTCACATAGACACACGGACTTAACCAACCTTGGATGAAAACTATTTCGGTCATACAGGATGTCTATAGACTTTTGTGGTCGTCCTTCCCCACGAGATGTAGTGTAACAACTATTTTCACAGTATTTACACTACATCAGATACTCCAAGTCATCTGGAGATGAGTTAAAGTATGAAGAGTATAAATGAGTGTGTTCTTTGATTTATGCAAACATTACATCCATTTATTTACAGAAGGCACTCTATGTCCAAGGGCTTGGGAAACAAAGGGATGCTGGCATCGGCCCCTCGTGGATACCAAAGGAACACTGGGATCTCATGGCTTTCCCTCTCCCTACCCAGGTTTGTTTAAATCTGTGAAATATGGATCCTAATGTTAGTTGTAGGTTAAGCAACATTATGAGTAGTTCATGGCCTTGACCTCAAGTGTATGTCCATAGAGGATGCTTTGTTTGAAAGCAGTTTTCTGAGGCAATTTATGCTCTTGTGAAAAGCGATGCAGCTTCCTCAAGACGTAGACTGCCTACGCAGCTTTGCTGGAGAAAGCTGTGGTGCTTCATAGAGCTTTTCATCTTTTCTACCTCTGTTTCTCATCTTGAAATGGGAATAAAAAGATGTGGTTTCATAGGTTCTAAGACACAGTAAAAGATAAAAAGTTAAAAAGGAAGTGTAGCAAACAGGTGATGCTACTATTGTCACTCACACATGCGCCTTTTATTATTCTTTACATGTGTGTTCCCACAGATTCTCAGGGGACCACACTGTCTGATGTCTTAAGATCTTAGAAGGGTGTTTCCACAAGAGAAGGGGGGAGTAACCTTAAATATTTGAGGGAGGAGGAGGAAGAGGAACAGTAGGATGGTGGTGGTGGTGGTGGTGGTGATGGTGATGATGCAGATAATGAGCTGCCTCCCCATCCTGATGGCAGACTCTCCGTCATCCAATCAGCTGTTCATCTCTTGGACAACTCTTTCTATCTCTGCTTCCAAAGTAAAACAATACCACCTTCAGTGGGCAGATGAAGAAGCACTTAAATGAAAAGGTCCTAAGCCCTACCCCTCCAGACCACAACTGTGGTGAACCCTGGATTCTAAGGCTATGTCCACTAATAGGAGGGGATCTTGCCTAACTGTCGGTTCCTTGTGTTAATTTCAAATTTTGATTTCATATAGACATATTGTCATTCTAACTACAGAACAATACCAGAGGACATGTAAATAGAGACATATTTTTCTTTTTTTATTCCTTTTTTTTTTGGTTAATCTACAGGGAGTGCTCTACTATTACAGAATACATTTTCTAGCATCTTTGAGTGTATTTTGGCATTTTCCCAGTGCTATGGGAAATACTCATTCACTATTTTAATCAAATTTAAAATTCCAAGCTTAGGCAAGGTAGAAAATTCTTTGTCAAGGCAAATTAGATCACACACACACGTACATGCGCACACACACACACTCAGACATACACACACACGCACACACACAGACATACATACACACACTCAGACATACACACACACATAGACATACACACTCACACACTCAGACATACACACTCATGCACAGACACACATACCAGATGCTAGGATTCTAAAATAATTTCCCTTTACTTATTTAGTATAGCATTAAGCACTAGTATAATTTTTAAATTTTCACACCATAATTTAAACCAGTTTCAAGGCAAGAAGAGGATACAATTTAATGTTTCC
This sequence comes from Uromys caudimaculatus, assembly GCA_028551405.1. Lineage (NCBI taxonomy): Eukaryota > Metazoa > Chordata > Mammalia > Rodentia > Muridae > Uromys > Uromys caudimaculatus. Next base: position 20,794,857 of record CM052715.1, on the reverse strand, counting down.
AGTGCTTGCTTTTGTGCTGTGGGGTAGCTGGACACTTGTCCTCTGAGACTGCTTTCCCTCACTTCCTCTCATCTTTGCTTCCACAGCATTCCCTTCCCCCATCCTCCCCTCCAGGACTAGCTTGACTTTTCCAGGGAATTTCAACTATTTCCAGATGTTGGGCAACATAAAAGATGATAGTAGGAGCTTCAAAGTTCTTAACTCTTACATTTACTTTTTATATTTTAAGTACTTTGGTTTTTTTCCATTAATTTGGTGGCATCGTGGCCCTAGGAGCCATCCTTTAGCAATATGTATCCATATTCACATTTTGTCAAGTTCTAACGTCTCTTCCTTTCGCCATCGTCCTCAGTGACTCGGTTCTTGGTATTCTGTGTCACTTTTCAAGACAAACTGCATCCCTTGCTAGGAAGGGCCCTTTGTGAGTGCATTCTCAGTGCGTCTGTCTCTCGGTGGTGGTGGAGCTGAGATTCTCCTCCGAGCTCCGCAGCAGCTGTGTAAATACAGCTGGGAGGCTCCGAGTAGACGGGCAGTTGTTAAGTTATTTTCCTTTCCCTTCTGTGTTTTGGAATGCCGTCCTGAGAACCACGAACCATGGATTTCATTGGAGCCTCCACAATGGCACCTTTCACATACACATTTAAGTGACTTCGAGGGTTAGGCAAAACTTTGCCCTTGATGTGTTAAAATGACAGTGACTTCTACTGTACAAGAGCCCACGTCTCATAACAACCATGTGTTACGGGCCCTTTACTCTTGTGTGTATTTGGTGCAAGGGAAGTGTGTTAGTTTGTTAGAACCGGCATGACTTAACAAAATACCCCAGACTAGATTGTTTAGACAATAGACATGTGTTCTTATAATTCTGCTAATACAACATCAACACGATACTTACTTTGGCTTCTCTGGAAATCTCTTTGTCTTGTAGATAGCTCTTTTCATGCTCTGTCTGTGTCCATGTCTGTGTCTTAGATGTTCTTGCTTAAAGAATAAGTCACTTAGCCCTGAGACAAGGGTCCAACCATATGACCTCATTAGACCTTAATTATCACATTAAAGACTTCTCTGAGAAGTCATAGTCTGAGTTACTAGGATCTGGACTTCAGCATATAAAGTGGTAAGAGATATCATTCACCCTGCAACAGAGAGGAAACGTGAGGATAAAGGAGACACTGGCAGCTGGGCGGTGGTGGCGCACGCCTTTAATCCCAGCACTTGGGAGGCAGAGACAGGCGGATTTCTAAGTTCGAGGCCAGCCTGGGCTAGTGGTCAGAATATAGCGTTGTAGGCTCTACACTCAACAGGCACACAATGAACTAACTCTATTACTACCAATTCTCCTGCCCAAATTCATTTTCTTCCTGTGTTTTGAGTTTTAGGAAAGGCTATCGCCATTCCAGCAGGAACAAAGCCTGACTCTTGGTGTCATCTTAGCCTCTTTTCCAGCTTGGCTCTTGTGTTTCCTGAAGACCCTAAGGAAGCCTGCAAGCCCACCTGCATAATTAACTTGAATACTCTCTTCTCTCCCTGGCACTCCAGCTTAATTTGAGCCATTCACAATTGCTCACTGGGATTAGCCAAATAATGTTTTAATTGAGTTCACTCTTTCAATTCTAACCCTCTTCCATATCCATCTCCATACTCAAAAATACTTCAAAACTAATGTTCCTTGGGGGAAGAAATCAGTCCATGTCACTTTGTGGTTACATTTTTGCTTCGTTTGTATTGTGATAAGGATTGCATTTGAATTTTGTAACCCGAGTATGCAGTCTGATTCCTCGTCATCAGTTGGCTTGGTTGAGTTCCCATAACATTCTCACCCTCTCTGGTCTATTATCAAATTTGAGGATGTCAATTTCTTTTCTTTTCTTTTCTTTTCTTTTCTTTTTTTTTTTTTTTTTTTTGGTTTTGAGACAGGGTTTCTCTGCGTAGCCCTGGTTGTCCTGGAACTCACTCTGTAGACCAGGCTGGCCTCGAACTCAGAAACCCACCTGCCTCTGCCTCCCAAGTGCTGGGATTAAAGGTGTGCGCCACCACTGCCCGGCGAAGTCTTACCTGGAGTTATGAGTTGTATGAGGAGTAAAAAAAAAAAAAAAAAAAAAAAAAAAAACCAACAGGGAAAAAGTCAGTGTGGCATTAACAATGAAGAAGGAAGGGAGGAGTATGAGGGAGGCAGTCAACAATGGCGCCATCTGCTTCCTGTGGAGAAGACCTGAAGTAAAGTCAGTGTTACTATTTTACATGATAAAGACAAGCATAAAGTTCTGCATATAGGAGCACGGAAACTTTCTAAATTGGACCAGGAACTCAATGGTGGATTCCTTAAAGATACAGACTGGTGTGTGTGTGTGTGTGTGTGTATGTGTGTGTGTGTCTGTGTCTGTGTCTGTGTAGAAGTAACGAAGATTGAATCCAGACATGTGTGCATACTAAACACTTAGACTAAGCTATACTCCTCCACCTCTAAGGTAAAATCTCTGTTCTGTTTTGTGTGTATTGTGCACATTCATGTTCATATGTGTGTACACATGTGTGTGCATGGGGAGGTCAGAGGTCAAAGCCAAATCTCTTCCTCAATTGCTCTCCATCTTACATTTTGAGACAAGGTCTCTCATCGAACATGGAGTTCACCTGTTTGACTCTGCTAGCTGTCTAGGAAGCCTCGGGAGCTTCCTGTTTCTGCCTCCCTCTGCAGAGCACTTAGCTTTTATACAGCTGCTGTGGATCTACAATCAGGTCCCTGTGTACAGCTGAGGAATCTCCCCAACTATTTTTTTGTCTTGATTTTGGGGTAGGGTTTTGCTATGTTTGCAAGGTGGCCTCAAACTCAAGTTTTACTTCAGCCTCCATAGTGTTAAGGTTGCAGGAGTGACTCTCCACACTGGGCATCTAAGCTAAGGTTTTGAAAAGGGAAGAAGCAGAAAATGGAAGAAGTAGCTAAGAGAAAGGTGCAAAGCACGTGCAGTAGTGAGTTTCTGGGCAGGAACATCATTCATTCTCATCAGAAGACAAGAGCCAAGGCCAGAGTAGGACACGATATATCATCTAAGATTTAGTCTAGAAACTTATCTATAAGGCTTATTGTTACCATGTGTGCAATGCTAACTATATGTCAAACACAGCCCACAATGTCACATATGTAACTCTGTGGGATAAACCTCAACGGAAAGCTGCTGAAAAGCAGACAAAAAGATTATATAATTATCCAAAGTTTCATAGATCTGTTTTTAACCACTCTCTATATAGCCTTCTGCCTGGAATTCCAAGCAAAACACTTGCTGAAACAAGGTCACAGGAATACACGTGACAAGTACTGAGCTGGGTGAGGGTATATATGGGAATGGATTTTCCATGAGGGACCATCCTGCAGCTCTTCTGATCTCCTCTGTGATGGAATATTCCTTGGTGCTTGCAGCCAGGGATGGAATGTGTGAGTCAAGTTCTGACCTAGGGTTCTCCTTCTCTCGGGCGCTTGGGTGTCACCAGCTACAGAATTTCTAGGCTTGTGACCCTTCCGGCCCTGCCGCCCTTGCATGATATGCCCCTCCCCCTTCCTCAGTTTACTTGAGCCTTCATTTTTCATGAATTCAACTTAGGCATTAGCTCGCCATGGAGCTGTCAGTGAAGCCTAGTTTGATTCCAGGCTTGCTATCCACAGTGTGTCCAGAGGAGAATGCTATAACTGTCCTTATTACACTACCCCAAATCTTTCTCTGTCCTCTAAGCTCACAAATGCTGTGAAGATAAAAACACTGTCTACTTTATCTTTTTCTCCCTTTAAAGACAACCATGATTCTATCCAGGGGCCTGCACCTGCTCCATACAGTTCACATGACTCAAGAGAGGCCCTTTACACCTCAAGGAAAAGATCCGGTTCTGATAGCGTACATCAGCTTTTCTCAGCTAGGGGTGAGCTTACCTCACAAGAGGATGTGGCAACATCTGCGCACATAGTAGGTTGTCACCATGTGTTTTCTACAGGCATTTTATGATGGACAAATGTTTCCTCAGTACCCCATTCATTCACTGTTCCAGTGGGTCCCACATTTGAGGTTTGAGACTTTCCTGTACAAGGCAATTGTTGAGAGACTTTGCTTCCTGGCTGGTAATGGACAAGGAAGGACTTTGGTCTGATCCGTTATACTCCATGATTAGGAGAGAGCCAAATGTTGAGGTTGGAAAGTTGGACTGTGGCCTCTTTGAGGCTACAAATGGTCTTACCTTGTGAAAGAGTAAGTCGTGTCATGATTTAAAAAGAGCAGGCCAACTGCACAGTCTGCACGCTAGACAGTAGTGACCAGGAGACAATAGTCAGGCAACCATGAAACAGCTATTGCTAAAGCTCTTGTGAGAGGTGACCTGGTGTGAAGTCCTTTCTACCCTTGAGTCATTAACACCGTCCCTTAGAACCTAGAAGGGACTCAAGGATGTTTCTTGAATGTCTATGTTATAACTGTTTTCTGGAACATAACAGACAACTGGGCTATGGTTTTGAGCCAGTGTTCTTAAATATCTGTCACCCAATATCTATGGTTGCAACGATGAAAAACTAATATTTAATTAATCCAAAATTGTCCTGGTGTTCAAAAGACACCTGAGGTTAATTGTGTCCATGTAGAACCAGTATGTGTATGTGTGCTTGTGTGTGTGTTTAGATGTTTATGGGCTTGTGTGTGTGTGTGTGTGTGTGTGTGTGTGTGTGTGTGTGTGTGTATAGGTCAGAAGTCATGAATAACTTTTCCTGGGAAGACACAATATACACATGTTCATTTACCTCTGAAAGGCAACCCAGGACAGAGCGAAGTGAGGACTGCATCGGTGTCCAACTCGGTGGACTAATGGGTTCTTATTGGGGTTACTTACAGGAGCAGAGATACTCAAAAGCAGCTCCATCACAGAAACCCACACCAACATATCTCACAGCTCAGGAAGGTTACTTCCATGGAAGTCTCTGCACACATTGTAAGCAGCTTGTTGTATCCAAGGGCTTTCTTCTCACTGCTTGCTTGGACAGAGTCTGTCTATCTATCTATCTATCTATCTATCTATCTATCTATCTATCTATCTATCATCTGTTTATTTATTTATTAATATGACTGAAAAATCTGTTTATCGATTACTTGAGAGTCTCACATCATGTACCTGATTATGCTCGCCTCCCAGTTCTCCTGGCACCCCTCCTCTGGGATCCACCCAACCCCTGCAAAAAAAAAGACAGGGTGGGGGGGAGAAAAAAATAGTACATTTTGTGTTGTTCATATACTCACTGGAGCATGGTCACATTGTTAGTGGTCAGCTTCATAAGGAGGATGAGTGTCTGCATCCACACTAGAAGCCATCAACTGAGGAGAGCTCTGTAGTGGCCAGAGAGGATCAGGGCCAGCCCTTTAGTGCCTACCCCACAGCCACCCAGTGTCGGGGAGGGTTAGGACCAGCTCTCTGTTGCCCATACCTCTGCTTGGCCCCTTCCTCAGCCATAAGGGGTGGGACCAACTTTCCTATGCCCATGGATATCAACATGGCTTCAGAAAGCAGGCCAGACATCAAACATTCAGTGCTAACACTGGCCTCAGATATCAACATGGCCTCTGGTTGGATTAGCACCATCAACCCACTCATGGCCCTCAGCAGCTGAATGGACCTACGGCCTCAACATAGCCTCAGGTGGCTACAGAGGCGACTCACATCAGCATGACTCCATAAGGCAGCAAAGCCCAAGGACATCACCACGGCATCAGTCAACAGCACGGACCACATATGCCCACACAGATCTCAGGCTTCATGCGGCCTGGAGCAGCAGCATGGACCATAGGCACCAACATGGCTTCCAGTTGCATCATGGATCACAGGTAGTCCTTCAGGGGGGGTCCAGTCCAGAAAATGAACCTTTCCTCATCTCTGGTCTCTCATTGCTCAGAGCCAGGGGGATTCCACAGTCACATGTCATGTTCCGGAGTTGAGTCTGAGTCTGCATAAGTTCCAGACTGTTGAACACCAACCATGCCACAGATCCTACTGAGCAAAGAGAGCATGTTGACCTCAGGCTTTTCTCCCACCATCTGTCACCTTCATGTCTCCAATTCAGCCTCTCTCCATAGCGTGTGCACAGGGCTCTGTTTTTCCATCTGTCCCATCTCTCCATTACATATTTGTTCATCGTAGTGGTGCAAGCCACCCCGTGCTGTGAGACTCTTGAGGCAGGCGCTGGGGGTCTTTCACTCTGTTTATTTAATTTTGAGAGAAGACTCTTACTGAGCCTGGTGCTCTCTTATTTAGCTAGAGTGCCTGGCCAGAGAGCACTGGGAAAATTTGTTTGTCTCTGTTACCCTGGCATTGGGGTTGCATTCACCACCTCGCCTGCCTTTTTCAGGGGTTCTAAGGATCTGAACTCATGGACTCATGTGTGTGCAGCAAGGGTTCTGCAGACTGGAACCACCATGGAGGTCGTCCGGCTTGGTGGCAGATCCACTGTGCATCTCTCCTGTCCAAGATTCAACTTCAGACAAGCTGCTGGGATGGATTCTTGGTAATCTTTGGTTTGATAGTGACTGGGGGCCCGATGGAAAGATCTCCTGTGAAATCCCTCTGACCAGCCTTTCAGGGGTTCAAACTAGAGAACAGGCTTCCCCCGGGCCTCCTCTCCCACACCCAGACTATTGCACTTCACACTTTCTTGCCAGTATTTTCTGACAGGAAAACGTTGACCATGAATACATCAGGAAAATTTGCTGAATTGCTTTTCTCCTCTTTGTTCTTTGCCACTCGCCCTTTCCGTGTATTTCCCACCCTCCCCTCTCAAACACTCCTGGGGGGAAAATGACAGTCAAATTTTCAATGGAGTCGGAAAACTTCTGGACTTCCCAGGCATCCTACACATGTCTTTCTGAAAGGTACTTGTTGCTCTAGTTGCTTTTGTAGTTTGCAAAGCACTCCAGTCTTCCAATAAGCTTGTAGTTATTTTAGAATTATACTTGTAAACGATTACTTTTCAAGGTTTGCTATTTCTGTACCCAGTGCTTGACTATAAAAAGAAAAAAAAATTAACATTCTATAAACACATGGCTTAAAATTTAGTTTTGTAAATGCGCCTTTTCTTTGTTAAAATGGAAAACATTGCTTTTAATGACTAGGGGTAAAATGTACATAGCAAAATTAGAAGACATTGGGAGCCTTTAAACCCCCCCTCCCCTCTCGTACTTGGCAAGGCAATTTAATTAGGAACTAATCTTCACTATGAAACATCTGACAGTTACCATAGTATGATACCCTGCTGTCCTGGCAACACCACCAGTTTGTTGCAACCATTTTAGCAATCACATTACTAGGAAAAGATCGATTTTTTACATAAATTTAAAAAACAAAAGATCCCCCCCCCCCCCAAGAAACCCACAACTTAAGGAAAGTTGCTTTACAGGGGCTGAGCATGAGAACTTTGAAATCCTTGGGGGAAGGAAAGCTCTAGGGCTGAGCGTCTCCGGTTGCACCCCCGAGGCCGCCCTTCTCTTGCAGTCTGTGCGCGCCCGTGACTGAAAGTGTCCGAGTGCGCGCGTGTGATTGTGCACGCGACCGTGCGCGTGTGCTCGCAGCCCCTGACCCCGCTGCGCCAGCCTCGGGGCTTTCCCCACGCGGGGGCGATCACCGCGGGGAGCCCGGACCGGCTAGGATCGGGGGCTCCGTGCGCGCCCCGATGCTACCGTGGGCACCATTTTCTGCTGTGCTCAGGACAGGCACATAAAAGGGAAGGCGGCAGGGCCGTGGCTGTCCCGGTTCCCTCAGATGCCCCGGCCGCAGGTTTATTATTACAGTAGGGCTGCGCCGCCTCTCCTTGGCGGGCCGCCTCCGCGCCTGGCACGCCCCCAAACCGCCGCCTCCGCCTCCTTATTTGTCTGCAAAGCCGCCGCGCGGCGAGGCGGAGAGCCCGCCAGAGTGCGCGCAGCGCTCCCGGGGCTGCTCGGCGCGGTCCCCTCCCCCCCACCCCCCCGGGGCCCCGTGCCCTACGGCGGCGGCGACGGCGCGGGTGCGGGGGCCGGGGAGCGCGCGCGGGTTGGCCGCGCGCCCACGGGGCCGCGAGCCGCCGATTCCTGCCGAGTAAGCAGTCTGGCTCCGCGGTGGCAGCAAGGCTGGGGCGCTGGCCGCGCGCCAGCTCCATCAGAATTAGCTCATTGTTCACTAGTACACTAGCAGAGGAGAGGGGAGGAGGTGGGAGGAGATGGGGGGGGGGAAGAGAGAGAGAGAGAGAGAGAGAGAGAGAGAGAGAGAGAGAGAGAGAGAGAGAGGAGTTGAGATTGAGAGACTGATTTAAAGAGAGAGACACAAGACACACACACACTCTTGGAGAGAGCGCGCAAGGCAGAGAACCCTTCCCCTCCTTTTCCGAGACTGCACTTCTTGGAAGTGAAGCGGGTTGGGGTTTTGTTTCCCTTCCCCCCTCCGCCCTCCTCTTCCTCCACCCCTTTCCCCTCCCCCTCCCCCTCCCCCCCAGCTGTCTTTCTAGCATGATGCCCTTTTTCATCCACATTTGTGTTTCAGGTGTAGAGAGCAGAGAGTGAACAGGGAGCGGGGCTTTTGTCTGTAAGTATATGCCATTCTCATCCCCAGCTGGAGCGCTGCTTTCTCTTTTGTGTCGATTCCTTGCCTTTGCTCTTAGCTGGACCCTTCAACCTTGCAGAGTACATGCTTTCTCCCTCTAAATTTTAGAGCTAAAGCTAACACCTTGGAGAAATTATGTCATTTCGCTCCTGCTGCATTAACGCTGGGATTTAACTTGCCTCCCCCCTCCTTTGTTTAATGCACAAGTTGAGAGAAATGAATTCTTTTGTGAAGGGGTGGGGTTTTGCTTGCTGGTGTGGTTAATTTTCTTGCTCGTTGTTGAGAGCTGTTTTGTTCCTTTGCATTAAATGCACTTTGGTGCATGCAAGCTTCCCCTCCCTTTATTCCTTACACTTGATTACTCTTTCAGTGTTGCTGCTGCAGCGGCGGCCGTGGGGCTTTACGTGTTTTAGCTCTTGTAACACTTTTTTTTCCCCTGCATTTTCTTATAAAGCAGTTGAACTTGGGGTGCGGGAGCATTAAAGGTAAATGACTACTTTTTTCTTGATGCCGCTAATAGCCTGATTTGCATTTGCGTTTCTATAACAACATTATAGGAAAACTCTAAGTGCCTCTGATACCCGTTTGGAGAACTTTTAGTTTTTCCATTCATCTTAATTTTTCCGTAACTTACATTAACAAAAGAGTTGTGTTCTAATGGAAGAGAGGTGGAGGGGGAACCACTGCAGCATGTACAGTGATGTTTATTTGCTTTAGGGAGAGGGCATAATGGTGTATATTCCTGACTTTCTCCCTTGTGTAGGGTTTTTTTTTTTTTAAACACGGAAGGTTATGTAATGCAGTGCCATTTCCAAAAATATCCACTCTGAGGCATTACACTACGGTGGAAGGCTGATTCTCGTTCTGCTGTCTTGATTGCAAATATACTGCCAGTAGTATGTCTGGGAACAAAGAGCAGCCAGAAAACAATCTATTTTTATCACTTGGGTCTACTTTTAAGTTGCTAAACCTTTTGAACTGCAATTTGAAGATGAACCAGACACTAAGAATAGTCCAAGAGTGCAGAGCCAGGTGCCAGGCATTCCTTTGTCCCCTATGTAAACCTGTAGACCACTTGGAAAGCCCCTTTAGGGAAATGTTTAGAATAATTTGCATGAGACTTATCTTCAGCACATAAAGTGGTTATTTGTCTGTGACCTCTGAGGAGGCATTTTGCATTTGCTGACCTGTGGTGGAGCAATGTGTCTACTGTATTTAAACGTATTTTGCAGGTTGGTCTCCCTGGACTGAAGAAAGGGAGAATAGAAGCCCAAGACTATTAAGATTCTCAAAATGGTAAGAAATGGTCAACAGAGGAATTTCTCAGTTAGCTTACCAATTATTACATAGAAGTCTCAGCTGCTCTTCCCTCCCCCCCAGCCTAACTCTTTGTTGTTCCCACCCCAGCTGACCTTTAAAAGGTTCTTTCTGTCCCCAGCATGTAGGAGCTTTGCAGTATAGCAGGCTATATGAATTGGATGTGTTGACTTAGAGCTATTGACTTGCAGTCATTTTGGATAGAAAACTAAAATTCTTGTCTCAGAGAAAGGATGTATTTAACTCAAACAACAGGACCTATTCTGTGCTTCAAGAAGATTGACATGTTGTGACATGCATGAAGGGAGACCTGCAGGAAGGCTCAAACAGAGCAGTGGCTTTTATATTACAGGCAGCTAAAACTTATCAAAAAACTGCAAGTCTGTGCCCAAGTCACAAGCTATAGTGTATGTTGACCTTAATAGCGGTAGCTATTAATTTTTAAATGAAGACATTATGAATTGTTATTCAAATATATGTGCATTTTTTTGCTGACTTATAACTTTTTTTTAAAAAGAGAAAATTCGGTTTTAGAGGGCAGGCACATTAACCTCTAATTTAAGATGTAGCTATTTCTCACAAGGAGTATACAGAGAGGACAATTAAATTTCTGATTAAATAAAGCAACATAGAAAATACACATTGAAAGCAACTAAATACATGTGTTAAACGTCTGTGGGAAGGAAAGAAATGACAGAATTGTTCTGAACCTCCCTTGCAGCACAGCATGCTCTCCTGAAGATGCCAACGGTCCTCAGAGCACCCATGTCCTAGTTTACATGTATGGATTCCCAATTCACTTCTTATTTTTTCCTTTTCATTTGTCTTCGAAATGAGGGTGGAATTTAGTGAATTAAAATTGGGTCTGATATACTTGATGTTTTCTCTGAGAATAACTGAGAATTAGCTTCCAAGGAGAACGATGAGTCAGAGGCAGCTAAATGAGTTCAGATTGGCTTTCATTAAGAGTGAGCTTTGTAATTTTTTAACATATGCCTTGCCTGCCTTTGCAACAAGTGGGTGTCAAAGCACCAAGCAAAGTAGGTTTTGCTTGGGCCGGCCTGCTGGTGAATGAAGGAATCAGGACAGAAAGACAAAAGAGGCAAACATAAAATCAAACTAATCAAGGGGCTCTTTGCAAACAGTTGCCTTTGTATTGCCACTGCAATCAAACCTTTGTGTATAAGGCAGTGGTGGGGTGCACTTTATTTAGCTCTTTCACTGGGGTGGCCACCCCATTTTGTCTCCTAGAGTCCTGCTCACTTTGTATCACTGTAGCCAGACCACAAAGACTGTATGTTGCAATGTATCAGGTGACAGTTTTAGTTAAACATAAATAGAACCATTGAATCCTGCCAAACCTGGTCTTATAGATCAAGGTCAAGGCAAAATACCAGGTTTCTGTAGTAGGGGGCGGAGTGTGCCTTGTGGATGAGAGGCGTGCACGCCAAGCTGAGAGTGAAAGGCTGAAAGGCAAAGACAAATGAATATTAAATGTTAATTTTCTTCAGTAGTCCATGTTGTGTGGTGGCAGAGTGGACCATCACAGTTTGTTTCTCGGGAGGATTTTTCCCCGTGAAACCAAAAATTCTCACAAGTTTTCAGTTCCCCTTTCATCAAGGCGTGAGTCCTTCCTGGCACAAGCCCATTGCCTGAAATAAAACCACCAGCAGTTATTGTCTGAGGGTGATTCCAAGTCACTTTCTAGCAATTCTCGTATCTGGAAAGTCCCAGTTCTTAAAAAAAAAAATCTTTGTATAATAATGTAAAAGGAAAAAAAGATTCAAATATGTATTTGTAAATCCTGATACTAAAGATGTCTTAAACCTCTTTCTTTTTAGCAAAATGAAGTTAATTTCCTTTCTTTGATTAAAACTGGAACTACTTTGTAGAATTCTTTATCTAGTTTACTTGAAGATTTGGCTCACATATAGTAGCAGTTACTTTATGGGGAGCAGGGTGTTTAAATACTGACCATCTCTGGAATACACATGAGCACTGCTTTTTCTTTAAATGCACATTTTCATCTACATAATGTAAAATACTACAGAGAATCTGATCTCCATATTCTAAAGCGGTTCATTTCAAATGCAAATTTATAATCTATTCTGTCCAATGTAAGAAATTAGTCAGTAAACTCTAGAATTCTACAGGTTATGATTAAATCTCTTGACTTTTTACATGCCTTAAGTTGGTAGGGTGTACTGGTTAGCTTTTGTCAACTTAACACAAACTAGAGTAGTCTGGGAAGAAGGAACCCCAACTGACTAGTTGCCTCAGTTATATGGGCCTGTGGGCGTGTCTATGGGTCTAATGATTGATGTGGGAGGGCCCAGTGCACTGTGGGTGGAGCCACCCCAGGCAGGTGGTCCTGGCTTGTTCAAAATAGCAAGGTGAGCAAATGGTGAGGAGCAATGGGGAAGCAGTGTTCTCCCGTGGTCTCAGCTTTACTTCCTGCCTTCAGGTTCCAATCTCGGCTTCTGCCCTGGCTTCCCTTGGCATGGACTGTAACTTCTAAGCCAAGTGAACCCTTTCACCCCCAGGATGCTTACTTAGGGTGTAGTATTTATCACAGCAACAGAAACCGACCTAGAACGCAGGGTTTCACAATGGTAATTTGGAGACATGCAAGATTCATAGCATGCCATTTGCATTATCAAAATAAATAGATAGATAGATAAGTAACATGATATATATGGCTATCTTTAGTTCTCTGGTCTCCCAGCATAATTGCAGGGGGTGCCAGTCACATGATTTTACTGCTGGAACTGATTCCTGAGGTGGTGCCAGCCAAGAATACTGTTAAGTTGTTAATTCTAAGCACAGGTTTCTGCACCTTTATTGGCCACACTGTTTTTGTCAATGACTTGTTCTCCAGCTTTTTCAGTTTTCTGGTGAACATGCTCTACCCTTCATTGTTTGCAGTGTGTAGAGTTTGTATAGTTTGGTAATTACCGCCAGTCTATAGGGATCTTGGATTTTTTTCCCTTTCCTTTAGCTATTTTCTGGGTTTCAGTCTCTAGATCTGTATTTTATGATGTGTTGCCAACTTGTCATTTTATTTCACAAGTACTTGACCTGTGTATGACAATGAGGAGAAAGCGGTTCAGAATGTGTAGGCGATCCTGTTGAAACTAGATTGAAAAACTAGATTTTTAATCCACTGCCAAAGTTAATGTCCTGCTTTTACCCTTCAGGTGGTAGGCCTGTCTCCCAATGTGTGTTTGCCATAACTCTCAGAGGCATAAGCACAGATTTGGAATGTTTTAACAGGAATCTGGGAACTGGGGTGATTTTGGTTCTTTATGGCTGATGCTTTAAAAAGACTAGTTGACTATTGTACCTTTCATAGCACTGTGCTTTCTGTACGTGCTGTGAAGGAGCATGTGTGGGTTTAGAAGCAAGCCCCTTCAATAATCCCCACATTAACACAAACACCCCCTGGCTTAAGGAAAAATGCCAGGACTGGGAAGGGTTGATCTTACTGGCAGCCCTTGTCAGTGGGTTTGAAATGTAAATTGACTAGTTGCTGAGGTGACTCGGTGCTGCCTTGGAGGGTAATTTTATATGGTGCCATCTTGTGTTTCACCAAGCCTTCCTGTGCCTTTGAAGGGGAGAATTGAGGATTGTTTGGGAAATTAGGACAGAAGAGATAATCAATCTATCTGGATTTAGCCCCAGTCCAGCTTCCTCTTGAGCTGTATAGGTAGTCAGGTTGGAGATGGTACCTGAGTAAAAAAAAAAAACTCTTGGAATAAATAGCTATTCAAAGTGTGTTCCATTTTACCACTATGCACTTCTTAAAAAGTTAGATATAGGTCAGATTATCATAAATGCACAAAAGGAATTCACTTCATTTGAAATCTTAAAATTAATTCTTCTAAAATCAGAAAATGCACTTGTAAAATACAAATGCTTTGCAAAACTGAAGGAATGCTTCCCAGATCAGAATTTTGAACATTTAAATGTTTATTTACCTGGTCACTAAAAGCCCTGGCATGCATGCCGATGCCTTGGGCGACCTGAAGGTGGTGCTAGTTGCACCACAGGGGCTGCCAGGCCCTCGACCCCATGCTGATTCGTTAGTGCTGTTCAATGGTGGGAAGTCATCTAAGACCAGATCTTCAGAGCGCCAGTGAAATGGAAGACTGAAACAATTATCTGAATAATTATGCTTTAAAAAAAAAAAAGCCTTGATTTCATCTGATTCATCTCAGTAATTCAAATGTTGCCGCAGTGATGTAGGAGTGGATTTGCTTGCTTTATCTGTATAATTCTTCTGCTGTACAAGAAAAGGCCAGGGATGAAGCAATCTTATCAGCAAATTCAATCCAGATATACAAAGGGGAGAAGACTTCAAGTGTGCTTGGACTGTGTTATCTTGCCAGATGATATGTTGCAAGATTCCAACTTTAAACTGCTTGAACTAGAAAACAGGTTAGCACTGGTGTTACATGTATCCAAGATAGTTATTTAGGGGCATTTTTATCTTTGAGGAAGTCTTAATAATATTTCATTTCATTAGCTTACAAAAACTACAATACTTCTGACCAGTACGTGGTAAATATTTTCCGCCTTATGAGTTTGGGACTGGAGCGTTTAAATTTCTCTTCACTAAGTTCAGTATTAATCCACTTGTTAGTTGCAATGACACGATATGAACCAACCTGTTGACATAATTTGTTAGCAGTTCCTAACCTTTTTTACTGTTGCCCAACTGATTATAGGTCTGCAAAGGATTTATCTACTTCATATTTAATGCTTAGAAAATAGTCAGTATGAAGTAGAAGCTTAATAAATATTTTGTGTGGTCACACTAATGTCTATTAAGTTGAATGTTTTTAAAATTTAGCACTAATGAGTTGCCACGATTAGTTTTGATGAAGTAGATGTCTTTTGTATCATTAACCTCTCCTTGTCAAGTGCCTTGAACCTGAAATGAATGTAACTTTCATTTACACAATGAAATTACTTGCCATTATTTGTTAAAAGGGCAAGAAACTTTGTGGTTAAGCGTGGCACTTGCCAAAAGAGTAGCCTGGACTGCTCTGGTCCCCAGCGCTCAGAGCCAGGCCCAGAGAAGGCGATGAGGTGCCTGCACTCTGGGTTTGATCCATCTGTGGCACTCAAGCTCACAGCAGTTTACCCTACAGCCATCAGTCCCCTCCTGGATCCAGGAGGCACTTCACTGCCAGCCTTGTGACTTTAACACTCAACTACTTTTGAGTATAATCTGAATCTTTGGTCCCGAGGACACAAAGGCAGCATGCCTGAACACACAAGAATAAGAAGAGTTAGCAGTGGGAATATACGTCCTTCACCTGCCAGCTGAGCATCCTTTTCAACCAGGCCTAGTTATTTACATCGCAGGAGGCGCACACCTGGCCCCTGACCTCAGCACATGTGTATTTTAGTTGTAGAAGGAAAGCTAACATGCACAGCAAATGTAACAAACCCTGTAAACCTCTGTAATCTAGGGCTACGTATAAGATTCACAAAGGGGAGACAGAGGCTGGGGATGGATGGTACTGTTGGAAGGCTTTCTCATTAATGAAGTAGAAATTAATCTAGAGCTAAAAATGGCAAGTTTACAGCATGCATGCCACCTTAACTACCCATGGCTGACTGCGTCAGTCAGTCTGTGTACAGTGCCAGAAGCCACAACAGAGCGTTTCAGGAAGAATCACAGTTAACTGGTGTTAGCACAAAGCCTAAGCCCTCTATGTGAACTCTTCTCTCTGTGATAGGGAGTAATATGCCTTATCACGTTTTCTATTCCCAAGTCTTGAAACTAGTCTTTGATACACATTGGGTGCAGGAAGAATTAAGAATATCTAGAGGAAGCAGAAGAGAATTCCAGATGAAAACAATATATCAGAAATTTATATATTCAGTGGTGCTGGATTCCTGTTAAGGGGCTCTGTGCTATCAAGGGTGAGCCTCAAATGTCAGACCTGGAAGTCAAGAGCTTGATTTGCTAAGCAATAAGAAGCCACGGAGCAGGCGTCTTCCAGATGGCTGAGTGTTCTAGTTCAGGGTGCCAAACTATCTCAGGCTCTTTGCCTTCTGATTGAACAGAGTGGGTTCCCTACTCACATAGTCTCTGGTTAAAGGTACAACTGCCTTTACTGCTCCCCTACTGTCCTTGACTGAGAGTTAATGTGGGGAAAGGGAGCCTGCCTGTCATACCTCAGAAGGTAGCAGCAAGTCCCTCAGGATTGTCCACAGAGACAGAGGGACTTCCTGCTGCTGCCAGATGCCTGAGAGGAGACACTGTGCTCCCCCTCCTCCTTAGGCAGACTGGGTGCAGGTTCATGCTGACCACATGCTTTAGGGAGTCAGCTGCTTGTCTCTCTCTCAGGTCTTTCTGACTAACTAGACATACTTCAAACTGCAAGGGAGCTCTGAGCAGCATCTTAATAATGTCCATGTAGTCAATGGTCGTGAGTATCTGAGGGAAATCTCCTCATGTGATTCACAAAAGTTGAGGAAAACCAAGTCTGCCCAAGAGGGACTTTTTCCGTCTTACTCTTGGAGATGTTAGCTTCAAGATCTCCACATGAAGTGTCTGGATTGGCACGCATAGCCTCTATAGTGAGTTTGGCCCATCCTGAGCCTTTCAATGAGGGTGATATAGGTCATCCCTGTCGTCCCTTCACGTGAGTTGAACTCCTTTCTAAGCTTTTCAGTGAGGGCAACATAGGTAAGCATTGACTGAAACTGTTTATCTGTCCTCCATCTTTTTTTTTTTTTTTTTTTTTTTTTTTACAAATAAGTTTTTCCTCAGCTCATGGTTTTAGATCTTCCTACATTTAATTTCTGAGGTGAAACCAGCTTGCCAGGAACCATAAGCCTTTCTTAGTAGCAATGAACGTGGTTAGCCTAGGTCACTTGTTACTCTTGATGTGTCCCAGGGTTCCTTTCTTCTGTGTCTTCGCTTGCTTGGTCTGTAAGGAATGCACTCCTAACAAAATAAAGATGTTCTCAGACTGAGAATGGTCCCTGTGAAACAATCCCTAGAACCCCTGGTAGGAGTAACCTCACGGACCTTGTCAATGTGTCCAACCATTACCATACATGCTACAGCATGCTTTCCTGGCCTGTAACCTTGCAATACTGACTATATAAGCCTGTGTTTCTTGATGGCCGTAAGGCTGTGATGTCTTGACACCCCCCTTTCCTCTGTGGGTAGGGTGGTGAATTCAGAGATGGGAAAGTTTCATCACTCAGAACTTTTAAATAGCTAGCAAACTAATTTGGCATGGCCATTACACAGCATAGAAACAAACCCCAACCTTCATTAACATGTTCTAATGGGACCTTGGAATAGAGCCTGCATCCATCTATACGCCAGGTCGCTCTCCCTGCTCATGTCTAACTAGGATCTGGCACATTCCCAGTGATCAATAAGTGCTCCAATGCTTGTGGAATAAATAAATGAGTCAGTGGTCATAGATACATGACAGCCTGTCATTTCTGGCCAGAACTAGGTGGCCTACTTCAGGATTTATAACCTTGAACAGCCTGGCCTGTGCAGAGATACAATATCTCGGATTATTATTAATCTTGTGGTCCAGGAGGTGAGCTGGGCCTAGACAGATGATGCGTTCGTTGACGCAAAGCCTCTATCATGAACATTTTGCAGTGTGAGGGAGGCGAGGGGAGCAACTAAGTCAGATCGAGCCCTCCTAGAAGCACAACTCTCAAATCCTGTGCTCTCTTTTTTACACCCCTTTAAGCAAAAGTGCTCACACATTAGCTCAGGATGCTGGGTTTGTTGATTTGCCATTTCCAGGGAGAGTCCCAGACATCATCCGGGGTTCTGGCTATGGAGTACTCGGTTAGTAGTGGTGTGTCTCCAGCAGCCAGCAGGAGTCACCTCTCAGTACTCTAATGGATGTGCTCATTCATGGCAGTAGAGAAGAAGCTGCACTGGCTTCACAAGGTGATGAAATCTCTTAGAACAGAATCATTGATGTCTGTTTGTTCTCAGGGTGTTATGAACATATAGACAGAAGCATTTAAAAGTCCTGATTTCGGATACTCGGTGGTGCAGGGTCTGCCCTTACTTTCATGGAGAACAATACAAGAATCACTTGAATTCGAGATGGTGGGAACAATGTACGGGAGCGTGGCTGAAGAAAGGAAGGTCTGTTTGCTCCTTTTTGACTGAAATTGGGAGTTAGAGACACTGATTGGAAAAAGGGGGGGGGGAAGAATAGCCAGATAGCTGCTGCCAGTGAAAATACCGAATCAGAGCCGCACCGATAGGGAGTTAAACAGAGGAGTTTCAGAGTGTGCACAGAGCCACTGCTGTGCATGGCCAGCTCCAGCCCTCCAGCCTCTGCACCAGATCGCCACCACACACAGCTGTCCTTTGATTACTGGGGCAGGTAACAGCCTTCCTGGTGGAACTAGGTTTGATGCAGTTCCAGCAGGGAAAAATACCACATGGCCGAACAGGGAGAATTTTACAAAAGTTGTTTTGTTCAATACAAGCCTAGGCATTTTGAGGACACTTTTATTGGATAAAGTTGATGTCTAAAACAGGAAACCATCATTGGACAGGAATGAGCTAGGAAGTGAAGATACTGCTTCTTGGACATTCTGGCCCAGGAAGGAAAAAACCACAGTCTGTAGTTAGATGCAGAAAGCATTGACTAAGGTAGTTGCAAGCATGGCCCCGTAAATGTTTGGTATTAAGTACCCAGTACTTCCTTCACAGGAGAGTTTCTTATCCTTTACTAGGTCATCCTTGGAAAAGTTACCCTAAGGCTTGTTGGGACCATAGTCTGAAAATTCATCAGGCACTTGCTAAGTGCAGCATATCAGCTTGTGTGCAGTTGGCAGCTTATGGTGGAACATTCACCCCAGTGCATTGTAGGTTAAACCAGCTGCAAACGTGAACACTGTACAAGGCACCCAGCCATGCCTCCCAGTCCTGTAGCGTCAGAGGGTTTCAGATATTCTATGAATAAGATAGTGAGGACTTGAACAGATGAATTGTATTAACCAGCTCGCTGCTTTCCTGAAGAGACTTTCTTTGATTTTGTAGCTTGTGATTTGTAGGGGTGTGTGTGTGTGTGTGTGTTCACCCTTGTGTGCATACGTAGAGGCTGCAGGTTGGTGTCCACTGTCTTCTTCCATTGTTCACCCATCTTGTTTTTTATGTCAAGATTCCTTGTTAAAGCTGGAACCGGCGATTTCTGAGAGCCTGGGCAGCCAGCCCTTGGTCTCCATCCATCCCTGAGGTGACAGACACGTGCTGCCACACCCAGCTTTTATAAGTACTGGGGATACAGACAATGGTCTCCATGCCATGCCAAAGCACTTTCCCACGTCTCCTTAGCACCCGCTTTCCTTAAAGCATTTTGGAAAATTGTGTTTGCTTCTTTGATGATCGTAGTCCAAATCCATGGGACATTACTTATTGATAAAAATGTTTTCTAGTTTACAAAGATGACCAAGTGCCTCCCAGGTGCCAACTACTTCACAGAAAGTAAGAACTTTGTAAATATTTTTTCATGAATTGATTGGGCAATTGAACTTAACCAGTTAATCAGTACAGAATCAAGCTATCTGCTTATACCTCCTCTATGCCCTCCTGTTCTTAATACTTTTAGTTCTTCATTGTCTGGATTTGAGTTTTCCAAAGTGCAAATGGTGAGAACAAGAGTGAGTCTCTGATTTGTGCACTCATGTAGAGCTGGATCTAACTACACACCACCCAGTGCCTTGGCCTGGCAGTTTGCTCAGTTCTTGATAATAGAATCTTAAATTATTCAAATCTTGTTACCGTGGTCTGGGAGCCAGGTCTCCACATCTTTTCATTTAATTGTTACTAAGTCTCTTCCTAAACCCCTTTTTTTCCTGAGGACTGTTTTTTTAAACTTTAATTGTATTATATGAGGCTTGGTTGTCTATACCATCACAATCGATTCAATCAGAGGTTCAATTAAGTTCATTCCTTGGCCTCATAGAAGCAACATACTTGACAGTGTAAGTTTGTGCTAAATTCCCTGTCTGTTCTTACCCTATAACTTTGATTATAGATGAATAGAGTCTTCTGTACGGTCTGAAGATGAAATAGGACACACTTGTATTTCATGCTGTTTGGTGTCTTGCTACCATGAAGACCTAGTAATTGGCTTGCTAACCTTCTCCATCTTTACATTAGCCTGTCTTTAGAACTGTCTGGATTTCTCCTACATTAATTAAAAGTTTCCAAATTAAGTCCTGTTAAATCTATTTTCCTTCTGAATTTCTGATTTCTGGTAGCTTGCTCACTGCCTCTTTACACTAATTGGTGTTATTTCTTTCTTTTTAGTCAAGATCACATTACATTTTATGCAATGGGTGGTTTGTCTGCACAGATCATTGCTAAAGACAAGATTCTAATTCTCTTAAGTTAGCGGTTTGTTTTAAAGTTGACTAGAAGTTTGGAAAGCAGAGCTATAGTGGACGAGATTCCAAGTGTCTTGGATGAAAGAGACAATGTGTAGAACAGCCTCCATAGACCATCTGAGGAGGAAGCTGCTGGAGAGTTCATTTGGGGGTCATGTTGAAACAGTGCGGTTTCTCAGCAAATGGTCTGTGCCGTTTGCTGCAGCGATTGCAGATACATTTGTACTGTGTTGAATGTTTTCTTCCAGGGAAATTTTGAGACACATGGCAGAGGGGAACAGAGAGAGGGGGAGGGGGAAGGAGGGAGGGAGGGGGAGGGGGGAGGGAGAGAGAGAGAGAGAGAGAGAGAGAGAGAGAGAGAGAGAGAGGAAAACCAAGACTGCCAGTATTTCTTAGGTTAGATTCAAGAATATTCAAAATTTTAGGTTAGCCATGTTAAAGTTTCTGCTCACACAATAGATTTCCACAGCAATGATAATAATACTTGAGCACCGTGGAACAAATTCTATATCCTCAAAGACTGCTTCCCCGTCCCCCTTTAAGGTAAGTTCTATTTGAAGGAGCAGCTATTTACTGGAAATAGGTTTTAGAACAACAGATAATTTGAGAAAATTACTTTTGACAGTGAGTGTCAGAAATGTGCACTTCATCGTCAGGGCACTCAGAGGGGGTGCCAGCACCCTTGAAGTTGAAAGCAGGCCTCAGCTCTCAAAAGGCCTTCGGGAGGCACTCCAGGTGGTTCCTGGGAGAGGCACACAGTGTCAGTACTGACAGGTGGGTCTGTGAAGATGGAGAATACTGCCTTCTCCATTGGCTGTGTGACCCTGCAACAGGCCCCACCTTTCCCTCAGTGTTTGCATCTACACAAGGTAAGTGGGAGGGGGGAGTCCCAGGAGCACCCACCTCTGTGCTTGGCCCTGGCGCAAACTCTGTGTCGGTTCCTTACATCCTTACAATAAAGTGGTAAGGAGTAAATTATTGATTAGTGCCTGGGGCTGGAGTGAAACTGTGGTGGAATGCTGGCCAGGCATGCATAAGGTACTGGGTCCCCTCCCCAGTACCCTAAATAGATAAATAAATCCGCATGCCTTTAGCTTTTTAAAACACACACATGTAGATTGGGTGTGTGTAGCTCAATGGTAGAATAAATGTTTAGCGCCCACAAGGCCCTGGGCTCATCTTCACCAAGGTGGAAGGGAGGCAGATGAAAACACCAGAGCCTTATGACAAACTGCATGATGCCTTTCTACGTGTAACTGTGGGCCCCTGAATTGACATATTCTGTCTGTGTGGGTTCACACAACACCCACATATTTCTCATGCTCTTCTTGTGGAGTTTTGATGTTTGGTTTACAGTGGGATAAAGACTCGGGGTAGGGAATAGAAGACTGGCAAATAAAATCAGGGTTTAGAAAGGTGGTATGATTTAAAAACGGATTTTCCTGGTGCTTAGAGTCCAAGTGGGGTCCTTGGCAGATGCTTTAACTTCTAACTTGAAGTCCCCATCAGAGACACCTTCACACCTCTTGAAGCTTTGTCTCTTTCTTGATGCCTTGCTGTGGAACACTCTTTCCACTTGAGTGGAGATCTTCCTCTGGTCCTCTGCCTCCCAGGACTCTTCAACAGAAAGGCGCCTTCAGCCTTCAGACCTCGCTTCACCCAGTGTCACTGAGATCCAGGCCGTGCTCAGAGCTGAGGCCCTTCCATTCTGAGCTTATTCCGTTTCTTGCATCCTTTTAGGCTTGTGCTCGTCTGTCTAGGGGACAGGCTATGCTACTCTGCTTGGTGGCCTCTCTCGACCTGGGCACTTGTAGGATGGACATACGGATCTGTAGATACTGTCCCTTTATGTGCGAAGACCAGGCTTTACATGCTGTGTCTCCTTATGGAGAAAGCACTCTCCCTCCAAACCTGGAGGTCTGTGAGGATGCTGTGAAGACACCTCAGTCTACCTGACAGGACAGAGCTCCACAGCACTGACCCATGAAATGGCTTTTGTCGAATGCCAAGGTGGCTGAGACTGCCAGCAGAAGAGAGTCCACTGAGGGGAAGAGTGGATACTTCCTTTTGGAATGAACACTATGGAGGACCGGCAGGTTCTCTGGGAAGCTTGTTCCTAGGTCTTCTACACAAGTCACATAGAGAAATGCTCCAGAATATCTTCAGACCTTCAGAGCAACAGTCTGT
Source organism: Uromys caudimaculatus (assembly GCA_028551405.1). Lineage (NCBI taxonomy): Eukaryota > Metazoa > Chordata > Mammalia > Rodentia > Muridae > Uromys > Uromys caudimaculatus. The sequence goes on along the minus strand of CM052715.1, from coordinate 20,772,360 downwards.
CTCGTTATCCATCCAGACCAGGGAAAATCCAAATTCCCTGTCTAGATTATTAGCATTTGATTGAAGGCTCTAGCAAAAGAAATATAAGCTATTGTTTTTCCATTCAGTAAAGTTTTTAAAAGTTATTAATGGCTAGCACAGTAATGTTTTGGTATAAACATGGAGGAAGTAGCATCCTTGGTGATGAGAAGTCAGACTTCTAATAGGTAGTTGAGGCCTGAAACCTGGTGATTGACATACCCAGAGTTATTGACATGATTGTCATCAAGGCTGTAGAAACTTTGGGGTTGGTTCATTTTGCTGCGTGGTGTTTTTATTTGTTGGAAATTTAAAAAAAAATAGCATTTATAAAAATTAAAATATTAAGAAAAGTTAAGTCTGGCGTTTCCTGCTAGCTTTGCGACCAGCCAGTGGGTGTGCAGGTTGGGAGAAGAGCAGCAGCCTTGCCTTTTCTGTGGTAGACAGTGCCGCCCTAAGGTTCAGTGGCAGTTTGGCACATTGGGTACAATACAGAGCGACTACCCCAGTGGTCTTTCCCCTTTTCCTGTTGACGGACCTTCACAGTTGGAGAAATATCACAAGATGTACTGTTTCTCCTTTCTTGCTGACAAATGAAAATAAATTCATCTAGTGGGACGAGATAGTCCAGACGGAGAACTCAGATGTGTTAAATAAGTACTTATTCTGTTTCTACTCCAGAGAGGTAAAAGATTTTGTGAACACGTTTGTTGGAGTCGTGGGGTAAAGAGAAGCTTACGCTCTGCTGTCGAGTCTCAAAGGCTTTGTGGCTATAGCTTAACAAAGACTCCATTTACTCTTTTTAATTGTCTCTTTCTCATTCATTTTTTCCTTACTGAAAAGGCAAATGCACTGTGGTCTGTGCTTTAAAACAATTTTAATTGTTTTTGTTTAATTAATTAATTAATTTGTGAGTGTCTATGCGCACACATGCACGGATGTGTGCACACGTACCATAGAGCAGGTGTGCAGGTCAGGGGATAGGAGGCTCAGCCTCAGCGGCGAGCCTTGTTTGCTGGGGCATCTCACCACACAACTCTATTCTCATTGTTCAGCCGCAAGTCCATAATCTCAGAATTTAGAAAGCTCTTGGCTCTTCGTTTGGAAAGTCTCTCCTCAGACACTGTGAGCTGTTCCAAAGCTTTAGTCTTGTGCTTTTCCTCGTGGTTTGCTTTGAGCTGTTATCAGCTGTTTAGACTTTGTTTTGTCTTCATTACTGAAAAGTCACCCATTAAAGTCCAGATTTGAAGCACTGAGCTTACTTCCTTGAGTTTAGACCACACTTGGCTCCCATTCCTGTACCAGACTAACCTCCAGTCCCAGGGAGGTGTCTTGGCAGAAATGTGGTAGTCCCTGGATGCCTGCCCTCTGTTTTGGGTTTCTGTAGTCTTTAAGTAGGTTGTATTGTGCTAAGCTTCTTCCTGTTGGGAAGGATGAGGCTGGGGTGGGAAGGGGAGTTTTTGCAGCATAAGAAGTGTTTGCAAGTGACCTCGGGATGTCAGGGTTGCTCTTCTCTATTCAGCCAGCAGCTCCTGCACATAAACCTGAGCCATGCACCATCAAAAGCTAGGAAATTCACGGAATGAGTGGGCTTAACAGTGTTGAGAAAGAATAAGCAGACACGGTTGTTAGCCTTCTGCGTCTTGTTCCTGCCTTGGTTTGTTGCTACCTTTGAAAGTCTTTGCTGGTATTCTTAGAAAACGAAGTCTAAAAAAAGTCGGCAGCGAAACAAACAGACTCTTCCCCTGTGGAAGAGAGTGGTGGTGAAAATGCTTTTTGCTGATGATTAATTTCATGTGTAAACATTTTCATCTTGTTGCCAGCAAGGAGATTTTCATTTCCTTTCTCTGCCTGGTTGAAGTCTAGAATTAAAATCCCACAGCTGTCAGGTTCCCATGTAGTCAGCAGCAGAGAGTTCAGAGGATTCCACTATGGAAGGCCACACGGCTTGTTTCAGGCACCCCGACTGCTCCAGCAGGGAGTTACCAGTCTTTGGATTGTCCGACACATGTCAGATGGTCACATACTCTGCTACAGAATATGAGTCAGATCTGACATCATCTGGGTCCATCAAAGGAACACACATCTAAGGTCGAGCTGATACCATTGGGTCCGGCCAAGGTGAAAGCTGTCCCTGTCTTCTTTCATGTGAGGTAAAAGTTATCTTCCTCCACCTCACTTTCTTCTTGTCAAGCCTGTGGGGGGCTCTGAGGGTGTCACAGAGCTATAGAGGCCAACTGTTCCTTCTTGGCAGGAAGACTCATAATGCATTCTCTCTAATTACTCATTGTTCTAATAGCCTGTGTGTGTGTGTGTGCGCGCGCGCGTGTCCGTGTGTTTTATTTACTTCTCAACACAGAGTGTTTGCCAGCTTAGGCACTGACACCTTTATTCTGCTTTCTGAAGTTTGCAAGGACGGTATCTGTCATTCTGGCAGCCCAGTGGGCTTCAAGATTTCCTTTTCATCTTCCAGTGACAATGCTTCTCTCCATGTGCTTTCCCTTGACGAAGCTTTGTCTGGGTGCTGCAGGCCTCTGCGCCCAGGGCTCTCAAGAGCCACACAGTACGTCATCTTTGTATCATCTGGTCTGTGGTGCTGCTGAGAGAAAAATGGTCTTTGTTGCTCATTTAATTTCAGCTTACGTCCTTTGCGTAGACAACCAGCAACACTTGGGACTCAGTGGCTTCTGAGAAAGATTCATAATTGTGATACTTCAGGGGACATTTACCAAAATTAAGTGTTTGCATATGCAAATGCACTCTCTTCGAGTTATAGGGCTGGGCTTCACAACTTCCTGGCCAATTAGGCAGAGTAGAACATGTACTGTGGAGGCATACACCGTCTAATTGGTAGTGAAATTATGAAATATACCCCTTTGCTATAGAAAGAATTAATTATGGAGGTCAGACACCTGCTGCTCTGTTAGTCTGTTTTCTTAATGGCAAGGGGTGGGCATCTATCTTTTTAAATCAAACAGGGCATGTGTATACATCCTTGAAACACAATAGACCCCTCCAAGGGAAAAGAATTTATTACAGTTACAGTCACAGCTAAGCCTGTGCTTCAGATTTCTGCGAAGGTTTGCTAAGCAGCTAAGTAAGAAGCGTTTATCTACATGGACTGTATTTGCTCAGAGTAAAGATCTAATTGAGGCCTTTGCTGGCCATTATCTCTGAACAGTCTTCTCAACGAAATGTTGAGGAAAGCAGTAAACAAACAGGGACCATTAGGAAGCTTCTAAATCTCCAGCTGGTGGTACAAATTCTGTTGTGGGATAAAGGGAATGGATAGGAACTAGAACAAAGGATGTCCCCATTGCTCCTAAACATGGACCACAGGACTCCTGAAAAACAAACATAAACCAAAACAACAGCAAACACTCAGCTCGGCTGCAAATGAAAAGCTTGAAACAGTTCAGGCAATGCTCTAGGTTGCTTTTGTTTTCTTTTGAAACATGAAAGACCGTTTTTTGATTCCTCCCCCTTCAACACACACGTGCGCGCGCGCACACACACACACACACACACACACACACACGAATACTAGTTATAGTTCATATCAAATACCAGACTGCTATCAAGCTAATTACTGTATAGGCTTAAAAATTAAAGTTATTTTTATTGTGGCCTTGACAAAATAAGTCTTCAAAGAGAAGAAAAGAAGAGGGAGAAAAGGTAGGAAGGAAGGAAGAAAGGAGAGAAAGAGCCTTTATTCTCAAGGTGTATGCTGTGCTGGGTTATTTAGACTGAAGTCCCAGCAATCAGATACTTTTGGGAATAAGAAATAGTAAAGTTTTATCATAAGCCATATTTGAATGTGTGTCTTAGATGTACATATATTGAGACCTTTATACGGTCCTGTTCCTAATTAATCATCAGTGAAGTAGATGCAGCTTTGTGGGAAAAGGTACATTAATGGAAATGAACACACTGTCAGGCAAGATCAAATCAAAACTGCTAACTCCTTCCTTCGCATTTCCGAATAAGCACTCCCAGTTGTTGGAATATAGCTTGTATTCCCAGTGTCCTTCTTTGGAGTCTAAGAGAGAAGTATTCTAGGAGGATTTGACTGAGATTTTTGCTTATTTTTCTACATGGAAGACAGTTTTGAAAGAATAAAACCATTCTAGAGTGTTTTCATGGACGTTACCCAGAACATTCGAGCTTGTGAGATACAAACCACCACTGTCACCCAAAGTAAGAACTCAGTAAAGTGTGAAAAAGAGCATTACTTTAGTTTCATGAAAAAATATGAACTGTACTCCAGGGTGATGAGTATGGCGAGAACCACACGTGGAGTTGTGCAGCATGAACCAGTTGGTACCAAGTGTTGCAGTCGGCATGCATGCGGGACTCTGGGTGGATTCAGAGGTCATTGCTGTTGTCTGGTTCTCTTCAGCATCTGCAGACCTTGATCACAACCAAGAGACATGGCTAGCTCGCAGTACTCCCTGCTAGTTAGCAAGCTAAGCGTACAGTAGCCTGTGACACTGTGCTGTCGGGGCCCTGGGACCACAGTGGGCACAGGGGCATCTGCCCCGTAGAGCACATCACACTTGAACTTGCCCGTCACCCTCTGTTCCTGAATTTGCATCTAACAGTAGCCATCTTCCTTCCCAGAACTTACTGCCAACAGCCCCTCTGCTGCCCGCACTTCAATAGTGTGCTAAATGTTGGTTTGGTTGGTTCGTAGTTGACACGTGCTCTGGTAGCTTTGATATGCTAAATGCTGAAGTGTGACTTTATTAAAATGGAACATTCCCAGAGAAGCACACAACCACAAATATTATTTCTTGACTTTGCCTTTGGTTCCTTGGAAGACCATTTTTCACTATTTGCTTTTTTAAAAATTGTGATGATAATGTTGAAATGTGATCAATCACTAAGGTCAATTTATATTAAGTGAACTTTTTCCTGACCTCTATTTGGGTCAAATTGAGAATGTTAGGCTAAACTGAGATTTTTTTTTATGTGCTGTGGTTTTGTTATATGCCTTGAAACAAACAAACAAAAAAAACAAACAAAAAAGCTTATTTATTTTAGATTATACTTTCATTGCCTGTTTTCTGGCTGAAGAGAATGCCAGGAAATGATGCCTGTCCCAAACAAGGCAGATGGGGTCATTCTTTAAGAAAGAGCCACTGGAGGAGGGGAAATCTGTGACAGGAAGGAAGGGTAGACATGACGTGATGCAAGCAAGGCTCAGAAAGCAGCCGCAGTCCAAGGATAGGAGATGGTCCCACTTCTTACAGGATGAACACTTGAGTGTGTAAGAGCCCGAAGTGGGAGGCAGCTATGGGCTAGTCTTGTTCTCAGAGAGGAATGGTAGAGAATGGGTGCTTTGCATTGGGGAATGGTCTAAGACCAGAGGCACACTGGAAAGAAGAGTTTGGATCTAGGAACCTGATTTGAGTTGCAGTCCTGACCCTCGATGTGTCGCTCTGGGCAAATCATTCTGACCTTTCTGAGTTGTACTTCTCTCATCTGTGTAGTTAAAATATTCCTATTCATAGGCCACCTGCCAAAATAGATTAGTGTGTGCAGTTATTCAGTGAGCTGTGATGTGCTCTAAGCATAATTGATAGACCAGCCAAGACACTATGTTATCCCAAGGAATGAACACGTGAGCCATCCACGCTTCCTGCTTCAAACCCCCTAACCAACTAGATTGGTGGAGTCATGCAAAATATTAGCCATTAATTCAACAATTAGTGCTTTCAAGGCTGAAAGTGACAGGTGAGTCTATTTGTTAATCTGTTAATGAGAGGCGCTTCTTAATTGTTTCTGTATAGGAGGCTTCTTTCAAAAACTCAGATCTGGAAGGAGTCTCGTCTTCCCTCCCTTCAGGCAGTGCTAGATCAAATGTGAATCAGCTCTGACAGATGGCTGTTGGATTCTGCTTCTAAATTTTTAAAAAGAAGATTTCACAGTTTTCCACTCTAAATTCTTTTAGTAATTTAACAATTCCTGTGCCAAGATCTTTCTTATAGCTGACCTAAATCTGTGATTTTTAATTTCAAGCCGCCCCACCCATCTTGCTTTCTGGAAATAGAGAACAGCTGGTCAACAACCTTATGCTAATAACCCTTTGTGTATTTAAAGAAGACTTACTCAGCTTGCTTTCCTCCTCCTGCCTCCTCCCACCCTCAGAATCCATCAGCTCCTGTTATCTGAATCATTCATTGCACAGCTGCCCAGCGCCCCGCCCCTCTCTGATGCCTGGCTGCTTTCCGGAGCTAAGTGTGGTGTGAGGGGCTGTGTGGAGCTGGGGAGGATATAAGATGTCTCCACCCTCCTTCTTTGCTTTGTGTCTGCTCTTTAACCTTCTGATAATAGGGGACTAATTCCTAACAGTGCTGATGACTACCTGAACATTTATGTCATGAACATGGAGGTCTTCGAGGGTACTCATGGAATGTAAGATGCTTCCAAAGCTCTCCGTGGTGACTTAGTGCACCCTGCCAGACATGCCATTAAGCTGCCAATTTGCCTGCTAAAGATAACATTGATTGATACCTCTGCTCTGTTGGACTCCATCTTGGAAGAGAGAGGTTGAAGCTGACGTTCTCCTGGGTGCAGTGCATGTTTGGAAAAAGTCTAATGAGTCGCCTGGCGCTCTCAGCAGAAGGCAGGGGTTGGGGGAGGGGGTAAGGAGAAAGCTAAGAGTTAAGGATTAAAGATTGAGAACCGAGTTTTAAAAGGTGAGGCTCTATGGCTGCAGGGTGGATCTTGTTTGGGATTTGATTGTGTGTGCTTTTGTCTCCACAGGTTTACTACCCGGAACTCTTGGTCTGGGTCAGCCAAGAACCATTTCCATACAAGGGAATGGAGGGAGGTCTTACTAAGGTGAGCCTGAGCTGCTTTTGTAAACACTATTTTCAAGTGTGAAGCATAAACACACACAAGGAAATAAATTGGGCTTATTTCATATTCATCTTAACATTCATTGTATATCCCATAATAATCCACTAATATGAAACTGTGCTGATATTGGAAATACTGAATCTTTCAAAACATAACCTAGAACTGGGCTTAGTGGTACAATGTATAATCCCAGCACCCCAAAAAGCTGCGGCAGGAGGACTACTGAAAAATTGAGGCTAGCCTGGACTACATAGTGAGATCCTGTCTCAAAACACCAAGCAAACCACTTGCATAGCTAAAGGCTGTTAACCTTCCTGTTACCTTCTGTTAGTGACATGGATTCAGATGCAAATGTTTATTTAAGCATCATTGAATCGCTGTGTCAAATGTATGTTTTACAGATTTTAAATTTGTTTCAATCCTGCTTAGGCAAATTTAAATTTAAATATCAGTGATACATCCAAATCAAAACCAGGACGGTAAGTTAAGAGTGGGTGGTGAGGTCTTCTTCAAAGCATGAAGTGATGGCTGTTGGTGGTGCCTGCTCGTCAGAGACAACCCACAAAAGAAAATGGGAAATCATTAAAAACTGTTAGGTTTTCTTTTTTCTAGTTTTTATAGACCTGGGAAACGTTCTATACCAAATGGTTTTGGTGTGACATCTTGGTGGGCCAAAATTCTCTGTCTTGAGGGATTTTCTTTTAATTAGTACTGTTATTGAAACAAACAAAAACCAAGATGAATCACCAGTTCTCCTGTGGACACTTTGAACTACGTTAGATATCAAGTTGACCTTAAAGAGGCTGATTGTGCTTCTTAGCAGTGACCTGCTGCTCTCACAATAAAGACAGAACCCACTGAAAATAACATTTCCATTTAGCAGTTTCATGGGGCTGGAGAGCTGGCTCTGGTGCAGGGCTCTGCTGCTCTTCCAGAGGATAAGGGTTTGATTCCCAGCACCCGCCTGATGGCTCATGAATGTCTGTTGCTACAGTTCCAGGGGACCCCCCCCCCCTCTTCTGGCCTCCTGGGCACTGCAAGCTTGTGGTTCAAATACACACATGCAAGCAAAACACCCATGCACATAAAATAATATTTTTTTTCAAAAATTCAAAGTCTCACGTCATTGGACAGTGGCACTACTCAGGAATAGCATTGCTGCCATTTTCCTGTAGGAGAAGGACCTTATTTACACTAAATGTCAAAATTCCCATTACTGACAGAGTTTTCAGAAATTGCAGTCCCACCCTCTGGCAGTTAGCATGGAAAGAAAGCGAGCCTAAGTCATGTTTTAGTTTTTCAGAGAATTTCTGAAGGTCAAGTTGAAACTTTTGGCAGAGATGCAGATGGGTGAAAATTTTGTGGGACCTGATGGCGCTAAGGCTGTGCTGGTCGTATAGAGCTGGGGTGGAAAAGAACTGGGGTGGATGCTCCACCACAGCTCACAACTGCAGCACCAGCCAGCACAGAGCCGAGAGGCAGTGAAGCCCTTTACCACCAACTCACCTCTTCATCATCATCACCACCATCACCATCATCATCATCATCATTTATTGCTACATTATTACTTTGATGGTTCTGGAGACAGAATGCATGCTAGGCACATATTCTGCCCCGGGCTACATACCTCACCCTTACAATTATTTATACACATACATGTGTAGTTTTGTCCCTAGATATCCTTCTCGGGGCTAAACTAGGGCATACTTCCCCTGAGGCAGCTGAGGGTGTAGTTAATTCATACCTCCTCAGTCAGGCCTCCGCTCCGTACTGGCAGCATCAAGCAGGTGGGCAAGGCCGGATGAAGTTTCTCAGTGAGGCGTGAGGACAGCGGTCCTTCCCTGCGTTTCTTGCCTGCACTGCAGCATGCTCCATGGCGGGCACTGTAAGTAGGAGGGGCAGGCCTTCAGCTGTCTTGTTATATCTTCTCTAAATTGAAGTGGTATTTTAAACATAATATACTTGTCCTTTTTCCAGAAGGAAACTTCTGGAAAAGCATACCTTTGCATCCATGAATGAAAGATAATCCCAGTGTATTTGGTCAGGGGCTGGACTAGCCGCCATCGGAAGGAACATCTCTCTGGATGTGGCTTCTGGCAGAGCAGGCGTGTTGTGGGTATGAGCACCTCTGCTTGCTGTCCATCCTTGGGCTTCTAGATTACTCAGGTCTCTGTCCACAAGGATCATTACCTGTGGGTGACGGAGAACAGTAACTGTGTTGCCTCAACTCCTGTAAGGCCTGACTTCTGGGGACAGAAAGTGTATTCGAGGCAGACAGTTCTTTAAAACAAAACAGTAAGTGTCAGGGACGAAGATTGTGATCTAGTAAAATCCAGGCTCCAAAAAGGAGGTGCCCCATATCTCCCTGGGAGCTTGTCCCATTGAAGGTGGTTGAGTTTATTGGCCCTCAGGGTCTTTCAGGAGCATGCTTCTGCATGACCTACTGGCATGGTCTGCTGTCCCATAATTCCGATACCTGCCATAGATCACTGCTAAGGGCAGATTGGGTAGGGACTATTTTTGTTTCTGTTTCGCTCCTGCAGACTTAAACTCCAGCAATGTATGCAGGCACTGGGAGCAACAGTAATGAGTTCTGAAGTGTCTGTGTGTTTGGTACCGTGGAAGGAAGACAATGACATTAAATAAAAATAGAAGAGCTAAATTCAGACCTGAAATACTCCAGGTTTTTTTCAGGAGATGACTCTTTCCTAGCTCTCAGATTTCACTTGTAGTGTGTTTTTTCCAGGAAGTCAACGGATAGTGGGACTGAGTTTCAAAAAACCAACACACAGAAGTGTGCTAACTTTGGAATAGTTTCAAGGCCACACTAACTGGTCACATGGGGGCTGGCATTACTTGGAAAATATCAGTGGATTTTTAAAAAATTTTAATGTGTATTTCAGTTTGTGTACTGGATACTAAAATTTCAAGATCGAAATGGTTTTCACAACTGCACAGTTCTTTCCTCTAGTAACCAAGTACTTCTACGGAGTCAACTCCATTGACTGGAACACAAATACTTAAAAACCATGAAGGCTAATGTCCTCCCTAAGAAAATGCCAAAAACTAATGGTTTGGTTTAGAGAGAGCTTTGTCTTCACTGAGTGAGTGTGTGTGAATGGGAATGCAGTCTTTCTTCCGTTTTTAATGAATTAAGACTTTTATGTCAGTTGGTCAGGGGGCTCCACTGACCTGGCCTCTTGCTGCTTGGTTCTGAGGGAGGCTGCCCCTTGATGCCTGCCTCCTTCTGCATGTCACCAGAAGCAGCATGGTGGTGGTTATCACCTGTCGGGCTCATCATTATAGTCATCCGTCAGCTGAGTGAGGAAGGACTTACAGAGTCTCAGGACCCTCTGGATGTGATTTCTAGCTCTCCCCCTCTTTCCTGTAGCTGCTCTCTGGGATCCTTGTGTATCTCTCAAACACTTCTATCTTGGGTACCATTTTAGTCCTGACCATTAGCACTTGCATGAAGTGTGCCAATTGCTTATAGAGTAAAGCTTACATAGAAAAGATTTATGTATTGTGATATATTTTAAGTAGTATAATAGAAAATAGGCTACTATAGCCCTCCATCACACCATCCATTGAAAATTAAACACGCACACACACTTAGATGGGTCTAGAGAGATGGCTCAGTGGTTAAGAAGGTTAAGAACACTTTCTGTTCTTGTGGAGGACCTGGGTTCAGCTCCCAGCACTCACATGGTGGTTCACCACCATGTGGAACTACACTTCCAGGGGTCCAGTGCCCTCTTCTGCCCTCCGTGACCACCAGGCGCACATGTGGTACACATATACACATGCAGGCAGACACTAATACACATAAACTAAATCTTCACAAATGTATTAGCACTTCTATGTGTACTCCTAGCCCAGCTCCATCCTGGGTCCTGTCTAATACCAGCCACTGTCCCAGAGACCTGACTCTGAGGAATGATGTCACCACCATGAGAGAAACAGTTCACTCTACACGAGCAAAGGAAAGGGGTCTTCAGTTGCTTCATCACCCACTGGCCTGATGCTACATTCAAGAGAAAACTGCTAATACATAAACTGTTGACACAAGAGCAGAAGTTCCAGGTCAAGAAAAAGGTAGAGAAGCAAGGTGATTTTAAAAGTGTGACTAAGCATTATCTTTATGTGTGTGTGTCCGTCTGTCTCTCTGTTCATCTGTCTTCTGCAGGGAAGACTTCCTGTGCCTAAGGAAGTGAACCGCAAGAAGACCGATGAGACCTTCGCTGCCTCCCTGGCTCCGCCTGGCAGCCATGAACCCTGCTCCCCAGCTATCAGTTACCTCCGCCCTTTTTAATCGTCACACCTCCATTTGTATTGCATATGGTGTATGGGGTTTTGATGAGGTCTTGGTATCATATATGGGATTTTTTTTTTTCTGTGTAAATCATCAACTCTAAGAAGACACTATGGGACTCTAAGCCTGGCTTTAGAGAATTTACAGTGGACAGATAGGTTTCATCAAACCAGTTTTTAATCATTCTGACTCAAGTGAAAACGCTCAGAATTTCACACTGTGAATCCACGTTTACAACCCCTACAGGTGGGCCTTCAGGCCTGGTTCGCTACAACAATGTCTTCCACAACTCAAAACTCCTACTGCGCTCACATGACTGGTCCACTCCTGCCTTCATCACACAGCTCCCGACTGCTTCTGGCAGAGGCTGAGAGTCCCCCCATGTTTTTTTTTTTTTCATTTAGATGTAACAAACTTAGTAGTTTATGTCCATCGATGGTCTGTATATCTATATTTTACCCATGTACTCTTTTGATGTATAGAAGTAGTTTGAAACTCATTGTTTCCTTGTGGTAAGTGACTGAGACGCTGCCACAGGGCCTGAGACACTGATGAATGGTGCTATTTTGGACTTTCAACATGCTCCTTGGCGAGGTAGCTCTGGTGGAGTTGTTTTTTATTTCCATGTTCTAAGAAGGCGTTGGTACTTTGTTTCCTGGAATGTTCTTCTCTAGACTGGACTGACTTGTTTTCCTTGTGTCCTGAGTGTGGCTTTCTTCTTCAGTGTTGTAGGTTGAGAGGATGCTACCAAGAGTGGGAGAGGCTGTCCTCTCGTGACTGGCCCTGGCGGATGTGCAGTCACGGTAGCGGGAGCAATCACAAAACTGTAATTGACCTATCAGATCTCCTCCTTTCTGCAGCCTCACCTGCCTGACTTAGAAAAAGAAAAGCAATAATTTTTTCCCCAGGCATCTTGAGGTTATCTTTTTGGATTCTTTTTGTTTGACTGGGTATTGGGGGAGGGGGGGTAAAGGTCCACTCTTTTAGTAAGTGCCATGTGGGGAAAAAAAAAATCCAAAGTACTGGCATTTGAGTAGGAATTTGAAAATTATCCCTTTCCCAACATTGAAATTGGAAAATGTCTTTACAAAATAGTGGTGATGAAGATGATGGTTATGGTAGTGATGATGGTGATGATGGTGGTGGTGGTGGTGGTGATGATGAAGAAAGGCAAAAACACCTTTTTTGGCAGTTTTGATAAGCAAGGTGTAGATTTTACATTTTTGTCCTTGCTCCCAATGAAATGGATAAACAAAAATAAAATCTGACAATGCCATCTCTTCACAGAACGTTGTTGTGTTAGCCAGACTGAAAGCCCACCTTAATTTTTATATAATGTCTTTAGCTCTTCCTTTGACAGGGCAGGCCTTGTTCTGAACTGTTTGCGCTTCTTACTGTTACACACCGATGACGCATGCACTGTCCCTCTTCGTTCTCTCTCGCTTCCCCTCTGGCCTGAGTTTCTTGTGCATTCTCCCTACCCCCACCTCTGTTAGGGTAGATGTATCAGCTATGTAAATAGAGCAAGGAAACGGTATTGTGCATTGTGGCATTTATGTAGAGTTGCAGTTGTGTGCTGCTGAAAACGCAGGCTTTTGTAACGTGGTCCTCTCATAAGTACCCAATGTATTTTAGCTATTTTAGTAGTATTTGTTCAATAAATATGCAAGCTATAAGGTAACTGTGCTTTGCCTCATCATTGTAGGGTCGGTCAGGCCTTTTCATGCCTCTGCGGACTCATGCTACATTTTGTGTTCCCAGGATCCCTCAAGTCAGGCCAAGTGTCAGAAAGAAGGGGAAAACAGATTTGCCTTTCCAAAGTTTTCTCTCTTGAGGACTTTGTGACATTAGGGGTGAGGTACGGGCTCATTAAGATGGGGCTAGCAGCATTGCCCTGGTCACAGAGGAGAATTAAATGCAAGACCTTTCACTTCTGGACATTCTCTCTCTCGTTAGGGCATTCCCACACACCCCGAAATGAACGTTCTCACACTCCCTTACGGGCAAGAGCCCCTCTGTGAAGGGTTGGCACCTCCTCACAGACGAAAGACTTACATTTGTAAGAGGATACAATTCTGAAATAAACGTTTAAGCCATTAATGTGTAGGCATGCAGTCACCCGGACCCCTGTGGGTGAGATGCTGTCACAGAACCTTTTGGAAGTCTCAGGTGACTCTGAAAACTGGAAATTGGGGATTCGTGCTCCATGTGCTGCTGTAGATAGAATCTGCGGTTGGTGCATGCAAGGCGTGCTACTCTACCACTGAATTTTATGGTCAACCCCCTTTTGATATATTCTTTAGGGAGGGTGGAAGTATGGGGACATCTTAGTTCTGGCTAGAGACCTATGAGTAGAGGGACTGAGGCTGTAAGGCGTGGGTGTGGCTCTCCAGCCACAGCCTCAGCACTGAATGTTTGAATGTCTTGGCCAATGAGAAACTTCTGCTTTTCTCATCCATTACGGAACTGGAACATCACCTTGGCTTATGCAAGAGTTTCAAAATCAGCTGGTGGGGTGTAGACACTTCACCAGGGCACAAAGAACACAATTCTGAAATAAAGGCCAGAGAGAGAGGTGGGGAAGGGAGAACAGAGAATCTCACCATCCCCACCCTGGGAGCATGTCCTCAGTATCAGGGACAGAAGATGCTTTCTGGAAGATCCTGGTTCCTGATTGTGTGTGTCAAGAGGTTATCTCATAAATTGGGAGTGTGCTGAGTTTAATTTGAAATTAATGCGCATTCCAGGTGAGACTGGCACCTGTTACACACCCAGAGGTTAACGCCTCAGCATATAAGGGAAGGTCTCTTATTACTTGATTATCTTTTTACTTATAAATAATCCTAATTTTCCTCACTCTTCAAGCTACCTTTGCTTGGAGGGGCATCACAGCTATGGGAGATAGGAGGGGACACACTCTGCTTGGAGGGGTGTCACAGCTATGGGGGACACACTCTGTTTGGAGGGGTGTCATGGCCATGGGGGATACACTCTGCTTGGAGGGGTGTCACGGCCATGGGGGACACACTCTGCTTGGAGGGGTGTCACGGCCACGGGGGACACACTCTGCTTTGAGGGGTGTCACAGCTATGGGGGACACACTCTGCTTGGAGGGGTGTCACAGCCATGGGGGACACACTCTGCTTGGAGGGGTGTCACGGCCACGGGGTACACACTCTGCTTGGAGGG
>CM052715.1:20711406-20757477 GCA_028551405.1 Uromys caudimaculatus | reverse complement strand
GGGTAGGTGGGAGGAGGAATTCCCTCACAGAGGCGGGGAGGGGGAGGGGATACGGGGTTTCCAAAGAGGAGACCCAGAAAAGGGGAAACATCGGAAATGTAAATAAAGTATCAAAAATAAAAATTAAAAAAAAAAAAGAGATTGAAACCATGTTTTGCATATTGAAACCATATTCTTTCTTATCCCACAGAGTTTATGGGTCAGGAACTCTGAAGTAGTGTATGTAATTGGTGGTTATTGGTATGTCCTTGCAGCCAAGATGTCAAATGGGCCTAGAGCCATCTGATATTCTGGCTGGGGCTGGAAAGCCATTCCCACTTCCTTGGCTGTTGGCTGGGCACCTCAGTCTCTCTATTCATTGGTCTCTCTGCAGAACTGAGATGTCCCCATTACTTCTGCCTTCCTAAAGAGTATATCAAGAGAGGTTTGGGAATATAATTCAGTTGGTAGGGCAGCTTGCCTCAAATCCACCAAACCTTGGGTTTTATCTACAGCAGTGTGTGTGTGTGTGTGTGTGTGTGTGTGTACAGGGCCAGGAAAGAGCCCAGGTACCTATTCTCAAACCTTTCCGTTGTGCTGGAATGGAATCACAGAACTAAGGGAGTCTAAAGCAAACTCAGTTTGAGGCTAGCCTATTCTGCATGGTGAGTTCTAGGCCATCCTGGTCTATAGTGTGAGACCAGAAAAAAATAAGAAGGAAACTAGAAAGCAAGCAAGCAAAGAAAAATCCCCAAATCAACCACTGTCATAGTCTGTTCAGGTAAACCAACTACTAAATATAGCCCTATGACATACTCTACGGGGTAGAAAACCAAGTTTTATTTCTTGAAGTGGGGAAAACTAAGGAATTTGGGGACAAGATTTTGAAGCAGTATAACCTTATCTATCTAGTAAAAGAACTCAGGGTTTGTTGTAGGCTAAGGGATGAATCATAAGAAAAACCGAAACCTGGAATAGCAGATGCTTTTAAGTGAAAGTTCCTGGAGGCCCAAAGAATGAGGCTCTGAGGAAGGTTCTAGAACAAACCCAGAATAGCAGAGTTTCCATTTACTAACCAAAGTGCTTCTAGTCCCGCAAGGAGCAGTTATTGGCAGTTGTAGAAACAGAGGTTGGAATACATGATATTTACAGTTCTGAGAAAAATCAGTGGTGTTCTACAGGGGTCACTGAGGATGGCTCATTCAGTTTCCATAAAGTTGAAAATGATGGGTGATTGACCCTGCACTCCTCTGTAAACTCACGGGAATCGTGCCAGGAGCAGCCATTGACCCATTAATGGTTAATACCTGCTGTGGCCAAATTAAGCACTTGAAGGCTGGGTGAATCTGAAGGCTAGTTGGGGTCAAACAGGAGCCTCAGTTTTTGATTAAAGACTTTGTTCTCTCACCAGAGACAAAAAAGTATTACCATATTGCAATGGGATGCAAATGGACAACCAGCTAAAGACCAGATAGACCATATAGACCTCTTCAGTTTGTCTACAATGTGTTTTTAAGAGTGTTGATTACTTACCAAGATGGAGATACTCCACATAAATGTCTAGGTAGGAAAATGGGAGCCATAACAACAGGAGACTGTAGTTGAATAGCAGACTTACCTTCAGATGAGGGATGCTCCCTCCCTCTTATGACCCTCACCACCTCCGATCTCGCTCCCGGCTTCATTCGGGAAAGATGGTTTGTACTGCTAACCCTGTGGGTACAGGGAGTAGCCATGAACCTGTTTTACTAAGAAAGGGCTAGGCCCTTTTGTGTTCGACAGTGGAACTCCTTGTTGTAGCCCTAACTTCAGACTGGAAACAAGCTCCTCCATGCTGATCACAGCCTGCCTGCTGGACCATCTGTGTCTCCTCAGGCCCTCTTAGGAAATGCTCCGTAATCCTCCAAGCACTGAAATCCTATGACTTAAGGAGGGAAAGGGTGTTGGACTGGTTTGGGTGAGGCTACTTAGGAGCAGAAGAGATTCATGAAGTTCAAACTGGGGTGTGTGACCACTTCCCACGGATACGATGGCTGGCTTGAAAGGAGCTTATTTTAAAGTCTTCTGTATTCCTTCCCTAAGATCAATCCACAGAAAATGACTCTGGGTTCATAAAAAACTTTTCTTTACACATTATTTCTTTTTAAAGAGAGAGGTTTCATCTGTCTCAGATCTTAATACACAGGGCCTTAACATGACACCGAAGCCTGGATGGAGCAAAGAGAAGGTTTCTTCTCATTAGCAATGAACAGAGGCTCAGGCTTTTCCTTCTCCTGCTCGTATTAAAGATGATTACAGTGTTAATGAGCAAGAAATTGGGTCTTTGGGCTCATAGGACTTTCCAGATTTTAGAAGTATGGAAAGTGGCATGAAAGGAATAGTGACAATATTTACTCGAGACTTCTTCCTCTTTCCCGAGTGATTCTGAGCTAAGATTGCCTTGCTTTCCAGGGAGATTGTGGGGAGAGTGTGGCAGGGACGACAGCAAAAATGGCAGGAGAAATCAGGCTGGGGGGAAAATGGCGTCTGCAAAGAGTCGCATGCAATCATTTTCTATTGTGCTTGGATAGATAGTAATACATAGGATAGATTTTGAATACTTGACTAGGAAGAAAAGTAACAAGAAGCAGGTAGTCATCCCAGACTGGCCGTGCTGGGTTTTGTTGGTTTGTTTATTTACTCACTCATGCATTCATGCATTCGGAGACCAGACCTTGCTCTGTTGCCTAGGCTGACCTTGAACTCGTGAACTTAAGCAATAACCCTGTCTCAGCCTCCCAAGTGGCTGCAACTGCAATGGGATGTCACCATGTCTCTTTTGCCGACTGTTTTAAATGGAATTATAATGCTTTCTGGAGATACCAAGCGGATAAATCCAAAGACAAAGACACGCTCATGAGGATTCTTTCAGACAATGTATATTGTTTGATAAAATTGTCAAAGCCATTACCCAAATTATGACATGAAATATTTATTCAATTATAATCATTTCTCCTCGTATATTATCATATAAAATGTTTAATATCTCTTCATAATTGGAACAAAAGCATCCATGCTATTAGACCTGAAAGAACATTTTCATTCTTAGTGGTATTCTTGATTTTGACATTCTTCAAAACCAGTCAAGAGTATTCAAGAGCTGCATACAAGTGTGCTGGAGAAGTGACCTGCCTTGTGTGTTAGCTACTTTCATGCCGTTAAGACCATAAAACTGACAAGCAAATACTTAGAAGAGGAATGACGTATTTGGACTCATGGTTTGAGAAGTTACAGTCTATCATAGTGAAGAAGGCATGTTGGAGCTCATGGTGACAGGTGCGCATGGCTGGCAGCAAAAAAGCCAGGCCCAAACCCGGGTCCAGCTATAACCTGTAACCCCAGGGCACTGCCTCTGCTACCCAGGCCCCGTGTCCAACAGGTTTCATGACCTTTGAAATGGAGCTTTTGAAGGATATTGCATATTAAAATCATAACACTTTTGTCTTCATTAGGGTTTTGCTATGATAAAACGCCATGACCAAATGTAACTCAGGAAGGAAGGGGTTTATTTCACCTAACACTTTCTGGTAACCTCTTATCCCTGAGGGAGGTCAGGGCAGGTGTAAGGAGCGGCTAGAGTATTCGCCATTACAAGATGGCGCTGACCTCCGCTGTCGCTCTAAGGAAACTTACGGATAGCGCGGGAAAACCCCCGAAGCGCATTATGGGTGTACATGACTAATCACCGCCCACTCCCGGGGCGCGCCAACCAATGGAGGACACGCTGCCTCAGGGCTATATAACAGCGCCATTCTGGGGCCCTGGGGTCTTTCCTCTTTTCATCATGCAATAAACGCATTGCTGCAGAAGGATCCGTGTGTCCGCGTGGGTTCTTGCTGGCGAGAGGTGCGCAGGACAGGCAGGCACTGGCAGCAGGAAGCTTCGGGGAGGAACTAAGCAGAGGCCATGGAGGGATGCTGCTTACTGCTCCGTTCTCCCCGGCTTGCCCAGCCAGCCCAGGGGTGGCACCACCTCCAGTGAACTGGGCCCCTACCCTAACCATCAGTCAAGAAGTTGTTCCACAGGCTGGCCCACAGGCCCGTCTGGGGTGGGAATTTTCTCAGCTGAGGTTCCCAAATGAGGCTACTGTGTGTCAGGTTGACATAAACTTGCCGGACACAACTTTGCTTTCTGTCAGAGCATGTTGACCATCTTGCCCTGTGACATATTTAAATATGCAACAGCTATGTCTTCATCCCCTTGATTTGTATTTTTAGTGATCATTTTTAAAATGTTTTGTAGGATTAAAAATAGCAATTTGAGTAGAAAAATAAAGTCAGCTTTTCCCTGACAGACCTTGTCCTGATTTAGCCATTTCATAGTGAATGCTGTCCGCGTTGATGAGCATTTTTGAAAGACATTTTTCTGTAATTGAGTAAAATCTACAGCTCTAAAGTAGAAAAAAAATGCACTTAAAGCAAAAATTAAGATTGAAGTATTTCATCAGAAAACATTGTTATGTCAAATGTTTAATCCGCTTTATAAAAAGGAAAACCATGTGGTTTTATTCCTGCCATTTCAAGAGATAGTTTTTTTGGGGTTTTTTTTTTTTTTTTTTGGTTTTTCGAGACAGGGTTTCTCTGTGTAGCCCTGGCTGTCCTGGAACTCACTCTGTAGACCAGGCTGGCCTCGAACTCAGAAATCCACCTGTCTCTGCCTCCCAAGTCCTGGGTTTAAAGGCGTGCGCCACCACTGCCTAGCAAGAGATAGGTTTTTGCTTTTGCTTTTGTTTTTGTTCTTTTTTTTAAAGGTGGCCCTGAATGCATGTGTTATGGCATAATTAAGAATCATTTGAGAAGTCAGAGTGAATCTGTCTTGGTGTGCTTCCCAGAAGCTGGGAAAGTAAATTATTCAAAATAACTGGAGAATAAGGCTCTGCTACTCAGACTTTCCAGTGTATTATTTTAAAAATGCAGAAGAACACTATCAGGTTGTCAGGCGACAGAAAAGCAAAAGTATTTTTGATTACAGATTATTGCAAGAATTTTGCCACACAGCATCAGAAATTCAAACTGAATTTTGAACTGAATATATATATATATTGCATACGCGCATATATACAAAAAATAGAATTTAGGTTGATCTGTTTCATATGAGCTATAAATAATTCCTCATGGGCAGATACATGAATTAATGACTAAAGTTCACCATCTCATTAATCCTTTCACAGGGTGTGATTTTGCATTTGTTCTTACTAAGTGAAAGGTGTTCGTGTTTTCATTTGTGGTGCACTGCTTCTAAAAATTATTCTCTTTGCAAATATTTCTTTTAATACTTAGATATTTCTGGTCAAAGGAAATAAAAGTGAAAGTTTAGGAGCATTTTAATTGCAGGTGAGTGCAATAGGGTGATAAAGTGTTTCTGATCAAAATAGTATGACATTAAGATAAAGGTCTTGGATAAAAGTAAAAAAAAGAAATTAGTTCTAGAGGGGGTAAATGTTGCACTTCTGAAAGGTAAGTATTTGTTTCTGAAAACAGAATGATGGTATCTTACCAATACCATGATGTTTTGATTCCATTGTATACATTTGTACAAGGAATTATAATATTCATCTTAAAATAGAAGCAATTATAATGTTCTTTAAATCACAGCATTTGAAAATATGTAAACTTAACCATCCAATTAAAAGTTGCACAGAAGTACAGTCTTTCTTCAGATTTCTATGACAAGGATATCTGGGGCTGAGCGAGATAGCTCGGTGGATCTTCAAAGCATCTCCTGTGCCAGCGAGGACTGAAGTCCAGCCCCTCAGCACCCAAGTAATGCCAGACGCCATTGTCCATGTCTGTGATCTCCAAGAGCCAAAGGCAAGACGGGAGATAAGGCGAGTCCCAGAGCCTGGTGAGCTGGCTAGCCTGACATACACGGCTGTGAGCCAATGAACGCCCTCAGACAAGGTGGAGGTGGGCTCTGACAGTCAGAGTTGTTTCCTGTCTACCTGCGTGATCTCTACATACCCCCAGGGCACATGAGTGCCTTCCGTTAAGCCCTCACATGCATATGCGTACTGTACATGTGCCATACACACGGGTAAAAAGAGCAACGTATTTTGAAAACTTTTGGATATACAACTATCTAAGCTCTGTGTTATTTTATTTGTTGTTTTATTAGTTTTAGACAGCAGCTCGCTGGCTGTCTCACTGTGTGGCACTGAATGACCTAGAACTTATTATGTAGACCAGGCTGGCCTCAAAGAGAGATCTGCCTACTTGTGTCTTCTGGGTGCTGGAAGTAATGGCGTGCGCCACCACACCCAGCCTAGTGCCTCGAGGAATTTAGTCTTGGCCAGAAATACTTGGTAGCCAGTCACAAAGCTTGAAGCTTGAACATACCCCGCCCCCCTTAAATTAAAGCCTTGTCTGTTGCTGTGGAACTATCAACAGCAGTGTAAGGGGAAAGAGCCAAGGGGACCTGATGCCAGCACTCTTGATGAAGCAAGGGAAATGATATCCAGAATACTCATTAGTGCTTAACTATGGCAACCCGGGTGGGACAGTAAGGTACGGGGAGTGGAGGTGGCCGACCTCAGCAAGGTGCATCATCTTCAACTGTAATTCTGTTCTGATGTGAGCCTAATAGACATATATAATAAAGGGAAAACTAACCCTCCTTTCTGGCCCAGATTCACGAGCTGCTTTCTGCATTGACTTTTCCTTAGGAGTCTTGGGGTCTCTGGAATAAAGATTGGAACCTAACGAACGCTCTGTCTCATTTCTCTCGTTGACTTTTCCTCCTTCTCCCACGAGGCGGATCATTCCTCCAGACCTCTGGGATATACTAGAGATGGAATGAAGATGCTATAAGAAAATATGACTGTACCCAGCAAGAAAATGATAAAAAGCTCTAGAGAGGGCTGCCTGTGCTTAGCCAGTTCAGTCGGACCCACGCGGTTGTGTGTGAAAGCCTCGCAGAAGGAGAATTTTAGGAATGTATTCATTTGCTCAGTGTTTCAAGTTGAGCAGCTTTAATGACTAGTGCGGGTCGCTCTGAGCCCAAGGTTCCTACTAATTCTCATCAACACTTCGGCCCTAGATGAGCTCAGCGTCTGTGCAGACCGAGCTGTAGCCCTCCTATGCCTCCATCTTCCCCATCTCGTTCCTCTTGCTTCATTTTTTTCTTTCTCTCTCTTCAGAGATGAAAAGCCTCAGATCCTTTAACCAGTCTCTCTGTACCTGTTTCTCCCCCCCACCCCGGGACTTTTAACATACTTTTCAACTTCTTATATGAACCCTTGTCTGAGGCCAACCAAGATTCTTTTTTTAAATGATGACTGAGGTCCGGAAGGCATCAATGGCGGGGGCTATGGTACAGCTAAATGGAGGGAGGGCTGAGTGTCCGTGACCTAAGCACCTGCTGTAGAGCTAGGCTTCACACATTCTTCTCTACTTTATGCCTTGTGTCCCCTTCACTCCTCATGACACCCTAGAAGGCTAGACAGTCCCCTCTCTACATGAAGGGACCAGCGTCCTTCAAATTGCCTTCTTCCCTGAGCTTTGTTGAAAAGCTGCTAGCTGTCTGGGGGAGGAGAAACAAGGTGGAGGTGTCGTCAGGCTTCCTCTGGGACGTCTGTCTCCCCAGCTCGTTTCTTGCAATTACATGGCTAGTTTCTGAAAAGCAGATGCTCCCTGGAGAGCTCAGGGGCACTGCCTTCTAGGAGAAGGGTAACTGGAGCTCCTACTTGTTCTGACAGCTGCGATCTGCTTTGTCACATGTGATAATGAGGGGGTATTGCATGTGAGTTCTGGAGGAAGATTAGCTTAGAAGGACAATTTTAAAACGTGTGGTGGCAGCAGCCCCCGGGAAGAGTGTGGAAAATAGCCACTTGCTCACTGAATGTGTAGGACATTGCCACTGATATCCTTGTGCCTATGGCCCCTCCGCAGCACCATGAAGTCAGCAGCAGTATGTCAGCAGAGGGATAAGTCACTCTGCAGAGCCAAGTGTCTGTGCTAAAATGGCAGGGCTACTCTTTACCTTCTCCATGGTGACATCTTAGGGACCTAGCATTGCTATTTATACCGTCCTCTCAACTCATAGTCTTTCTCATTTCCCATACGAATAAAGAAGAAACACTGGGGGTGGGGTGTCTCCAGAGAAACAGAAGATAATGTACATATCTAGTTTTGAAGGTGTATCTTGTAAGGTTGAGGCTCATGAAACATCCGGTCATCATTGTCAACCTAGAGACCTGAACAGAAAGCCTGAGAATCAATGGCATAGACTCTAGCTCTTGTCTGCACTCCTGAGAACCAGAAATGCCAAGGCCAAAATGTCAATTGTTTTATTTGATAGAGAGTTTTGCTATGTGGTCCAAGCTGATCGTGAACTCAAGGTAATTCTCCTGCCTCAACCTCCTGATAGGTGGGAGTGTAAGCATGTGCCACCACATGCAACTTAGGATGGATTAATCTTCCAGCTACAGGAGTTGGGTTGAGAAAAGGCAATTTCAGCTTCCCTTGCTTTTCTGTTATATTCAGGCCCTCAGTGGTTGGGAAGACACTTGGATCAGGGCGGTCCACTTGCTTGATTCTGTTCACCAACTCAAATGCTAATATCTTCCAGAAAGGCACATAAATAGCATTTAATCAGCTACCTAAGCATCCCATAACCCAGTCAAGTTGACAAATTAAAATCAGACACCATATTTCACTTGTATGAAATATACTCTTACAAGGTCTGCAGTACTTTTCACTTAATCAGATGACCAAAAGAACAGAAAACAGGTGTCTATGGAGTGCTCAACCATAGGGATGTATCTCTCACCACTGCCTCCCTCCTCCGAGGTTCAGGAAACAGTATGGAAGAGGGGACAGAAACATGTTAAGAGCCAGAGGTTGGGCCAGACTTCCAGGAAACTGTTTTCTGGACAGAACAGAGTCACTGTTGTCAGGAACTCAGCAGTTGTGGTTCCCTGCACAAGATCAAGCAAGCCAATAGTCCAACATCGATGGAGGAGGGGTGCATGAGGCCACACCCCTAACTGAGGAGTGATTGGCAGTTGGTGGCTACTAAGAGAGGGCAGGCGGGTCGGCTTTCTTGAGGGGTGTGGCCTCTTGTAGGTTGCCTGTGCTGTAGTGGATGGTCCAACATCCATGCTCATGTGGGC
This sequence comes from Uromys caudimaculatus, assembly GCA_028551405.1. Taxonomy (NCBI): domain Eukaryota; kingdom Metazoa; phylum Chordata; class Mammalia; order Rodentia; family Muridae; genus Uromys; species Uromys caudimaculatus. The sequence continues at coordinate 20,748,350 of CM052715.1, read as the reverse complement.
GGCACCAACTGGACTCAGTTAAAAACAACAAAAAAACTGAAATAAATAAGAGGATTTAAGATTTGGAGGGAATAATGGAAGTCCAAGAGGTGTTGGAAGCATGGAGTGGGGGTATATATAATCAGGTATATATAAGGTATATATATAAGCAGGTATGAAATATTTCCAAAGAGGAAATAAAATGACTCAAATAGTTGCCCTGATTTTCAAGAGGATCTGTGCATTTTAATGTAGTAGAAATTCTTCCATGAAAGCATGGTGTGTTAAGAGAGAGAAAACAGAAATGGAAGGTGAGAGAAATCAAGTGGTGTTTTACCCATGCCTAATAAAGACTCTTCTAGAAGCCCGACTGTCAACAGACTGACATCATGCCATCCTATTTGGACAGGAGCCTAGCACAGAAATACTTTGCATTTCTCCCCTGGATTCCATGTTTCTAGGGTACATCAACATGATTTGCATACCATCTGTTTGAGACATCTGTCACCATGCTGATCCCCAGGCCTGGCTCAGCTGGCCTGGCTATCTGGGTAGCTGCCCCCTTCTTTCCTTTCTACTCCACATAGAGCCATGTGGCAGTTAGAGACAGAAGAACCACCTCTGGTTAGGGACACATAGACACACTGCTATGGCCTGATTAATCTGTTAGAAAAATTAAAACTAATAGTAGATTTTAAAAACATTTTGCCTTTAGGAGAATGGCAAGAAGTTTAGGAGTTGATAGAAACCTCTTGTTTGGTTACATACCATAACCACGACCCGGAATGCTAGGGATGATGGAGACGCCTTGGTCAGACCTCACAGCTGACTCCATCCCTGACACTGTGTTATCTGGGGCTACAGTCAGCCTGCATCATGCCAGCAGATGCCCTGTGCTCATATGTTCTGGGTGACTTCAGTGCTGCTTCTCATGAAGCTATTCCTATTACAACTCGAATCTTGCCTTTGTAGACTTGTTCTAGTGCTAGGATTCAAACCCAGGAAATGACTATACTGCTTTGACAAGTTCAGAGTACTCAAAGTGAGTCCAGAGCTTTCTTTGCTGCCCAGACTTAAGAAATACATGGGTAAGTGGGGCATTAAGAATGATTTTCATCTAATAATTTTCCACCTTGCCTGCATATCAGGGTTGCTTGAGAAAACTTGGGAGAATTTCTGTAGCTAACTTCCCCCTCAGAAGAAGGTAACTCCTCCTCCTTCTTTCTCTGGGCAGAGCCTAGGTATTTCATCTCTCTACATTTCTCCAAGTCGTCCTGAGACCAACCTACTAATTCTGTCTCTGTGATCGTAGATGTTGAAAAGCTTCCTAATGACAACTGGGCCACAGCTGAAGGTCAAGTAGAATGTATCTGATTATTACATAGACGGGAGTTATTATAAGAGCACAGAATGATTAGCAAGAAGAAAGGGTTTTCCCTCTTTCTGTTCCCATGACTCAGGTGCAAATCAAATTACATCTTGCATTCAGACCCTGTTCCTGTCCTTAATCAGCTGAACCGATATCATAGTATGGCTTAACTTTTGTCATTCGTTGTGTGAAAAGACTCATACCTACCTTGTGAAGAGATGCTCTGACAGTGAAAATCTCATCTCCCGTAAGACAGGTGTGTGTGTGTGTGTGTGTGTGTGTGTGTGTGTGTGTGTGTACAACTCTCATTCTCAGGAAAAAGAACCCTGAGAGAGAAGGAGTAATTGAGAAGAGGTATAGGGTGGGCAGTCTGCACAATTATCAGAAGAGTCATGCTCAGAGATGAACTACAGGGAAGCTCAAGAAGGTAGAATCTGCAGGAAGATGAGGGAAGCCTGAAAAAAATCCTCGCATTCCATCCAATGTTTGGTTGTGGTCTCTGAATCTGTTTCAGTCAGCTGCTGGGTGGAACCTCTCAGAGGACAGGTACGATAGGTTCCTGTCTGCAAACATAACAGAATATCAGTAATAGGGTCAGGGGTCAGTGCTTGCCCATGGGATGGGTCTCAAGTTGGGCCAGTTATTGGTTGGCCATTCCCTCAGTCTCTGCTCCATCTTTGTCCCTGCATTTCTTTTAGTCAGGACAAATTTGGAGTCAAAAGAGGACAAGGGGATGGGAGATGAGGAGAGGGACTCTGTGAGGGGGCAGTGATTGGGATGTAAAATAAATAAATAAATAAATAAATAAATAAATAAATAAATAAATGCATGCATGCTTTTATCTTCATTGTTTGTGACCTTAAGTGGAATCCTGGGGAGACAAGGAAAGGAGGGCATGTGGGGCGTCAAGATTTGGCTGTGTCCATCATTTCCTATAAGTACATACAGAGACTGAGACAGACGGCACAAGCAGAGACAATTTCCACAGGCGTTATGGAATACTGGAGGTAGACAGGAAGACTCTCGGATTCAGAGCTGGTGCATGTCAAGATGAGGACCCACAATGGCGTGACCTGGAAAGTCTAATTTATCTTTTACTATGATAAAGTTAATGAGCCAGGGCCTTTCCAGGTGCCATGTTATTCCTAAAATAAAATCTGAAGAAAATTCCACACAAGCAGGCATCCAGCTTCCCTTTGAGTTTCGAAAGGAGAAAAGGCCCAGAACCCTGGGGAAATCTGCGAAGGTAGAACAGGTCCAAGCTCAGGTCGGGGTTTCAAGAGTGGAATGAGTTGAGAACACTTTGGTTATTCCAACTAAACCATCTTTTTAGGAGTCAGCAATAATTTTGGTCAGAAAGGGGATCCAGATCATTGAAGTGGTGGGAAGGTGTCCAGTCCACGTGTGCAGACCCAGCCCCGCCGGTAACAGAGCAGCAGGTGAAACTGGTGACTCTAAGGACTGAGAGGAACCCCCCGGAGCTGAGCTGGCCACCCACACCTACAATCCGGAGATCCTTGCTCTGAAAGTACTGGGTGAGGCAGGAAATGAAGGTACTAAATTTCCTGTGCTATGTGGAGAAAAAGAAAACACGGACCTATGCTCTGAGGAGGCCACCTATTCACAGCAGGAAGCCCAGTGGTAAATCTATGCTCAGAAAGTGACTGATGTTGGAGAAAAAGTGTGAGGTATGGGTACCTGCTCAGGCGTCCTGTGGAGGGAGCCAGGCCGGTGTTCTCACTCGGAGAAGGAAAAGATAAAGATGCCATAATAAAGATTAAATCGTGTAGATTACCGTGGTGGAGGTGAGGAAGGGGGCATAAAAAGAGAAATTCCTCGTTTGGGACAGAAAGTGAATTACATGAACACCTCAGTCAGTGCAGAAAGTCCTAGAGTGCTTTGGAGTCAAAAGTAATCTAATTCTTAGAAGCCAAAGGAAAAATTTGAAAATAATCAATATACATATCTCTACCACTTCCTTATACTGGTATTTAGTGTGGTGCATGACCTTACGTCTTATCACAGCCATAAATGAATTATTACCACCAAATGTAGAAAAATCATTTGAGGAATTCAAACCCATTACTGAAGGGTTTTCTTTAAAACTATGAAAATACTGTAGCTAACATTAAACTTAATGGTAAGAGGCCGAATGGTTTTCTCTTATGACAAGGAACAAGGTAAGAATTCTGCTTTCATCATCATTACTCAACGTAGTGCTAAAAGTTTTAGCCAGCACAACAAAGCAAGAAAAGGAAATACAAGCATACTAATTAAAAAAAAATTTTAAAAAGCCAGCCACAAAGGACACAGTATATTAAATATTTAGAGTGGACAGCTCTATGGATTTGTACTCTTGTGGTGACGCTAAGAAGGAATTCATTGTTGCTGTGGCCAGCAACTCGGATAAACCTTCAGCGAGGCATGCCGGGTAAGGAAAGGCCAATCCCAAGCTTCACATGCTGGGTCAATCATGTACTCATTCGTTTCTCAGAGACGATCAAAATTAATGACTCAAGAACAGATTAGTGGCTGTCCACAGGAACGGGAAAAGTACAGCTAGAAGCATTTTTTGACAGAAGCTCTGTGTCCAGACTGTATCTAACAGTGTCCTTACTGTGACATCGGACCTCACTTACCAGATGACGTCACTGGGAAAACTGGATAAAATTAAAAGACAGCTCTGTACTTCCTTACAGTTATGTGTGAATCTGCAAGTTCCTCAAAATAGAAGAAATAACTAAAACTAGACACAGGAAATACCAAATGTCCTTGAAATATCCCACAACAGAAAACTAGGCACCCAGAAGATTCTGTGGTATGCCTCAGTGCTACCAAAGCTTTATGTTTCTGTTGGGTTTTTTTTAAAATATACTGCTCACTGCATTCCAAGGAGTTTTTTGTTTTGTTTTCTGCTTTTTGTGGGTTTTTTGTTTGTTTTGTTTTTTGTTTGTTTGCTTTTTTTTTTTTTTAACCAAACCCCAGGACACTTCACTGGATATGGGATGGGGTTACTACCCATTTTGAAGGTGAGCGTCCAACCTCCTTGCCTCTACTTACATTATGTATTAGTGAAGCCACACATTTAAAGACCTTTAAAAATCACTCACATCAGTGTACATTCTGTCCATCTATCAAGGTCAGAGGGATTCCTCTGGCTCTTGATGTGTGACCAATAGGCATGGGAGATATGAGTTGGTTAAGAATTGACTGTAATTTATTAAAAGTTATAGTAGAAGTAACAGAGTCGGGCAGTGGGGAAACATAACGAAGACTTTCTGTAGGATGAGTAGAACATCAGGGTGAGTCAGAGACATGGTCCAGACAGGATTTGGCTCTGTGGGGCCCTCAGGAAATAATGTTTCAGGACGGCAGTATTATAGCAAGGACCTTTTAAGTACTGAGCAGGGCGCGGCCTTCCTGATAGAAGAAACTAAGCTAGAAAGAGGGAAACATGAAAAGATGTGCAAGACTCAGGTGGCATGAAGGGACAAATGGTGGAAAGCTGAAATTAGGAATGGTTTAAATCCCAGGAACAAACACCATTGCTTCATTGGAGACCTTCCCTCTACATTAAATACCAGGTAGGCTTTGTTCAAAGCTATGTGCAGCTGGGCTGTGAGTTTACACCCTGGTAAATTTCTAGACACGCCCCCTGATAAAGGAAAACCCAAGGCCACTCGCTGCTGCTGGCAGAAAGGGAGACGCAGATGAGCTTCAGAGTATTATCTGACACAAAATCCCAGTTAAAGAGCAGGTGATTTTTGTTGGACGAATTCAACCTATAAACTGATGAAGCCACAGACTCTCCTGTGGATGGAAATTTGATACTCACAGTCAAATGTAATAGAAGGAAGGGAAACAGGGCCAGCATCCAGGAATCCATAGGTTGCAGGACAATCCATGGCCTCTCATTTCCCATCTCTCCGGGAATGCTCCTAGGACCTGGGAGGTCTTGTGTTGTCTGTCTGCTTTCCTGGTCCTGATTCTCATCTCCCCTTCTGACAGAACCACACAGACAGCTATGGCTGTGCGGAGTGTGCTTTGCTCTGTGACACTAAGCACATCGCATCATTTACTTTATTTCACTTTGACTACAACCCTCTCAATAGGTAGTTTTTATCACCCTGCCTCCAGACAAAGAAGCAAAAGGCCGAAGGGTTTGAGTAACAACTTTTCCAAGCCAGAGGACAGCTCAAACCTCTCAGTCCTTTCTTGGGCCTTTTCTCTTCCTTCCTTCCTTCCTTCCTTCCTTCCTTCCTTCCTTCCTTCCTTCCTTCCTTCCTTCCTTCCTCCCTCCCTCCCTCCCTCCCTCCCTCCTTCCCTCCCTCCCTCCCTCTCTCTCTTTCTTTCTTTCTTTTGCATTTTGTATTTTGTAGGAGTCTGCTAAACTACCTTGCAAGTCTAAGCTGCTGTCCTTTTGAGAGTTCTGTTAGTTTTGGAAGCAAGCTGTTCCCTAAGAGTTATAGATGTCTGCCACTAGAGATGTCTTCATGAAAGCAGGGTCATTTCACATTGTAAGGTAGCAGACTGGGGTTCTGAGTATATAAAGTGTTTTGGGGTCTGCTTATTAATGGAAATTGCTTTGAAAACATCTGGTAGGAATGCAGAGAATAATATTTGCTTAATCAACATCTGACAGAATTTAGAGAGCTAATTTTGTTATAACTCAGTAGGGACTTTGTAGGGAAGGAGAGAAACGGTCTCTCTAATCCACTACTAGCTACTTTCTACCATTATCCACAAAAAAGAAATGAATAAAGGGAGAGAGGGAGGGAGGGAGGGAGGACATACTTGCTCAGGACAGTTAACAGCAATAGCCTTAAGATATGTTTGCAGGAAAAAGTGTAGTTAACCAAGTGACAGATGAGTTCAACAGGGAGAGGGCATCGGCTTGCTCTTCAGGGGAGCACAGGGGTGTCAGTGTCTATGGACAGTCTCTACCTTCTGTAACAGCCACCAGCTGTTTTAGGATTCAGCCACTTTCACACCTACTCAGGTGCATCTATTTTCTGGGTAAAATGAGGTTTTATTTCATACAAAGATCGCTTTCTTATATGAAAAGACTCTTTAGACAATTCTTTCATTTTTGAAAGTTGCTCAGTTCCTCATAAGCTCATTCATTCTTGAGCTCATGTTCCCTTGTGAGTCTCTCTCTCTTACAAAGCAGTTTCCGTGGTCACTGTCATGTTTGTGTGAGAGTCAGACATCATAGAGAGACAAAAGGTGGGAAGCTCGACAGGCTACTAAGGAACTGTCTACACCCAACAGGCTACTTAGGAATGGTCTAAACCCAGAATCATATTTGACTCTGAAGTCCAGTGAATTCAACACTTTCCCATATCTTGAAATGCACTTTCAATTTTAATACATTTTTTTTTCCTCTAGAGTAATTTGATTGCTTGACTGGCAAACCTTCCAAAGTAATTCACATAAACTTAACAAATAAAGCAGATAAATACTTGGATCCCTATGTTCTTTTAGTGTTATAATGCAGTATATAAAGTTAATAATAGTTGCATTGTAAACTATAAATATAAATTAATTACCTGATTAGATGTTTTAAATTGGCATTGAACTATAATTATAATGCAACTCCTAGACATTACAAGTAACTAAAACATTGGCTATTAGGTTCTTTTAATTTGAAAAGTACTAATATCATTAGCTTCTATTTGTCTGCTTTTCTCAATTCTAAAATCGAGAGACACTTTACCCTTTCAGGAGTCAAGTCCCACTCTAGTTAATCCAGGCTCTCAGGGCCAAACATCTCAGCCTGAGCCCCAGAGTCTGTAGTCATCTATTCTTTCTTTTAATACAAGGAAGGCATGCTGCCTGCCTACATGTGTGCATTAAACCATACACACCATCTCTTATTTAACTGTTTGCATGGAAACATACAACTCCCTCATTCTTGCCAAGAAGACACATGTTTAGTTCTTTGCCTTCAAGACATGACAATGTCATACTGCCCAGGCCTTTAGACTTGACTGTGAATGGCTTTTTATGCTCTTTTGTTTTTTCCTCTGATATTTTAACATTAGAGATATTAGAATAAACTATGGATCTTTCCATTTTCTCAAAGCCAATGTTCATGATGAAAACTTCTCTCTCTCTCTCTCTCTCTCTCTCTCTCTCTCTCTCTCTCTCTCTCTCTGTGTCTGTCTGTCTGTCTGTCTGTCTCTCTCTCTGTATGCGTCTGTGTGTGCTCTTGTGCTCATGCATGTGCATGCATGAATGTGTGTGTTTAGACCTACTCTGATCCTTCTTTGCTTAGACTTATCATCAGAACATTTGAGTATTAACTTTATTCTCTTTTGCCCCTCAGTGTCCAGGGATAGCCCTCTCCTTATCCAAGGTAGTGAAGGAAGTCTGGACTAGAATAGGACCCTACTAGGCATTCTGGGAAGTCTCTCCTCAGTTTCTCTTTGGTGTGTAAATCAGGTTGAGGTGGGGCTCACTTGGAGGGTTTGACCTCTACACTTTACAGTAGAGCCTCAGGTTCAGCCCCAGGGTCCCTGGGCCACAGAGGCTCCTCCCCTGAAAGTGGCTTCTTCTGCAGCTGCTTCTATTTTTGTCTCCATCTGGAAGGACAGAGCCAGAGTGTCAAGTGTCTTACAAGGTCCTAACTAACTCAGTCTTTAGGCTCTGGGCCTCTGTACACTGTATCTTGCCTCAAAGGCAAGACTTCTCTTTGTAAAGCAGGTGGAGGCTGAAAGACCATCTCCTGTCTTCTCCTGAGCTCAAGGAACTCCCCAGAAATTGCCTTAGGCTCACCAGTGTTGTTCAGTATTTTCTCCTATAAAAGTTTTCGGTCATTTCCTTCTATTCACTTCTCATCTCCACAGCGGAATCTTCAGGGAATGTCCCCAGCATCTGCGGCTGGTGTTTCAGCAATTATTTGGTGGCAATTAGACAAGTTACTGTCAGCTTTATGTCGTTTATGCCATGAAGAATGTATGTTTCCCATGCCTGAAGAAATAGAAACATTTTCTTTTAAAACAAAGAAACCCCCCAAACTCAAAACAAACAAACAAACAACATATAAAAGAGACTCTGTGTAAAAATATATAGACACGGTTTCTTAATTGTTCTTTTTGTCTCGGGCACTCGAAGAGTACCCGATCTAGTCTTTATCTGAACATCAGTTTGATGAGATTGTTTCTCGAGTGTGGCTTCTGAGCACACAGCTTCTGCTGTGTTTCCTGTAGCTAATTGTCCAGTCTTCCTGCAACCCTGGCTCACCCCGGCTTTTCCTTCCCCCCTGCTGGTGACTCACTCCCCTTTTCTTCTGACTGCACTAATCTATTGCAAGAATGCACTTTACCTCTGGGAAAATATTGGCACTGGGACTTTACCTCTCATGTGAACACTTTTTCTAAATCCCCACTTAACTGAGCAGTCATCCATAACTGACCACTCTCAGATGCTGGGCTCAATGGCCACTTCTTGAACTTGGACCTGGAGGAGAGAGAGGACTTCCTCCTGGAGACTCGCCTAGAGCCCAGAAGCTGGAAGTGTTCAATGTAAGTCAGATGGGCGTGGCTAAGGTCTGCCTGCTGCTATGCTCTAAATTCTAGGTTCAGACTGAGGCCTTTAAAATGGGAGAGGTTGGAGGGAGAATAGCTGGAAGGTGATTGATGGAGGTGGGGAAGGGAGGGGCAAAGTTACAGAACTCAATTAAAGCTACACCTTTAAAAGGGGTCCCATTAACATTGGCTTTGTAGTTGGCAAGCAAGGGTTCTGCCTTAATGCTGCTGCTGTACTCTTCACCTACTGCTGCACCCTGAGAACCGACATAAGCCAATCTAGCCTTTCCCAGTGCTCCACGCTTGCCACTGGCTATCGATAATCAAATGCCTTTATCCGAAAGCCCTCTCAGTTTATTAGCAATTGGTAATAAATAAAAGTATATTCACGTATTATATGAACTATGGTCTCAGACTAGGTATTACCAAACTTATAAACTGTAGCAAAGAACTACCAAAATAGTGAGAAAAGTTATTCTGTAAACTTGCCAAAAAACATTTATTTTTTTCTGCCATTTAACACACACTTTATGGGACTGGGTTGTGCTGAAGCAAGAGCAATACATAGTCCTAGCAACTAACCTGCAGATAGAGCCATGAGGATGCATTCATTTAAGTGTCCCAGGACACAGGACCAGGTAGCATTGTCCATCAAAGGTTCCATCTGTAAGCATGGCTGTGCTCCCAGACTCACCTTAACCTAAAACATGCAGGGCAAGGAAATCTGTCTAAATCACCCTGGTCAGCCGCTCAGCTTGCAAACTCCAATGCCAGCAGGGGAGAAGACATTAATATACCTTATCCTAATTAAAAACTCTGGTGCATGTTTAGATAAGGATGTTAGGCCCTACCGGTCATATGAGTTTTTAATTAGGTTGCTACGTGTCTTAACTAACACCTCAATAGTATATATTAAAAGTTCATTTGTGCATACACACACACATACTGCAAAGACAGACAACTATAAAAGGCAAAATTAAAATTTCTTTACAGTGGCACTTTCCCCGGACCCTCAGTTGGTGTCCCTTTGATGGCTGTAGCTCCAGTAGATTGTTCATGTCCTCTCCCTTGGGGGTCTCATGTCACTGCCACCTCACCCCATCCTTGTCTTCCCAGTCACTCCAACTGAGGATGCATTCAGAAGCTCAGAGTTTTGGGTTTTGTTTTTGTTTTTAAAATTCCCTTCATAATAGACTTGAATGACCAGTAAGAGACGCAACTAGACTGTAGACATAGGCCCAAATATTCAACCTCAGAAGTCCTGGCTCTGCTTCCCTAATGTGAGTTCTTAGTCCTTCTTAAAACAACCATTCTACCCACTGTCCAAGATGAACCAGGAATGATTACGTCCCTCCTGGGCGTGTTTGCTTTAGATTTTAGAATGGATCAATAAGTGAAGAATGAGCTAAGGCTTCTAACTCATCCATAATCACACAGATGTATAGACAGTGAAAGGGTACATCGGGAGGTGAGGAGGTGCGTGCCTGCGAAGGAAGGATATGAGGAGAGAAGGTAGGTTCTGAGGGAGCCTGGGTCCAGGAAATGCAACATTCTAACTATCTCCTAGGAAAACTCTCTGGCTATCCAACCATGCAAATCCTTCTTTCTCCCTCAGTCTTGGAGAATTTGCTTAGTGCACTGGTAAGAGTTCTATGGTAACACCAGGATTTTTGCACATTTTTATTCTAGAACCAAAGAAAGTTTCCAGATTTTAAAGTCCTAATCTTACCATAACTGAAGATGCCCTATGCAGAGAAGATGGCCCATGATGAATGAGACTTGGAACAAAAAACTCATCAATATTTCGGGATGTTAAATTCCTGACTAGACAGATAAGCAGGCTTTACTATTCAGCAGTAGAGACATCGTGTTGCTAGATAACTTCCCAGGCTGTAATTTTTGTGGATGCCAAGGGAGTGGTAACAGTGGGAGTGCCGTTGGCCAATGCAGACGGAACCAGAGTCACCGAATGATTATCTACAGAGCTCACTGTCAACACGACGCTCATTGCTGAACGCAGCCTCACTGCACTTTGTGGGTCTCCTGGAGTACTTGGTTTTTAGCAGCCCGAGAAAGACTGAGGTTTGTGTCTGCCATATGTCACCCAGGCAGGCACCAGAGCTTCCTCACTTCATAACACCTGGAATCACACAATGATTTTAAGTTCAGGGAGATAATTTTAATCATTTGAAAGAAAAAAGTCTAAAATTTTTACATATATTTGCATGTTGACTTTTGAACATATGGAATCATCTATACGAAAATAAATTTGATTGCATCCTACTATGTTACATGCCAAATTCAATTCAAAGAATTGGTGTGTAAAGAGTTCTCAGCAATTAGTAGAGATGTTGTGGTGTACGGACTAAAGGAAAATGGAGAAGCCTTTGTCAAACCTTGCTGCGTTCATGAAGGAGACCCTTTTAAAAGAAATTTTAACGTTAAGCACACTAGTTAAATCCACTTTTAAACAGTCCCTTTGTTCAATACTCATGTTCCTGTCTTCATTTCTACAATAGAAAGGCTTGGAGATACAGCCAAGAACAGTCAGAATCAAGCATCAGGAGAATCTTGGCATCAAGGATGTCATTGTCATTAATTTTTATGTGACTGCTGTTACTTTGTGCACATGTACCATGAAGGAGTTAATTTCAGTAAAGTCATCAAGGGTGGCCACCTCCTTCTCAGCTTGCAATTTCCTCTAAAAGAAAAATGCTTTGCCTTCTGGTCTCCTGCCAGATGCTCACACCAACCTCCCTCATTTCCAGAATCCACGTAGCAACTGTTGCTATATTTTCAAAAGTAGGGTTTTCCTCTTTCTTCTTCCAGCTAGAAAAATAAGATGCAACTGAAAAAAAATTCAAATGTTCAAAGAAGGAGAAAATGTCCTCCAATTCACATAGCCAAAGGACGATCTCTTTAGCTTGCAAATCTCCCAGATGGCATGTGTTATCTCATGGGCTTTATTTTCAAAAGTCAGCTCCGCTCAGATGTATGAAATGCAGTTTGCTTTTTGTTGTTGTTTTTAAGTTTGCAATCTATTGAGAGCATTTCCCCGAGCCAGGTTATAAATCCCTTTCTTTTTTAGAATTCATATTCAGTGTTCTGATTTTTTACTATGCCACAATTTGACTTTAGTGCCTCCTTGATAGACTTTTACATTATTTCTAATCATTAATTATTATGAATAATTTTATAATGGACATATTTGTGTAAACGTTCTTTGTGGTGCAATGGGAGGAAAGTTAGTCTGTTTCTAAAAATGAAACGAGTTAGAAAAGGACAAAGTCAAAGTTTTCAAGTCTTTCATCAAACTGTCTCCCAGAAAGACCGAGAAGTATATGTCCTTAGCACCAGCAAGCAAACTTCCTTGTGCAGCTCATGTGTAGCTATGATGGGCTGATGCAGCTCTAATGGTATAGTATCCGTACAGTGTAACTTTTGAAGATAAGTCTTTGCCTAAAGAGTTGCTAGGACCCCATATGCATACCAGCTGAACACAGGCTGTCAGCTGACAGGAACACTAGGGAAGCAGGAGAGAACTATTTCTCTGGCAAGGCTTTCAAGTCAACAGAGGCTTGTGATATTGTGGTGGTTAATCTTCATTGCTAACTGGACCAGATTTGGGACCACCTAGGAGCCATAGCCCTGGGTGTGTCACCAAGGGCATCTCCAGGGAGGGTTAACCAATGACAGCAGACCCACCATGAATAGGAGTATTCTAGACAACATAAAATAGGGTCAGGGGACATTCGAATCACGACATTCAGCTCTCTGCCTCTTGATCTACTCAGATGGGAGCGAGAAGTCTTACACTGTTTACACTACTACTCCCATGCCTTTGCCGTCACTGTGCACCGTATCCTCTCAGACTGAACCAAACTGTCTTTCCTCTCTTAAATGTTGTCTGCCTTCATTTCATCAATAAGCAGTACAACAGGAAAGGGTACTTCAGCCATGGCACTTCACTGGCTAACTCTGGGCTTTGACACGGAGTCTTTGGACCTATTTCAAGTTAGTGGTGAGTTACCAAGCTTGGCATCTCGGGAGGATGATGCTTCTAAGATGGAAGAAGGTATGGTGGAGTGTGGTGTGATCTCCCTTAGCAAACCAGAAACTAAAGTTCTATGTGTGTATGAGGCTCTATGGAGCCTCACTGGGTTGTGTAACTTAGTTAACACCCACATTCCAAATTCTCTGAGGCACACACATAAATGGTCTCCTTCACTTATTCATACTCATCCAACACTCACTAGACTGATATGAGTAGGACACTGTGCTAATAAAGAAAGAGAGAAGAGCCGGTATATCAAACTGAGTTTCAAAACTTTGGCAGCCAATCGTGTTAATTGTGTAACACTGCTCTCCCCTCCCTACACCTCCTGTCCATAGAGGATATGAACATTTTATCTCCAGTGGTCATCTCTGAAGACATGACAAAGCAGAGAAAATTACTGTTAGTTGTTCAACATAAGAAACCTGCCACGTCTGAAATGTCTGGACTGCTGTTGTGTGGACATAAAGACAAGGTCGGTTTCTGCCCTCACAGAGCTTGTGCTGCTGCAGGGAAGCGGACAGGCCTAAGGCATTCCCCTGGTGACCCCTGAACTATAGACACAGGAATGATGCCATGAGGAAATAAAGCTAAAAAAATGATAAATTCTCTATTATGTGATGTGATAGAATAATGAGCCCCTAAAATATTTGTGGTCTAACCCCTGGAGTCTGTGAGTATGTCATTTAAATGTAAAAGGGACTTTTAGGTGTCCTTAAAGACTTTGAAAGAGGAGAGTTCTTGGACTGTCTGACTGGGTCCAGTGTAATTACACCAGTCCTTGAAATAGGGCAATAGGAAGAATGGAGAAGTGTAGGTGATAGAAAAGAATCATATTTAAAGACACTTCCCTGCTAAGTTTGAAGTCAGAAAGGATGACATCAGGCAAAGAATGGAGATGAGAAAACCTTCGGAAGAAATACAGAGATGCTGGCACTTTGGTGTAAGCGCCATTTTGGATTTTTATTTCTGTTATACAGGGTTATGTATTCCCGTGACCCAGGAGCATCTTTTCCCCAGCTCTTCACCTCCCTTTCCCTTCACACCTCCTGCCCCCTCCTACAGTTTCATCTCTGCTTTCACATTGCCACACTATCAGTGCAAACATATTGCTATGTATCTATAACGTCTAGGACCTGCAGTGAAGGAAACGTGCAGTAGCTCTTCCTGGGACGAACTTAATTTACTTTGTCTCGTCATCTACAGTTACATCCATTTTCCTGCAGCTGATGGTGTATCTTCATCCTCCATTCTGGCTGACACCATTCCCATAGTGTATAATCCAGTCTTCTGTTAATAGACATCTAGGTTGATTCCACAATGTAGCTAAAGTGAACATTGGCATAATACATGCCAATGTGCAAGTATCTGTGAGAGATGTTGACTTGGAGTCTTTCGCAATAAAAGTGGGATGGCTGGACCATATGGTAGGTCCACTTTGAGGTATTCCATACTAACCTCCATACTGGCTGGCTTGTTTGCATCCTCACCCGCAATGTGTACAGTTCTTTTTTGTATGCATTTTCTTCCAGCATCTCTTGTTATTTGTTTCCTTATTGCTGTTCTGATATAAGTGATGTGGAATCTTGCTGTAGTGTTGTTTTGTTTTTTGTTTGTTTGCTTGCTTATGTTGGTTTTTCAAGACAGGGTTTCTCTGTGTAGCCCTGGCCGTCCTGGAACTCACTCTGTAGACCAGGATACCCTCAGACTCAATAAGTCTGCCTGCCTCTGCTTCCTGATTGTTGAGATTAATTGTGTTCACTACCATACCTGGATCAATATAGTTTTTAATCTGTTTTTCTGTGATTTCTAAGAACATTTATGATTTTTAAAAATATATTTATTTTTACTTACCATACTGTGCATTTTGAAAACTGTATGCTCATTTTATTAATCTCTTTGTTTATTGGGTGTTTGACTCCTTGTTAATTAGTTTTTGAGTTCTTTGTGTGTCCTAGATATTACTTCTCTGTCATATGTATGACTGGTATTGTTTTTTTTTGAAAGTTTTCTTCCATAATTATAGGCTAAGGAATCGCTTTTTAAACCATTACACTAACAACTCCTTTTAACAGCAACTGAATAAAGAGTACTAGAAACACTTTACGGAATGGATTTTAGGGGAACTTTGCTTGATATATTTGCAGGATTCTGTAGACAGACATGCGCAAAGGGCTTGCAGGCAACAGCAAAGCGAGAACAATGCCATAGATGTGAGGCTGGACAAGGTGCAACGTCTTAAAAAGCACCGCTGCCTTTAGAACAGGAGACTCCTAGAAAGCAGAAGCACACATTCTGAAACCCTACTTTAACCGCACACTGACTAGGGATGGCTTCAGAGCGAGGGCCAAGGAAATCACTGACAGCAAAGCCAGGAAAAAGACTTCGCTCTGAATGAGTCAACCAGAGTTGTGTGAAGAAAAAAGGGGAGGGTATGCTGTCTGAGCACAATGCACCGCACAACGGGGCAAGAGCATGGTGGCAGCAACGAAAGCGAGGAGACTTCGTGGGTGTTGAGGAGCAGTGCTGAACTTCCATAGCAAACAGGAGGAATTCGAAGAGGCCGTAAGGCAATTTAATGTGTCCCTCTGCTCTCTGTGACTGCTGTTTACCTGCTTTAGGGTCTGGCAGATGAGTAAAATTGTCAATTTTTGACATAGAGAAGACAGATTACCTTCATTGGGTGTATAGGTTTCACGAACTTATACTTTTTATTGGCATGCATAGAGCCAACTTGTAAGGTTTTGAAGTGGGGTAGCTCTGTGGGATATGTGAACATCAGAACAGAGTATAACATAACACAGGGCTGCCTGGAAATCAGGGGCCCAAGTTATACACTTTCCTGAAATGAGCAACATAAGCTTGAATAAGTCATCTATGTTTCTCAGACTCTTCCCTTACTGAGATAAGGCAATTTTTTACATAGTGGGGATATAGCTCTGTGGCATTCTGGGAATATTTTCACATTGACTGAGTCTTACAAGCCCAATTCTTTCCCCAGTCACTCATCCTGTGACCACAGGCTTTAGTTTCTTGGCAAACAGCAGATAACTAAGCAGACATCTATAGTCATTAGGTAGAACAGACCAGCTGAGAGTTCGAGCCGGCATTAGCTGATGCCCGTGCTAGATAGCCAGGTGGGGGAAGGGACACTGTTGGGTGGAGGGCATTTTAGGATGTGGGTTTTGCTGAAGACTCAAAAACTGAAAGAAAAAGGAAGCTGAGATCATAGAAAGAGAGGCAGACAGCAAAGTGTGTCAGGCCACCCATGCAGAAACATAATAAAATGATAAATAACATAATAACGAAATTTAACAGTCACTTAAATTTCTCACACATTAATAGAAAAATAATTGGGCCTCAAAACAAGAACAGAATGACAGTAAGAAGCAATCTGCAGAGGATTCACTCTAGACATTTCCATTTATGACCAACACTAATAATTGTCAAGCAGAAATTTTTATACTAGCCATAGGCTAAGTGCTCTTTAAATGTGGTCATGACTAATCCTGTATATAAATATTTCAAGGGTGACTCAAGGTCACTGTTGAGAGCTTGGTTTGTGTATTTTCTTAGAAAATGTTTATACACTAATGTTGACATGAGACAGGGAATTGGGAAGGACTCAGAGTTAAATCAAGTTAAAGCTCTGGTGGGAGATGGACTTTGGCACAGGAAAAGTTTTCTTCAGATGGGTAAGAAGAAAACCCTTCCTTTCCTTCCTAACGAATCTTTCACAAGGCAGTGCTGCTTTGAACCTTCCTTTCTCTCCCTGTGTTTCTTTTCCTCTCACTCTTGCTTGCTTGTGTGTGTGTGTGTGTGTGTGTGTGTGTGTGTGTGTGTGTACACAGGCATGTGTGTGCACATGCTCACTCTTGTATACACGGCTGTGGAATACAGAGCTAGCAGTTAATATTGTGTCTTGTCAATCAGTATCTTACTTTTTATTGAGATAGGGTCTCTCCATGAACATGGATCTCTCAGAGTAAGCTAGGCTGACTCTTCTAGAGAGCTATTGGGATCCTCTTGTCTCTGCATTCTGAGTAACAATAGCATTTCCAATATGAACTACTTTGCCTGGTCTCAACCTGAATGCTAGGGAATCAAACTCAGGTTCATGTGCTTGTACAATAAGCACTTTACTGAATGAGGCATCTCCCTAGTCTCTTAGCCAAAGTTTTGTGGTCCTGCCTATTGCTGAATGAAACTCCCCAGGAGTTATCTTCAGCTAAGGAAACCATGGAGCACTCAGGTGATGATGGCAAATGTTGCTGTATAAGAGTATAAAGTTTGGGAAATAACTCAAAAGAAATATGTTCATTATCAACCTTAGTGGTTAATATTGTAAATTTAGCACAGTATAGAATTTAAGTCTATGTCAAGTAAAATTTCTAATATATGGTCACTGCCATTTACTTGCTAAATAGATAATGTTTCTGACCTAAAAGTTCAGAACTCACTTAGCATTAGTTGGGAATCACTTCACTGTGAAATCCGTAGTATAGGCCTATGTATGGGTCTTCAATTCTAATTCACTAATCAAAAGGTATTTCTATATCAGAATCATCCTGTTTTTATTATTATATCTCTGTAGTATAACTTGAACCTACTACTATGATTCTGCCAAGTGAAAACTGATCTTCCCTCTTCTAGCAGGTATTAATTGCAGATAGCTTCTCAGTTATGGGTGGGACTTCTTGCCTACATTCCTTTCCCTATGCTGGAATTTTGTCTAATTTGAACCTGTGCAGAAATAGTGCATCATGTCACAGTCTCTTTGAGTTCATAAGAGCATCATTTCTATTGTTTGTTAACCACCCAGATGAGAGGAGAGATACCATTGACCAAAATCATCACAGAAAAATTAATCAAGGAAAGCATATAATTAAAGCAAACATTTTATTAAGTCATATACATGGGCTGTCTCTCCCTAAAGATGGGGTTCAAGAGAGCAGCATTGGATATAGGTAAGATACAGTATTTTATAGTTCAGGAGTAGGGGTTCCAAATGGGGGACTTGGCAGGAAAATAGACAAGGTTAAAGAAGTAGAACATAAGCATAACAAGGTAATTATAACAAAGTGGCATAACAAGGCAGTCATAATGACAGGTAGTGTAAATGTAAATGTTTATTTTCTCAGATGAAGGGATGAGATGAGAGCCATACCCAAGCTGTGAGAATACATGGTATGGACTGAGCTCAGAGTCTTTCTCTCTTTGTTCTAACTGTCCCTAGGCCTGATCTGAAAGCACCTAGCCTCCGTACAGTCTGATTTTCTGCAAGCCCAGACTTTGAAGGCTTTAGCTTCCAGCCTTCATCCACTAACCAAGACCTAGAATGTTTCAGCCTCTGTGACTTACTACTGAATAAAGTCACTCTTTCTAGCTCTTTCTGAACTCTGACTGACTGGTTCAACTCAGCTGTTCTGGCTCAAACTCCTCTCTAAGCTGACTGATTCAAATTGACTTCTCTTGGCTTCCAACTGAATTGCTCCCTTTGGAAAGACTATCTCTGAACTCCATGAACTAAACTGCACCAAACTTAACTGCTCTGATGTGAACTGAGCTCAAATCCACTCAACTGAACTTCACTGAACTGTCCCAAACTGAACTGAACACCCTGAACTGAATTAAACTGAACTAAACCCCTTCAACTGAACTCTCCCTCTGAGCTCATGCTGTCTCCCTTACTGCTCTTTAAGTAGCCTCTCTTTCCTGTCCGTTCTTGTGAGAGTTAGGCATATCCTATCTCTGATTCAAATCTTTCTCATTTCTCACTTTGTCTTCCCCTCAATTAAATGTCAGTGTTTGAGATTAAAGGTGTGTACTAAAGGCATATCTGTATTCCAGCCAGAGAAGCCATGTTGCTAGATTTAAATTCCTCTACAAGGTAGTCATAACAAGGTTGTCATAATAACCTTTAAAACAAAGAGATTGTGGCCATTAAGCACTACAGAACCATTTGTAGCTAAGGTTACAGGTGGGGCATAGCCCAGTCCCTGAGAAACAGAGGTTTAAGTATAAACAGAAATGGATCTAGTTCGACTCTACTATAGGATGGCTTTCAAGCCTATGGAGGCAGGATGGTTAATCAGTGCCCCATTGTGTTATGTGCCCCTGTCAAATCCTTGATAATGTCTTAGTATTCTTTATCTGGGAAAAAAACAAAACTTGTAATGCATGTAAAACTGCATGGCCCAATCATATATCTGTTTGGTTATCACAGAAAGAACAAAAAATGTTAAGGCCATACAATCTTGATATGCCAACAGGTACTATAGGTAGCCATTTTGTTCATTTTGCCAGGGAGTTTTCTTTTGATCTAACATTTTAGTCTTTTGTTGAGGATGAGGGATGATGTAACTACTTCTGTAACCACTTCCTGGTGAAATTAGGAGACTGTTGTTAGGACCCAGAAAGGCTGTGATGTTAGTCAAAGGAGAGGATTTAGGCAGAGAAGTATCCATCAGTACCATCTGGTTTTCTGACCCAGATGAGGAGGCATGGAGCAGTCACATTGACTGGAACGGGTTTACATCAGTTTACAGCAAGTTCAGAACTACTTAGGCTGAAGTTTTGTAGATCAACCTTCAGAGCAGTTTGAAGTCTGTACCTGATTTCTGGATGGTGTCTACCAGCCAAGTGGAACTCTGCCAAGGCAAATTGAGAGCAGGACAGAAGTTAAAGTTAAAGTTAAAGAACTTAAAGGGAACTTCTATATTTGGAGCAATTCAGCTCAGGAATAGGCAATAATCAGGGAAGCTTAGACTGCTGATTGACAGAAGTACTTATCTGGAGTCTTTTTGACCTGTGAAAGATAGATCCAAGTCTTAGGACTTTCTTGACACTCTGAAACTTATATTATGATTGTTTCTAATTTGTGGTGAAATCTACATTGTAGAAAAAAACAGCTAAACAGATATCTGTAAAATAGGTTGAGTAGAATCGTGCTTTTGAATTTTATATAACAAAAGCTATGGCTATGGGTTAAAATCATGAACACTTTTTTTTTCTGTCCAGAGGGCTGGATATATATAGATTGGAAAGAGATTTTTTTAGGATGGTGTTAAGTATCTTTAAGTTTATATTTAGAAGACAACCAGAAAAAACTTAAAATCTTGAGCTTGTAACTGATAATAGTAATCAGTGATTTACCAGCTTATCAGAACTTCATTGATGAATGTTAAAACTTTAAATTCTTGAAATCTTTGCATAACAGTAGTATAATTTGTATTTATATACCTTAAATCATTTTAGATCATCATAATTAATCTAGACTTTTATATCCCCAGATGTTGGTAATTTAAATTATTTTCAGATTTTAATAATTTACTTAAACTTTAAACTTTTATTTTCTAATTCTTTATCCTCAGAAAATATAGGTGGTTGATTATTGAGAACAATCATTGCAAACAAACTTTGTATAGTTAGTAAAAATTATGCCTGAAACCTGTTTATCCTTTAATATGAAGCCTGTTAGTAAGGCAAGCCTGCCTATGAGTTTGCCTTTTTCACGAAGAGACTTAATAGCTCTAGAAAAGTAAGACCTGACTTTTGTATATAAAATGCATTGATCAGGCAGTTGCTGCTAAACTGATAAAGCTACAATTAGCTGTCAATTCCATCAGAGGTCTGCTTAGGCCATGCAGCATCATAAGGTAGGAGTATCCCAGCTCTGGTGTTTAGAGTTTGGTGTTTATATTTCGGCCCTAACTTTAGTCAGCCAGTGATTATACTGGATGTTTGGAATTCTGCTGTATACCTGAGCCTTTCTCGGGGTGAACCTTTAAGCACAAAAAGCATGTTTTGGGTTGACATATTTCAATGAACAAGAACACTTAGTCTGAAGTGGAACTATGGGGGTTAAAAAGCAAGGCTAGTACATTTGGATACTTTCTCAAAACTATGGAGTATGATGGTGCAGGTCGTTTTTGGGGGGTGTTGCTGTATATGCGCTGAGTTTTACAGCCTGAATGGTAAGATTACCTATGTATAAATTTCTAATTTTTAACCCTATGTTACAAGTTTAAAGTCATCTTTTGTTATAGATTTTACAGCTTTAACCATATTTAATAAACTTATAAATCCTAGGCATAGAAAGTTTATGTAATGGTTGTATGAATCTTGAGACAAGGTTTATATCTTAGCAAAAGTTTCAGGCACCTAGATGAAACCAATAATCTAATTAAAAAAAATAATCCACTCTGCCTTACTCTTTTTTTCTAACACAAATCAGGTGAATCACCTGACATGGGACAGAAATCTTCCAACTCCAGAGCCAGCTTTTCAATGCAGACCAGCATAAAACAATATTTCAACATTATTCCTATCCAGAGTCATTTAATTCCCAATTAACCTGAATCCAGGGACAAGAAAGAAAATTTGAACCCTGGCTATCAAAGTAGCCATGGAAGTATTCACAAAGCCACCTGGGGTGGCTTGCTGGAGATAGAGGGAGTATGTATTGACCCAGTCTGGCAGCATAGGAGTGGTGTCAGCTAGAGCTTGGTACAGCTCCCAAGTCTGCCTGTAACTGGAGAAGATTAATGGGGACACAGAGACAGAGATAACTAAAATGAAATCAACACACAGAACATAGGATAGAGGACTGTCTGCTTGCTAGTCTTGTTACCCACGTTGTTCATCAGTTTCAGTCTCCTTTAGTTGAAACATACAAATGCAGGCAAAACATAAGATAAGACATAGACAAAAAACGGTAACAGGGACAGTGACAACGCCTGGGGTCATTCAGAGACTTACAAGTTTGACTAAAGAAGTTTTGTTTTGCTTGTTTAACAAAATAAGGAGGCGTTTTCTCAACTGCCTTCCTGTGCAACCCAGGTGCAAGGAACTTACCAGTGTCTTCCTAAGTGTCAGGTTTTCTCTGGTTCAGTTAGGCTGGGCCTATCTGATTTCAGCTCCCAGTAATGCTTGATGTCCTGCAGTACGTCTATCCAAACTCTTGGCTCCCAATATCATAGAATATCCTTGGGGTCCTCAGCTCTGTTGTATATTCTGGGCATTGAAATTCTGCCAGTGGGCACTCAGATGCCAAGCTTCTCAGATGTCCATTTCAGTTCCCAATCTTACCAGGGAATCCCCATGGTACCAACATACATCAGAAAAAGAACTGGTTTCTCTGGCCAAACTCCCATATGGGTCATTTGATGTCTCACTTGTTACCCTGGGGAGAGGGGGTAGATTGGATTTCATTAGATACCCATCCCATGCCACCAGATCAAGATCTCACAGAACCAGATGTCACAGAAAGTATCTATGACTTACCAGAGGTCTCTGTAAATGGCTGCTTGCTGGTTTCTTTTGATGCAGTCATTTGCTTAGGCAGTCCTTGAAACTGAAGGCATATCCCAGAGCTGTGGAGTGTCTCTAAGGTATGCACACCTAGGGAGTAGCTCTTCAGTCCTGGAAGGCTAGAGGGAAGGGTCTGGCTTCTGAATTTGTGTTAGGGTCTTGATCCCACTGGGGCTTCCAAATGTTAATTCCATGGATGTGAGGAGAGAGACCACCAAGCCAAATCATTATGGTCAAATTAATTAAAGCAAACAATTAATCAAGGCAAGCTTTTAAAAAATTCCTGTACACAGGCTGTCTCTCCTTAAAGGCAGGGTTCAACAGTTCAGCATTGGACATGCATAAGATAAGAGCTTTTATAGTTCAGGAGTAGAGGGATATGGCAAGCAAATAAATGAGGTTACAGAAGCAGAACATAGCATAACAAGTTGATCATAATAGCAATGTTAACTATGTTATCCTATGTGATTGGATAGGCCTACTTCAGGACATCAAGCATCACTGGGAGCTGAGCCAAAAATCAAACAGGCGCAGCCTAATGAACCAGGGAAATCTCAACACTGAGGAAGATTCTAGAAGGTCCCCTGCACTTGGTTGTGCAGGCTGAGAAAAAGCCTCTATTTTGTTAAAACCAAACCAAACCAAACAAACAAAACTTTAGTCAAACTTTTAAACCTCTGAATGATTCCAACTGTTGTCAATGTCCCTGTTTATTATTTTTGCTCTGCATCTGATCTTATGTTGTCCAACATAAGATAATGTATAACAATTTTGAAAGAGATTGTTGCCACTTCCTAGAATAGGCTGTAGAGAACCATTTGTAGTTAAGGTTACAGGTAAGGTAATCTAGTATATCCCAATTCTTGAGAAATGGAGATTTAATCATAAATAGGAATTGATCTAGTTTGACTTTACTATAAAATGGCTTTCAAGACCACGATAGAGGCAGACTGGTGATCAATCTCTGGAAGACACAGTTTCCTTGGAGACACTCATCATGCTTGGCTCTTAAAATCTTTCAGCCTCTTCTGCATAGACTCTCCTCCTTGAGGAGAGGTGTTTGATAAAGTCATCTCATTTAGAGCTAAGTGCTCCCAGGTCTCTTCTCTTTTGCACATTTTCCACTTGTAAGATTCTGTGTTAATCACTATCTACTGCAAGAATACACTTTTTTGATGGAGCCTTAAGTGATGACATCATACTCTAGGACAGGCTTCACTCTCAGGAGTAGTTAGCTAACAAAAATCCTGACTCCATGTTTTGTTTTTGTGTGTTGATTTTTGTAGGGAGTAGAGGAAGTCCTGAGTGACTGAATTCCTGAGCAAATATGTATTTTGACACGTGCATGGCTTGTCAAGGACTCCATGGTAAATTTGCAAAGCTATTACCCCTGTGGTCCAGAATCAAGAGGATAAGCAAAGTTTTGCTTGGGAGTCCCAGTATGAGTGTTCTTGAACATTTGATCAGTGTCTACAAAGACTAGCAACTGCAGTTTCCTTCTTCCAGATGTTAACAGCCTGAAACTGCTGTTGAAAGATGCCCCGCCTATCTAGGTAACTCCTCCCCCTGTGCTGTACCAAATAAGCACATGAGGTTTTCAGGTTGTGGTAGTTTCATTAGAGAGCCCACTTGATCCAAGATTCACTGTATGACTGTCTAGCCTTTGTTCATTTCTTTTCTACCCCTAGGAAGGTCAGGGATCCATTCCACATGACAAGGTTCTGTTGTTAGGTTTTGTTTTTGCTTTAAGAGAAAGGAAGAAAGGAGGGAGGGAGCAGAGGATCTTGAAGGAGAAAGAATTTAATAAAAATATATGAAAAATTAAAAATAAAAGAAATTTAGGTGAAAATAGAAAAAATAATAAACTCTTAAGGACTTAATTTCACACCCACAGATCAATGTACATCTCAATCCATGTTATAGAAGCTTTTATTTATAGTAGATGATGACTAACATAGAGATCCACAACTGGCCAAAGTGCCGAGAATAAGAGCTCAACCCTAAATAGGACATCTATAAACACATCTGCTCCTCCTAAGGCCCAGTGGTCATTGAAGACAAGGGGCAGAAAGACTTGTAAAACCCCGAGGCAATGGATACATATAGGAAAATGTCCTCCAGACACAAGACGGCAGCGGCACAGAGGAACTCGAAGTGATGGAGACAGTATGTACACAAAATATGCACAAGCTCCTCAAGCCAGACCAGATCTCAGCATGGCGATGAAATGGAAGATAGATATGAAGTCTCACCTCTAGCAAATGAGCGACTGGTAATTGATAGCTGCTGAGAGAAGGAGTGTATCAATTCCCATAACGGAGAGTCCATTGTCCACGCATAGGGAGAAAAGAGGTTATTAGATGCCAAAGATGAAAGTAAAAGATATAAAAACAGTATCAGCCCAATGATTTGCAATTGATACATGATGACTTTTACAAATGGTAAGTTGGCCATACTCCACAGGGGTCACTCATCCACGAATATATGATATACGGACAGCACAAATCGGACATGATAGATCAAAAGGGGGGTACAAAGGTGAGTGGGGATCGGGGGGGAGGGATTGAGGGAAAGAGTAAATGAGATCAAAACACATAACATGAAATCCTCAAAGAATTGATAAAACTTAAAAATAGTGTAAAGAAGAATCTATTCGTTGGCATGCTTGCTGCTTATGCCAGTACCATTCTTTTGTTCCAGAGAGTAAAATCACAGAACTCTGAGGAGGCTTTGAAGTAAACTATGAAGCAAGGAGCATGTCAATATCCTGTTTGCTTTGTGCAATTTTCTTTGTCACCATTAACAAGAAGAATGAAGAGCTGGAAATCTGCCACAGCAAGGCTCAGGGAGTGTCTGAGTGCTTTGCCTTGAGTGCATTTGAATGAAGTATTGGGCGTCCCTGAGGTAGAGGGGAAGTTGAGTGTAGAAAGCAAATTTGCCTGCAGCAGGGCTTGTCCTTACTTAGGCATCCTCTTGAGTACTGAATTAGAGAGCAGAGACTTCTTTCCCTCTCTGACCTTTATCCCTGTAATTCTTCCTTTACAACCACAGCACTGACCCCTAATCAAGATCAGTCCTTTCAAATCTATGAAGTTAGCATTGAGAGAATTTAGGGTTTCTAGGAAGGCGATCAGTTCAAAACAGTGCAAAGAACAGACTGGGAGAGGATCAGAATCAGCAAAGCTGCCTGGTGTCCATGTCACCTGCTTCCTCTTAAAATTTTCTGGACTTTAGGGCCAAGGTTATCATTGCGTGTTGACATCTGTATTAGCCCCGGGTGCATAGATTAAAATGAATTCTCTCTCTCTCTCTCTCTCTCTCTCTCTCTCTCTCTCTCTCTCTCTCTCTCTCTCTGTATGTGTGTGTGTTGAAGTTTGACCTCTAGTACCTCAAACTGTAACTACACTTGAGGTAGTCTTTAAGAGATGATTTTTAACCTCTAAATCAATATGACTTTATAAGAAGAGGGAGAGACACCAGGGCAAAGCTGTGTGGTAACACAGTGAAAAAGCAGCTCTCTGCAAACCACAGAAGCTCCTGTTGAAACCTTGATGTGGATCTTCACACTGAAGAACTGTGGGGAAATAAACCACGGGTTACTGTGTAAGCACCCACATCACAAGATGTTTTAGAAGCCCCAGCAAACTAGTTCAACTCACATGTCACCAAACCCTCCAGGTTCCTTGTTAACTTTTCCTGTTGATTCAAATAACAATGATACAAAAAAAGGAACGAAGGAAGGAAAGAAGAAGGGAGGGAGGGGAACAGGAAGAAGGAGAGAGAGAATCTGGAATCTTACTGCATGCTATATGAAGAACTGGTTCTTCCAGATTCTTCTCTATTCACCATGCTCTGCTGAGAAAAGTTTTGCGAATTCCTTAGGAATGCTTTTATGTCCCTTTAAATGGCTTGGCCTCTTTGAGGCCTTCTGTCAGATCTCTTGCTTTGGTCTGATACTGTTTTTATGTTCTTTGCTTTCATCTTCTGTATCTAATAAGCTCTTTGCTCCCTCTGTGTGGACAATGGACTCTCCGTTATGGGAATTGATACACCCTCCATGCACCAGCTTAAAGCTTGCAGCATGTTTAACAGAGGGTTATTGAAGCTCAGCAAGAAGAGGAGGCAATTGGACGCCAAAGAGAAAACTTAGAGCTATTAATAGCTCCTGGACAGAATTCGCCCTAGAGGCCCTCTCTAGTGCTTTCCATGGGATTTTCCAAAGGCCCCTATTATTCCTTAGAGCCTTAGATCTTGCAGGGAAAAGACACTCGACTGTGTACATAAGACTCTCTCCTCCATTAGCAAGAACTGAGGCCTCCAGCTTTACCCCAGCCTCAGGAAAACAGACTTCCTTCATCCAGATAGGATTGGAAAATGGCTTGTTTTCTGCCACTGTTGGAAATTTATGGAGAGAGATTCTCTGAACTCCATCCATAAGGTGTCACTGAACCTACAGCACAACGATTCCCAGATGCTACACTTACTATTTCAAAGTTTGTTACACAGCTGTGTAATGAACGGGATTTATAACACAGGGCTACTTACTCAGAGATGTCATTCTCCTTATTATCACTATTAAAATTATTGTTGTAGAAATTACCAAATGCCTTTAGCACGAGAGATTTTATTTCTTGATTTAGCAGAGAGCAAAAGACGTGTACCTCAGTTCACTGCTTTCTCAAAGATCTTCTTAATTACTGTTGAAGGCTGTGAGGCGGTAAGAAAAAAATTCTTTCTTCATAAAATAAGACAGTTTAATGACAAAGGAAGACGTCAGTCAAAGGGCCACGCCTTCCTCATTTCCAGCATTAATTTTCTGTGGTTAATGGCAACCACCCAACAGCGTTCCTTACCTTGGGAGACCATAATATGTTCAGAAGTTTGGGAGCCACTGACATAGGAAGGGGGAAAATTTCTCTTTTTCTTTAAAAGCAAAACAGAAAAAACCAAACAAGCAAACAAACAAAAAACCCCAGGGCTGACCCCTGAAATCATAATGCTCAAATTGACACCCTGTAAGGCTGCTGGGCAAGCAAGCTCTTAGAGACCTGCTCAGAGCTACTCTGCATTTAAGAGGTGACTCTAGCTGGGATGGCATGGACTGAGAAGTGCTGCAAAGGAAACTTCACACCAACTGTTAAGAAGCTTGAAATGACATATATACCCAAGTCCATGCCAAGAAGAGCTGCAGGAACCACTGGGCCAGCCAGCCACAGTGCATGTATGTCTTCCAGCCATGGTGCTGTAGATGGAACACTTCCAGATGAATCTGGATGTATGTCTACTTCACATGGTGTCCTGAGAGACCAGAAGTAAGGACTGGGTCTCCTGGAACTAGAATCCTAGTCAGTTGTGAGACACCATTCAGGTGCTGGGAATTGAACCTGAGTCTTCTTCAAGTGTGGCCAGTGTTCTTAACATCTGAGCCATCTCTCCGGGCCCTGTAGATGGGACAGCTATTATCTCCTTCTTCATACTTGGTCTCAAATCCCAGATGAGTTGGAAACCAGAAACAGGTAATCCATAATGTCTATCAACTCTGTCTTATTATTCTCTGAATATCAGACTTTCAATTTACTTCTTGAGAATAAGGTTGTGTTGCATCTGAAGTTACTCAGAGGCATATGCCAAAGACTCTAAATATGAAGAAATACTTTCAGCATCGTTGCAATATATAGCTTTGCTGTGTAGCTGCTAGGGAAAATTCCCACATTTATCTGTATGCAGTGGCTCCGGTGAATGCACTCAAAAGTCAAAATGAATTTAATCTATCATGACCAGGTGAAAGTGCATTACAGTTTGATATGATTAATTGTTCTCAGGTGAACTACTGCAGAAAGCTTTTGGGCTGTGTTCACTATAAACATACATATACCAAGCATGCACTCAGGGTGTGTATAACTATGTGTGTATCCTAAGAATTTAGAGAAAGGTCTTGACATGGTGGTGCACACTTGTAATACCAGCACTTGGGAGAAAAATCACTGTAAATCTGAAGCCATCTGGGCTTGCCTAATTTACAGAGTAAAACAATACCTGAGAGGGTACAAAGGAGAGAAACACAAAACAAAAGAAAACTACTTTATATGCAGTTTTCTCTCTTGGATGGAATTTTACAGTATGAGTAAATTTTTTTAGTAAGGTACATCTGTAGCTCTTTTCACTAAGTATGTGTGATTCACATTACAAAATGACATTTCATTTCAAGAAGAAAAATATATTAAAATAATGAGAATAAGGTTATGTCCCATGTGAAGCAAGCAAACCCTGCAGGTGTCCTGCACAGAAATTTTTCTGTACTGGTGAAGTCCTCATACCATGCCCCTAGATACCCCCTGCACCAAAATGACCCCAGTGCCTTTATTCTGGGTCGGAGAGGGGAAGGGGGGGGAGAGGGTCCTTTTGGATTGGGGACAGAAGATAGGTAAGATGTAGCTACCAGAGTCTCCTGGTATCATGGCGAATCCACCAGAATTCGACACCAGAGGAATCAGATTTTGATAAGGCTTACAAGATTAGGTTTTTGTTGCTGCCCCCAGAGATTGAGTTACCATTGTTTCTGAGCTGAGTTTGTGTTGGTTTTCCTTCATGCGGCGGCTCCTCAGGGTTCCAGAGAGAAAGGTACGGCAGTAAAGTGTGGGTTTGCCTAATGTGCACCACTAAGGCCATGGGGGATTTGAAGCATGGGGCTGGCGTGGTAGTGACCCGCCAGTGTGGACCTAGCGAGCTGGGTGGGGAGATTATGGAACTCTGAGTCAGAGTTCCATGAGATAAAAGCAGGTCCGCCATTGCCCACCAGTGCATGGCTGGCCAGCCTGCAGGGGCTGAGAGAACCAGGACATAGGGTAGGAACATGATATATTCCTTCTTTTTAATATTGCCTTTATTCCATATAATACAATTCTTTGTGAGCCTTTAAATAGTACAGTTGATGGACATAATTTTTAATGAATTCTAAATATTAAACAGTGACTAGATATTAAATAGTGACTTAAACTATCATAATATCATAATAAACCACAGAAAATCACTGAATCGCAGCACACACACACACACACACACACACACACACACACAAACAGAAAGAGAGAGAGAGAGAGAGAGAGGAAGAAGAGAGAGAACATTCTGGAAAGTTGGTCAGTAGTTTCTTCCGTGTACCTCTCTCACTGTAAAATTATTCTTTCTCTCTCTCCTCCTTCCTCTCTTTGAGAGGAGTTAAACCTAGATCCTCATGAATGAAGGGAAAGAGCTCTATCCAGCCCTACAAATGAGAGTTTCAATTATTAACTTTTAGCGGTGAAAATTAAAAGAAGGACTGGACAGATGGTTCAGTGGCCATGGGCACTAGCTGCTCTTCCGGGGGGACCCTAATTCATTTCCCAGCACCCATGTGGTAGCTCATAGCCATCTGTAACTCCAGACCCAGGGGATCCTACACCCTCTTCTGGCCAGCCTTGGGTAACCAGACACACATGCAAACAAAACACCCATACATATATATTTTTTAATTTAAGAAATTAAAAGCATATGAATCGCCTATCATTAGGTTCATACCGAGTGACTGGTGGAGGGCAGAAACTGTACCATACCACACATTTGTATAGCAGCTCTGCGAATGTCATACCCAGATATGCAGTGTTGGTGATAGTGGCATGGTTTTATAATCTTTTCCAATTAACTTAAAATTTTCTTGCTTGTTGCATCCTAAATATATCTTCCAGAAATACCATTGCCAGATAAAATGCAGGATGCCTGGTTGAATCTGAATTTCAAATAAACTTTTTTTCAAAGAATACTTTTTTTCAAAGAATACTTTTTTAAGAGTAACTTTGCCTCATATAAAGCAATTGTTGTTTATCTGAAATTCAAATTTAACCAGGCATTCTGTATTTTTACTTGTTAAACTTGGCAATTCTATGTGGAGAGGAGTTGGTAAATCTTTCTGCTAAAACTGCACATTAACATCTCTTAGATGATGAATAATTAAAGCATGTTGTGTGGGAAACACCCTACTGGGCCACCGTATTTTATCCATCCATCCGTCCATCCATCCATCCATCCATCCATCCACTCACTCACTCATTCATTCATTCATTTTACACCCTAATCAAAGCCCCTCATGGCCCCCTCACAAGCCCCTCCCCCTTCCTCCTCTTCCCTTCTGAGAGGGGAGGAACCCCTGGGTACCAACTCACCCTTGCACATCAAGTCACTGTAAGACTAGGCATATCCTCTCCCACTAAGACCAGACAAGGCAGCCCAGTTAGGGAAACAGGATCCACAGGCAGGCAACAGAGCCAGGGTCAGCCCCTGCTCCAGTTACTGGGGGACCCACATGAAGACCAGGCTGCACATCTGCTACACTGGATGACTTTTAATGGATTCTACAGTTGGCACTAACAACTGGCGGGCTCCAACAAGGGCTTTAACTTTGTTAGCTTTTCATATGATGAAGATAATATTTAATGTTCAGGTGTTCTTTGAAGCTTACTGGAGATGACATGTCAGAAAAATTCTTTGTAAATGGCCCAGAAGAGCCTTGGTGGACCAAAGTTTTGCTGCCTGACTGACCAGCATTCCAATGTCCATCCTGTTGTTTGCTAGTTAGTCACTGGCTTGGAAAGGTTCTCCAGCCTCTCTGTGCTTTGTTCCTCATCGACTTAAGACAGAGATAGTAATAAAACACCCAACACAGTGCGTTTAAGGGGAATAGAAGAGTGGATACATTCATCATACTTAATGCCTTCTCAAACATTTCATGAATGTTAGGTATTTTTTAAAAATCTAGAAAAGGCTTCTCTCTAGAAGCTTATAAATGTATTCCAGTGTGAGATTTGGGGCTTAACTCTAAATATAAATGCCTCCCTTGTCTGAGGAGTTATTCTAACAGGGAACATTTTGCACCTGTACTGTCTGGTGCTAAAATGAGATGCTGTGTGAACAAAAACAAGTGTAAGGTGAGGCCCCTCTCTGAAATACTGGGAGTGACCATTGTCCCCTGCCCTGGGCACATGCACCCTTGAATGATTCAACTGTCTGCATGGCCCTTGTTCAAACCTGCAAATATGTAAGAATCATTGGGAGAACTATGGTAAGCTTTAAAATCGGGTGTTTTTCGTAAGTGTCCTGGGAGGGAACAGTAGTCACACTCTTATTACTGATACGGGGCCTTCTTTAGTGTACCTTCTGCAGACGAATTTTGAAGAAACTCAGGGAAGCTATCCTAGCCTGTAAGCTCCTTCCTGCGTGATGGTGAGAAAGACCTGAGTTCTGATCCCCAGAACCCACTTCAAAGGCTGGGCACCTCAGTACACACCAGTAGTCCTATAGTTCTTGTGCTGTGTTGGGGAGGTGGGGAAAGAAGGATCCCTAGGGCTTGCCAGCCACCCAGCCTAGCTGAATTAGTGAACTCCAGATTCAGTAGAGACCCCGCCTTAACAAAGGAGATGGAGAGCGATTGAGGAAGGCATCAAATGTCTACTTCTGACCCCCACAGCCATGCGCACTCATGCGCTTGTACGTCAGCAAGCACAGATGTACAAACACGGTTACACCATCACACAGAGATTTGGAGAGGGGAAGGAGGGTCCTCAAGGTTAGGTTCAATCCCCTGGCATGGCTCTACAGCTACTTTCTCTCTTGATGCTGACTCTCAACTTTTACCCTAAAGCTATTTCTTCTCAAAAATAATATCAATACTATTAACAGTAACACTCACATTTAACCAAGACTTTCTAATGCCAAAGACCTATCAACTCAATATCCTATTACACCCTTTATATAGTTCTTGGGAAAATTGAAAGCTCAAGATAAGAATATAAAAAAAACTAAAATAATCCCCAATATGACTGGAAACATGGTCCAAGAGGAAAAAGTGCTTGCCACACAAGCAGGAGGACCTGTGTTCAAATCCCAGCACCCAGGTGAATAACCAGACAAGGGCCGCATGTGTACCTGTACCTGTGCCTCAGCCCTGCAACACAGCAATCCCTCCTGGGGGCCTTGATGGTTTAGCTCAGATAGCTTCAGGCTCAGTAGATCAAGTGGAAAATTAAAAGGCTGGACACCAGACATCCTCTTTTGGCCTCTGTGTACACATACACACACACACACACACACACACACACACACACACACACACACACACACCTACAAATATACAAATATAAAACAACCAACCATATAAATAAATGCTTGCTAAATTATTAAATGTAATACATTTGCTTTAGAGGAAACACTTGAAATTATGAAATTATGGATAGACAGGACAAAAGAAAATGTAACCTGCACTCACAATCCAGAACCAAGGCTCATGAGACTGAGAGTTTTGGTACTTTTGGAAACCCTGGCATTTTAATTCTTCTAGGAATGATGACAGTGGCACTATGAGGTAGGACCTGCCCTCGTAATAGTCACCAGCAAGGGGTCACAGTCATCAGTGTTCCACCAGGACAGAAGGGTAGAGGAAGTGCCTTCCCCTCTGGTGTGAATTCAGAGATATCTGTCAGCCTTACTCAGGGAGACTGCAGCTCTTTGGTACAGCTCTCAGTCTGCTGCCCATCCTGTTCCACGGTGTCTGGGGTATCAGAGAGAAGATGTAGTTCTCCATGTCTGCTGAGAGGGGTGGAAGTATGGTTTGTGAGCTGTCCTGTGAGGATTTCAGGAACTGTCTTGGAGTCTCGTTTGCACAGCACGCATATCATTTGTCCATTAGAATGTGTTTAAGTCACTGCTTCCAACTGATGTGGGGCCCTGGCATGGAGACTGTGCCAGGGCAAAAGTTCTTTTAAGATAACTCTTGCTATTGGTTTGTGGTCAGTTCCTCTAAAACGTTATAGCAGAATGCATCCAGACACAATGTCCGTGCAGAAAGAGAAAAAGTGCCGCAGCCGGTTAGGAAGCAGCAGGGTGGAGAAAGTCCACGAACCATGACTGTTACATCAGCCTGCCCTTCGCCTGCAGCGGCTTCCCTAGAGACAAGCAGCCGTAAACTCAGCTTGCTTTCTTTGTCTCGACAGAATTAGAAGAAAGTCAAGGAAGCCTGCATGATTCTAAGTCAGGGAAGCGCACGCAGCTTTTAAAAGCTTGAAAGCTTGCAACATCAAACTTTCCCATTGGAACTCAGCCAAGCTGGGCCAGCTTTGGCTCCCTTGCTGGAAGAGGCAGGAGGACCGTAGTGTAGAAGAAGACAGACTAAGAAAGGAAGATCTAGTCAGTATTGCAGCTCGAAGCCCCAGCGTGAGAGACACACAGGTAGATGGAGGCCACTTGTTGCTGCTAACAGTCTGTGAAAACTGACCCAAAAAAAAAAAAAAAAAACCCAAAACAACAACAACAAAAAAACCCAGAAAAATCAAGCTGTTCTCTGCTTAGGAGTCAAAGAGGAGGGAGGGGCACTTAGTGGAAAGTCAAGGCTGCCTAGAGGCCGGCCAAATAACCACAGGCTGGAAAAATACAGTGCAAGGGGAAAATGTGGGCTAGGCAGATTCCTCAGTGGGGCTCTGGGCTGTTTGCTTTGGCATCCTATCAATTACATTACTGTTGCCTGTTTGAATTTGGTCATCTCATGCTTTAAATAAATGCACTCCATATTTTTACAGTCCTGGAGTGGAGGGAACCTTCTAAGTTTAACAGGAGGTCCAGGAACTGTGCAGGGAAACCATGTCAGATTGGGAAGTTCAAACTTCTATTTGGCAAAAATCAGCTTATATAAAAAAAAAAGAAAGAAAAGGACTGTGGGAAAATATTTGTAATATGCACAAAAGACCAAGTCAAGATTCATACTAGTTAAAAATGTACCCATAAAATAAAAGAGAGAGAACAAAGGCAAGGGAGGCCAGGGGTTTAAAATTAACAAATAGTAACAAGGGTCAGTTTAGAGAAGAAAAATTTAAAGGATTGACAAACACTTCAAATGCTCAAAATTGTTAACAATAATTATAAATCAAATTGGCACATCTGTGTTTTAAACTGGCAAAATTTAATAAGATTTTTGATGGTATATAACACTTATAAATAAATACATTCTCACCTCCTCTCCCTCCCTCCCTCTCCCCCCTCACACACACACAATCACAGGATCAGGAAAATTTTTTGCTCTGTAGTCTAGACTGGCCTCAAAGTCACAATCTATGTGTTTTAGTCACTAAATGTGCGGATTCTAGGTGTGTGTTCCCACAGCTGGAATGAAAAGCAAATCCATGTTTGATAGTAGATGCGTAAACTGCAGGAAAGTAAATTGCCATGACATTTTTGAAAGATAGTACAGTAGAATTTTTCATATTCTAAATACAGACAGCATGCAACCCAGATTCTCCCCTTTCCCCCGGGATTCTGGGGTTTTCTTTCTTTCTTTTAGTGTACTCATTCATTTTTGTTGTTTATAGTTCACTTGTTTTTTTAAGTGTTTTATGTTCTTTACAGTCATGGGTATGTACCAAGCAAGAGTATAAAATTGGGGGCACAGAATAATGCATTTGAAAACAAAGAAGACAGAGGCATAGGGGAAAGTTATACTGAGAAACATGAGTGTTGAGAAGACTTAAGGATATTAGAACAGGGCCTGGCTGTCAGCAAAGCAAAGGGATGCAAGCGCTCATTTCAGCCACGAGGATCTGGTGGTTATGGCTGCTTGCACAGTTCACTGTACGCTCGACACTACGTTTATGGAGCCTTACCCTAGTTGTGGCTACCCAGCAGAGTGGAGAGACTCTGCCTCTCCTGCTGTGAAGCTGTGAAGATAAACTGTTAGAGCACCCCACACACTCACTTCCTTCATCCGGGTAGCAAAGCCAAAAGGGTTTTCTTGCTCAGCTGAACTCGCTGCTGCTGCTACTTCTGTGTGTCCGAGGCAGGATGATACGAAGCAAGTCAAGCTGGTCAGGCCGATAGCGGGGTCTGCCCCTGCCCTATTCCTCTTCCGTCATTGTATGGGTCAGGCCGATAGCGGGGTCTGCCCCTGCCCTATTCCTCTTCCGTCATTGTATGGGTCATGAGAGGCGGTTCCTAAAAACCAAAAGATATTGTGTTACAAAAAGCAGTGGCTGTAGTAAGAAGATACATGTGTGTCATTGTGTTTTTCTTTACTGAGGGGATCCCCAAATACTATCAACAAATGGGGAAATAATTTAAGATGCCAAGGAATAGCATGAACCCCCCCAAAAGATGATACAGCTATAGGAAATGGAGAAAGATCTACAAAACATGTTTACATAAGCTGTCACATATACGTGCTTCTGCAGACACCAACAGATATAAACACGTGCCTATAATATATATGCATATGTTCTCTATGTATTATTTTGTATGTCATGTATTTTAAAATTTATTTTTATGAAATTAAATCACATATGCATCTATTTATACTTGTATATACATTTAAAAAAGGATGTAGGAAGAAACATATGTGCATACCAACATGAGAAATTTGGCTAACTGCACATGAATAAAACTCTTGACACATAGAAATTTTTATCTGTTATCTGTTCTTTCTGTACCTGAATTTATTCTAGTTTATTCTTATATTAAAGTCATGTGACAAAATGTTCAGGGATGGATGTGCACATATATTCCTATAACTCTTGTTGTAATACACATGTGTGGTCCTATAACTCTTGTTGTAAGTACAAAAACAATCGTAGCACAAGGGAAGAAAACTGCTTCTTGTTCTATTGAGATGGCTGATTGATGGTGCTTGATGATTCTAGAAGCAATTCTGGGCTGAGAGCATAAGCGTTTGGTTCCACCACTGAGGACTCCAGCCGAACCTAGGAGCGAAGCATTTGCCTTAAGGCCACCCCACTGTTTACAACCTCCTTACCTCCAAATCACTTTTCTCAAAAGAGAGTTCTCTGTGAGGGCTGGATTTCTCTCACACCTCTGGAGTGAGCAAAAGTAAAATTTAATGCATGCTTTGCTTTTCCAAAGGCAGAGATCTCACAGGACTTCTCCAGATAAATGTGAGCCCATGGCACAAAGGGAAGCTTGTAACCCCCTTCCTCTTTAATGGTTACAGAGGCTTGCAGACCCAACAGGGTGCTCCTGGCTCCAAGGCAGGGCTTTGTAAGAGAGCTGGAGAGGGACAGTGGTTGCTCTAAGAGTGGGAACCTCTCTATCCTCTTACACAATCAAGACAATGGTGGTAGAGGCTCTTCAAGCTCCCCATGGCCAGAATCTGCTTGCAGAAGGAAGGCAGACAGCTGGTGCATATGAGGGACTGTCAACCGAAGGGAAAAGATGTTTGATCGAAAAGGGAGAAGGGGGAAATGGCACTTCAAAGGCACCATTGTTCCAAGCAGCTCTACAGGCCCTTCCTTCAAAGATCTGGAGCAAAAGGTGGAAACGGGGGATTGGAGAATATAGAAAGAACTTTAAGGATGCTCTCCGATTGAAAGTTTATAGTATCTCTGTATAATTGAGGTGGGAAAATGTATTAGTTAATAGTAACTAGTAAACCAGGAGGAGGAAAAACAATATGGTACCTACATTTTCTAAGATGCTCTTTTGTGGTGTGCACACATGTGTCAGGGAATGTACTTGAGGTGAGTTGGGGCTTCAGGAGAGAGAAGGTGTGTAGAGTCACATGAACAAGATTCCTGACTGTTCCTCTCTTTCTTCTCTCTCTGTCTCTGTCTCTGTCTCTGTCTCTCTCTCTCTCTCACACACACACGCGCACTTACAGAGAGAGAGAGAGAGAGAGAGA
>CM052715.1:20688224-20710906 GCA_028551405.1 Uromys caudimaculatus | reverse complement strand
TCTTTTGAGCTTGATCGGACCTCGTCTTGCTCCAACACATTCCTTTGTTTCCTGCTTCTTTCCATAATCAATGGCTTCCTTCCACAGCATTTCCACAGCACGGAGTACCCGCTGGCGGGAACTTCGAAACTAGTGACAGTTACAGATCCCAGAGATGGAACCACCAACCAAAGAGCAAGCATGGGCTGGACCTAGACTCTCCGTATATATGTAGCAGATGTGCAACTTGGTCATCATGTGGCTCCCCCAACAACTGCAGTGGGAGTTGTCCCTGGCTCAACTCTCTTGCCTGCCTTTGGATCCCATTTTCCTAACTGGGCTGCCTTGTCTAGCCTCAGTGGGACAGGAGAGGGTGGTCCTACTCCAGTAGTGGCTTGATTTGCTGGGGTGGGTAAATACCCTGAGAAGGGCCTCTCCCTTCTCAGAAGAGAAGAGAAGGGAATGGGGGAGGGGCTGTGTTATGGGAGGAGCTGAGGCAGGGGTGCTGAGATCAGGATTGTCTTAGGATTTCCTCTACGAAGAGGCACCATGACCAAGACAACTCTTATAAAGGCTTTTTATTGGGACTGGCTTACAGTTTTAGTGGTTTAATCCATTATCTTAATAGCAGGGAGCATGACAGCATACAGGCAGACATGGTGCTGGAGAAGAAACTGAGGTTTCTGTATCTTGATTTGAAGGCAACCAGGAGACATTGGCATCCTCAGGCAACTAGGAAGAATCTCTCTTCTGCAATGGGTAGAGCCTGAACATAGGTGACCTCTAAAACCCACCCTCACAGTGATACACAGGGTCAAATCTTCTAAAAGTAGCACTGCCTATGGGTCAAGCATATTCATACCACCACACAGATGTAAAGTGAATGCATAAATTAATAAAAGATAGTTTAGTTTTCTATTAAGCCATCTGTAGGAATTCCATATGTATCAGCCCTGTAGTATATTAAAATCTACTTTGAAAATTGATTAATGGTAAGACACAGTTCATACAAAATTACATTTGAGTAAAGAAGGACATGAGAAAGCATGCAATAACTTTTAAACACTGGTTGCTTGTGATGAGCTAGAGGGAGAGGGGGCTGGTTACGATGCAGAGGCAACAATGAAATAAGCAAAGCAGAACCAAAGATTTTCTTGCTGATGTAACAGAATATGATAAAACCAGGCATGACTTTATTCCACCCATATAACAAGACAATTATACATGCATATTCATACATAAAGCATTGCAAAGATGCAACATTACTAAAATGTTCACAGTTTTTATGATAAAAGTGGAAGTCTAAGTAATGGCTGCTTTCTTCCTATGGCTTTATGTATTGATTTGATTTTATCTTTGAATTTATTTTTAACTCATTTTTTTTATAAGAGCACTAGAATTGCACACATTGGTTGGGTACCATGTAATGTTTCAATATACAGAGACACTGTATAATGCTTAAGCCAAGCTAAACAAACATGCCCGTCTCCTTAATCATTCAACCATTTCTTTCAAATCTTTCAAAGTTTTTCAGACTCTTTGAAGTGTGCTACCCGTTATTGCTATATAGAATCAATCTCCTGCACACGCCAGCTAGCTATTCCCTAGTTACCATGGATACTCTCTCCCATCTCTCCCTGCTCTTCTTCTCTGGCCATCCACACAGTACCACTTACCTTTCTGTGTCAGCTGATTTCATTTAACATGTTGACTCCCAGCTCTTTTCACATTGTTGCAAACAACAATCTCATTCCTTTTATGATCAAATAGTATCCCATCATGCTTTACACCATATTTTTGTATCCATTAACCAGTTGACAGATGTTTAGTTTGTTTCCCTTTCTTTTATGAGGTGAATAGTGTTGCAGATGGAAGTGCAGATGTGGTTTTGATCCTCTGGTTTCACATACTTTGGACATATGAGCAGTGGAATTGTTGGATCATGTGGTATGCCTATTTAAAATCTTTTGATGTCTTTGTATACTGACCATTTCAAAATCATGTTACTCCAGTTTTGCTTGAAATTGAGGTTTTGCAGTTTCTAATCTCTAGGCAGACCTGGTTTACAGGTCGGATTAAAACTGTCTTTGCTCTGTAGAAGGTTTGTTATGTAATCTGAATTGCCTGTATGTGGTCTGTGCTTTTGATGTCTTGTCCAAAATGTTCTCTGTCCACTCCAATATCTTGAATCATATCCCCTGTTTTTTGTCTCACATTCCAGTCTTTAAATTAATTTTTATTTCTCTTGGTAACTGGAGAGAGTTAGGAGTCTAGTCCTTTCTTTCTGCATATGACTACTCAATATTCCATCATCGCTTAATGAAACAAATGTACTTTTCCCAGTCTCCGTCTTTGCATGTTTGAAGGTATGTAGACTGACTTCTGGGTTCTCTATTTTCTGTGTTCACTGTGCTGATTTTATGCTGTTATCATGTCGTTCGGGTTGTTACACCTCTGTAGTCTCTTTTGTTAGACAATCCAATGCTTCAAGTGGTTTTAGCCAAAATCATTTTAGGGTTATTGTGGTTTTATACACATTTCATGATTGTTTTTTCTGTCTCTGTGAAGACTGTCATTGATATCTGAATGGAAATTATATTGATTGGTTTATTTGTAGGGTTTGATTTTTAATTATTATATGTATGTGGAGCGGGAAATACTAAAAATGCAATCTATGCTACACCAGCAGTGCCTTTCTACTCTGCTCTCATCTCCACAGACTCTCTGAATGGAGCTCCAAAATCTCTCCGCCCAGCTCAGTAAGTTCTCATTGGCAGGTTCCTGACACTCCAGATCCATGCTTTCAAATTCTCATGGCCTCTTGGGGTGCACTTCCTGCAAACTCACGCTTTGCTGCCATACTTTTCTCTTTGGAACCCAGTTGAGTTGCCGAATGAAGGAAAACACCACACAAACTTAGCTCAGAATCAACAGGTAACTCAATCATGGGTGCAGCAATTAGCATCCTAATCTTGTAAGCCATTTTAAACACAAATCCTCCGGTGGTCATCTAACCCGGGGCCTCTTGTTAGCTACATATTGTCCTCCAAGCTGTCCCTGTCCAAAAACCCATCTCTCTCCTACCTCCCCTCTTCCTCTCCCTGCCCTGGAAGTCCTGCCTACTCCTTGCCCAGTGATTGGTCCCCTGAATCTTTATTCATAAGAGGAAGGTCTGCCACATGTATGTGTGCATTAGTGTGGGTTTGTACAATGAGTGTAATGAGTGCAGTGCCAATAGAGACCAGGAGAAGGTGTTGGATGCCCTGGAACTGGAGTTACAAGTAGTTGCTAGCCACCAGGTATGGTGCTGGTATTTTAAGAGCAGTACATACATTTAACTGCTGAGCTATCTCTCCAGTCCTGGTGTGCTAACTGACTTTATGTCAACCTGACACAAGCCAGAATCATTTCAAAAGAGGGCATTTCAACTGAGCAATGGTTTTCACAAGATTGGCCTGTGGGCAAATCTGAGGTACATTTTCTTAATTGATAATTGATATGAAGGAATCCAGCCTATGGTGGGAGGAACCACCCCAAGGCTGGGGATAATGAGTGATATCAGAAAGCAGGATGAATAACCCATGAAGGAGAAAACCAGCCAGGAAGCAGCATTCCTCCATGGCCTTGGTACCAGCTTCTAACTCTAACTTTTTGCCTTACTTCCCCAAGTGATGACCTGGAAGTAAGATGAAATAAACCCTTTCCTCTCAAGGTTGCATTTAGTCGTGATGCTTTATCATAGCAATAGAAACTCTAAGACAGAAGTTGACACCAGGGTCATAGTGTATTTTTGTGAGCTGACTATATGGTTCAGGATAATTGTAGTGGTATTTGAACTTTGGCCTAGAAAAAGACATCGCATACTCAGAACTTATACAACAAGCGTGCTAAGAGCAATAGAGATGATAGTGCCTGGCTTGTGACTTCAGAGGGAAGTTTTGAGGGTCCTTTAAAGAGTTTCAGGGCTACTGATATTCTGAGTTAAGAACAACTAAAGTGAAAACTCTGCTTTATTGGGACAATGGATACTGGTCAGTTGGGGCTGAAGAGTTGTCCATGATTAAGAGAATTACAGACCAATTTTCCTCATGAACATTGATGCAAAAATGCTCAGTAAAATACTTACAGGCTGAATAAAAAAACACATCAAAAGGATCAGCCACTATCACCAAGTAAGCTTTATCCCAGAGATGCAGGGGTGGTTCAACACACAGAAATCTATCAATGTTCACCCCAGAGATGCAGGGATGGTTCAACACACAGAAATCTATCAATGTTCACCCCAGAGATGCAGGGATGGTTGAAAACACAGAAATCTATCAATGTTCACCCCAGAGATGCAAGGATGGTTCAATATACAGAAATCTATCAATGTAATCCACCATATAAACAAAGATCATCTCATTAGATGCTGAAAAGGCCTTTGACAAAATCCAACACCACTTAATATTAAAAGTCTTGGAGAGATAAGGGATACAAGGTTCATACCTAAACACAATAATAACATACAGCAAGCTAACAGCCAATGCCAAATTAAATGGAGAGAAAATTAAAGCAATTCCATTAAAATCAGGAACAAAAAAGCTGCCCACTCTATCCATATCTATGTAATATAGCACTTGAAGGTCTAGGTAGAGAATTAAGTCAACCAAGGAAGATCAAGGGAATAACAATTGGAAAGGAAGAAGACAAAGTATCACTATTTGCAGATGATATGATAGTATACATCAGTGACACAAAAAATTCTACCAGGGAATTTTTATAGCTTGTAAACACCCAGTGAAGTGGCTGGATACAAGATTAACTAAAAAAACAAAATCAGTATACTCCTATATACAAACAACATTTGGGCTGAGAAAGAAATCAGGGAAACAACACCCCTCACAATAGCCACAAATAATATAGAATATCTTGGTGTAACTCTAACCAAGCAAGTGAAAGATCTGTATGAAAAGAGCTTCAATTATTGGAGAAAGAAATTGAAGAAGATATCAAAAGATGCAAAGATCTCCCTGTTCATGGATCAATAGGTTTAACAGAGTAAAAACTGCCATCCTACCAAAACCAACCTACAGATTCAATGCATCTCCCATCAAAACACACTTGTTTACAGACCTTGAAAAAATACTCAACTTCATATAGATAAAGAGCTCAGGATAGCTGAAATAACCCTGTACAGTAAAAGAACTTCTGAAGGTTTCACCATTGCTGAGTTCAAGTTGTACTACATAGCTACAGTGATTAAAAACTGTATGTTATTGGCATAAGCAAACAGGTCGATC
The DNA here is from genome assembly GCA_028551405.1 of Uromys caudimaculatus. NCBI lineage: Eukaryota > Metazoa > Chordata > Mammalia > Rodentia > Muridae > Uromys > Uromys caudimaculatus. The sequence goes on along the minus strand of CM052715.1, from coordinate 20,705,645 downwards.
TGTGGAATTTAATAGAAGACCCAAATGTAATTCTATGCACCTATGGAAACCTTATTTTTTTTTTTTTAATAAAGAAACCAGAAATATACAACGGAAAAAAGAAAGTGTCTTTAACAAATGATGCTGGTCTAACTGAATGTCTGCATGTAGAAGAAGGCAAATAGGTCCATATCTATCACCCTGCAGAAAACTCAAGTCCAAGTGGATCAAAGACCTCAAAATAAAACCCTGAACCTGATGGAAGAGAATGTGGGGAAATTGCTTTGAACTCATTGATACAGAAAAGGCTTTCTGAAGAGAACACTGTTAGCGGAGGCACTAAAAGAAACAATAAGTGGGACTTCGTGAAACTGAAAACCTTCTGTAGGGCAAGAGACACTGTCAATAGACAAAACAACAGCCCACTGAATGGATAAAGATCTTCAACAGCTCTACATCTTGAAGAGGGCTAGTATCCAAAACATATAAAGAACTCAGGAAACTGGAGATCAACAATCAAAATAACACAATTAAAGAATAGGGAACATGTAGGCTTAGATTTTTCTGCAAGCCTACTTTATTTAAGATTCTTCAACTCTTCAACATCCCTTCTTTCCCACCAACCAGAGGTAGGGGGGATAAGATGGTTTATAGAAAAGGGGGGGTTGTAGACCTGTTCAGAAGTAGTTCTTTGGGGGTGATTCCACTCTTCCTTGTCAGGCTATCAGTGGTCCAGTCCAATAGCAAACACCAAACAAACACCAAACAAGAATCAGTAGCAGCAGCTTAATCCAGCAGAAACCACAAGGCTCCACTGAATCGGCATGAGTCAATGGAAACATCGCGATTCAGCCAGAATACCACGAGAAGTTTTTGGCACATTTCATTCTATGAAGTGAAGACCAGGGAAGTCTTGCACAGCTAATGATGCAGGATCATCCTCTCACTGTATCTGGGGTTCCATTTATCGTCTTCCTAAACATCACGCACCCTCTCAAGCATCTGCTCCAGAAAAACATCACATACCTTCTATCATGTCTGCTTCAGCAAAATATCCTTTCACAAGATAGCTTCCAGAAAAACATCACAACAGTTTCCAAAGAAACCAGAAATCTCCACTTCAGGTACAGATCTAAATAGGATTCTCAACAGAGAAATCTCAAAAGGCCAAGAAACCTTAAAGTAATGTTCAAAATCCTTAGCCATCAGGTAAGTGAAAATCAAAATGACTCTGAGATTCCATATTACGCCTGTCAGAATACCTAAGAGAGAAAACACAAGTGGTAGCTCAAGCTGGAGAGGATGTGGGACAAGGGGAACACTCCTCCATTGCTGGCCGGCGTGCAAATGTGTACAGCCACTTTAATCAATATGGCGGTTTCTCAGAAAATTCAGAATCTATCTACCTCAAGACCCAGTTATACCACTCCTTGGAATTTGCCTAAAGGATGCTTCATTCTACCTCAAAGACCCTTGCTCAACAGTGTTCATAGAAGCTTTATTCATAATAGCAAGAAACCAAAAACAACCTAGATGTCCCTCAACCAAGAATGGATAAAGAAAATGTATTACATTTATACAATGGAATGTTACTCAGCTGTTAAAAATGACATCATAAAATTTTCAGATGAATGGATATTACTAGAAAAAAGTCATCCTGAGTGAGGTAAGCTAGACCCAGAAAAACAAATACAGTATGTACTCACTTATAAGTGGATATTTGCGGTAAAGTAAATATAGTCATGCTACACCACAGACCCAGAAAGGCTAAGTAGCAAAAAGGGCTAAAGTGATGATGAGGATCCCCCTGGGAAGGGGAGACAGCAGATTTCATAGAGGCACTGGGGGCTGGTGTGGATGAAAATAAGAGGCAGGAGGTGGAAGAGTCTAAGGGAGTGCTGGGAGAAATGATGAACTGGAAGCCAATGTGGACAGCTAGGACAATGGCAAATCCTTGGAATCTACAAGGATGACCCTAGTGAAGACTCCTAGTAATGGAGTAATGTGTGGACCCTGAACCAGCCATCTCCTGTAGGCGAGGCTTTCAGTGGAGGGACTGGGACACCAACCCAACCACAAAACCTTCAACCTAAAATTTGTCCTGCCTGCAAGATGTGCCAGGGGTAAAGATAGCATAGAACTTGTAGGAGTGGTCAACCAATGACCGGTACAGCCTGAGGCCTACACCATGAGAGGGAGCCTGGAGGGCCAAGAACCAGATGATGGAGAGCCCAGAAACCTAGGATAGAACCAAGCAGGACTGGCAACAACAACAATAAAGTAATGAAATTAGCCTAATGATTCTCTGCTATTTCTATAGACTGGAGCCTAGCATAATCATCAACAGAGACATCTCACCCAGTAACTGATAGGAGCAGATGCAGAGACCCACACTCAAATATTAGGCAGAGCTCAGAGAATCTTGTGGAAGAGGTGGAAGAAGGATTGTGTGAGCCAGAGGCATGGAGAACACCAAAAGAAAACAGCCCACAGAATCAATCAACCTGGGCTTGTAAGGACTCACAGAGACTGAATCAACAATCAGAGAATCTGTGGGACTCTTAACAGTGGAAGCAGGGACTGTCTCTGACTCTTTTGTCTACCATTGGGACCCTTTTCCTCCTGGGTTGCCTCATCCAGCCTTAATACAGGAATGGTACCTAGTCTAATTGTAACTTCTTGTGCCATGTTTGGTTAATATCCTGAGATGCTTCCTCTTTTCTGAAGGGAAATGAAGAGTGGATCTGGGGGATGACTGTGAGGACTGGAGGGAGAGGAAACTTCCCTTGGGGTACAATGCGCGAGAGAAGAATAAAGAAAACAGAAAAAATACAACAGACAAGCATTATTGAGGTTCCCTCAGGGTCAGCACACAGAAGCTGTGGTACAGAGCCAAAGGCTATAGCGTATACTGGCAGCTGAACTTGGCTGGTAGTTTAAGAGTCACTCAGGTGTCACCTGTCTTAAAGTCATGAGCAGCTGGGTGTAGTCCTGTGTGGCAGGGCTGGAGACCAGGAAGCTATTGGTGAAGACGAAGCTTCTGTTGCCATAGAAGGCCCAGGATTGAATGGATCGTGGTGAAAGGTTAGGACCTGGCAGCATGTGGCAAGGTCAAGGTCTTTAAAGAGAGCCCAGGAAATGCAATTGGTGACAGTGCTGTTCAGCTGCAGAGGAGACTCCAGGACTTAGGAGATGTCAGGACCATAGATGACCACCAGTGACAGCAGTAGCTGTGGAGTTTAGTTTTGGATTGTGGCATTTCATCCCGGTGATAGAGCCCCTAACTAAGACACCTGATTAATTTTTTTTTTTTAAAGAGCCTGTCTTGTTTATAATATGAATTGCAGAAATATGTTTATACAAGTAAGTATCCACGCACATATACGTGACGTCCATGTACACAGGCATGGCGATGATACATGTGTTGTAAGTTTCTGATCTCTCTAAGCAAGAGGGGGAAAAGGAAGCATTTTACACAGAGATGGAAAAGGACTTGTGGAGGGGAAACAAGACGCTCGTGTGTTTGTATCACAGAGTGTGGACGGCTTAGTAACAGCATTAGAGCTGTAAGTTGGGGCTGGGCTGTGAAGGATCTTAAGGACACTTCTGAACCTGGTGGGCAAGCACTGAGAAGAAATATTTGGACATAAGATGACATGGTAAAAACCCGAGGATAAATCGAGAGCTCATATTCTGGGCAGAGTGGCTAAGATGAGCTCTCAAGATAGAAAGAGCTGTAACAGACTTAATTCCACAAATGGGGTCTGAAGTGGGCTGTGTTAAGTGGAGCAAGGGATATAATAATTGTAGAAGCTCTCCTGAAGGCAGGGTGAAACCTTAAGGAGTAAAGAATCTACTGGCATGAATTATACGGAGACACTGCTACGCCCTGGTAACTGTGTCAGATAAAATGGGTTGGCATGAGAATTAACAAAGAATAATACCCTGTTTACTATGGAACCTCATCTCTTACAGAGAATTTGTTCATCTAATGTGTGACTTACATTAAATCAGTCTAGTAAGAGGTGTGGTAGATGGTTGGAAAGTAAAGATTTGAAAGCCAAGTAAATACCTACTCTGGGATAGCTTAGTGTTAGCCTAGAAGCCTCTTTTTAAGCTAACTCAACCTTGGTATGGGAGATTAGACTGCCTTCATGAATTTCAGTGTTTCTGAACAAGTTTGTGATCAATGGTAAAGTAAATCACAAGCATGCAACCAAATATAATTAGCGTTACAGCAGTAAAAACAATCTCTTCCACATAATTTTATTATTAATGGTTGAATATTCACTTTTCAACATAGGGAAGTATCCCAGACATGAAATTAATATCTATTTACGTGCTGACATTCTATCAGTTACTAAAATTCTGGAATAAGTCAAAATGGCTATGAAAGCTTTTAATTCTATGTAGAGCTACTGTAATCTGGCTTCTAAAAATGTTTTAAAAAACATTTTCTAAAGTTGTGCACTGGGGTTTGGCTTTATGGCTTTACTTCTACAAAACTCTTTTAACAAATCTTCAGTAAATTGCTACTAGAGAAAAATAAACACTTAATATAGGAGTAGAGCATAGTAATTTCAGATATCCTAGATTAGCATAGCTGTTCAAAAATTCTTTCTTACTTTGCTTGAACAGAAAGTGGTAGTTTTGTGGCACTATATATTTATATGTAATTGCCATGGGTGCAAGCTATAGCTGGCAGTACTAAAAACATATTGTTTCTATGACATAATGTGGAAAGTTCAAAGCTCATCAACTAAAATGTCTAATGATAAGATTTTTTATAATAAATAAATTATTTCTAAACTAGGAATGTACCATATAATGAACTGACATGGAGACTGATTTAGCATCATCAAATATCTAATCACCGAGACTTTTGTATCCCACTTAGCTATATTATATAACTGGTGTATGTGAAAGCTTGGGCTCACATCCAGGCGTGGCTCCCAGTCCTCATTCTTCCCTCTTAGCATATCTGTTTCAGTCATGAACGATGATGGTTACGTTTGTTTCTTTTTGTCAACCTGTGTTCCCTCAAACTTTTCCTAGTTGATTGTGGCATCATGGACTGCTTGACTTAGCCAGAAAGATCATTTGTGTTTTCTTCTAGAATCCCCACTTGTCTTCATCTGCAGAGCATAAAGGCCCACTTGGTGTGCTGACGAGTCTGGAGAGAAGTAGATTCTGACTTAGATCCTTACGCAACAATAAACACAGAAATATCGAGAATAAACTCTGACTAGCCTACGCTAATTTCTTGGAAAGTGTTCTAGATATTGTCCAAAAAAAGAGAGAGAGAGAGATTAGAGAAATGTAGGAAGTTCGCCAGCTTGGCATTGTTTATACAAAACAGCTGCCAAAAGTCTGGCCCCCTTTGCCAGTGTCAATACTCTAGAGTGTAAACATGGCCTTGCCTAAGGGACATTATGTAGCTAAAGTTCATCTTAATTAGCCACTCCTTGTCCAGGGTAAATTCTTAAGAAGAAATCCCAAGTCTTTTCAGAATCTACGCACTTCATACTCTGGCAAAGCTGTCCTTAATTATCTTATTATACAACAAAGAACGGCACCCTTTAGAGAACGTGCTTGAAGCGGTGCTCAGGGCCCTGTTGAGATAGGGGGGGGTTCTAGAAAAAACAAGTAGATTCTTGTTATCTTGCTCATGTGTTGTCCAAAACTAGATTTGAAGATTTGATCAAGCCTTGGTAGATTTCACTTCAGTTGTCCTCTGCTTCAGTATCAATGACAAGAGTGGAACTATACGTAAGAGGTTAGTCCTCAATGCGCCTATCTATGCAAAAAGAAGCCTTCACCCCAGGGATTTCTGCTGTGAGGGCTCTGTCTCACAAGTACCAATGTGAATGAGAGAATACTATACTATCACACCATAGTGAGACGTATCCCAAAAAGATCATAAATATCAAGCTGTCATTATGCCGTGTTTTATGGATAATACTTTCTCAGTGCGATCAGTTATTAGTAGGATATTGACTACTGAGTCTCTCACACATGTACACCCTTTGGGACACAGGCTACAGTCATCTGATTTCACACTCAGTAGAGATGAGAGGTGGAACACGCCACACGTTTCAGTATCAAAATCCTGAAGACGCTTGTAACTCACCAGTCTCTCTTGCTAACTTCGTTAGAAAAGATGCTTGCAGTGTTGGTAGCTTCTTAGACCCAGTTCTCATGTCTCTCTGGCTTAGTCTCTTATCTTTAAATGAAGTAGGGAAAATGATTGCGTTTGTGTCTGACTAGATAAGAATAAGAAGATGGGTAGTATCGGGTATCATCCAGAGGTCAAGTTCCAACCCTACGTGTCCATATTCTCTAGTGTAAGAGAAGAGCTGAGGCGTAAGTAGAGAGTCTCGCATGGAAGCTCATGACCCTGTCAATACAAGACCGGTTAATACCCATGGATGTTAATGGAAAGACGAAAACGAGGAAGAAGCACAGGGTGGAAACCGAGGGGAGGGGATTGCTTGTTTAGACGTAAGAAATGCACCCAAACTATCTCATTTCTCCATCTTATCTCTTGTAGAACTCTTTGCCTCCTCTGCTCTATTTCTATAACTTCTGGAATTGGTCACTTTTTTCCCTTTCAATTTTGTATCTTGTTCTGACCCTTTTCTAACACCGGAGAAGATAAAAAGCTGCAGACTCTGCCAAGGAGTGACTCATAAGTCTCATTAGTATTAACATTGTAAAAACCCCATGGAATTTGGACAAAACTCAACCATTGCAGGATGCTTGGCGGGTCTAAGAAAAAAGAAGACAAAGGCTTTAAAAGGACAGCCCAGTAACAGAAATTAGGGCAGGAGTGGCCACTCACTCACTACATTGATGCACTCAAAGGCACCAATGGCTGAGCTTTGTTAGAGCAACCTCTAATTTAAGACGCTCTTCAAAGTGAGAAGCTGCATCCGTTCGAAGGAGCTGCTGGAAAGCAACCAAGGGACTCCAGAAGCATGACTTCTACTTGAACTCTGACTCGGGGATGGATTGGATCTTTCTAAAAGTAATACTGGCAACTAGTAAGACATAGCGATTGTGGCGCAGTAGTGGTGTGAGTGTGCTTGGGAGAGAGAGAGGAGCTTCCACCCAAATTCTACTACCATGACTTTATGAGTTTTCCCAGTCCTTGATTCCTGACTCTGAAAGTGCGCTTAAAGAGCCCAGAGTCAGAAAAAAGAAAGGAATCAGTGGACAGGGCAGTTAAAGGTGACAGAGATGAGCCTCCAGGAGAACTGGCAAGATAGCTTTTGAAGAAATCTCAGAAACTGAGCACATTTGCCACTTTCCTAACTGACAGATGTATTCAGTGCTTATCCTTATGCACTGGCTGACGTAATTTACACGTGGCATCTCACTTAACCAAACATCACCTTTAAGATAGCTGACATTTTATACTTACAGATAACAAAGTTGCACTCAGGGAGGTTTAATAAGCCTGCCTAAATCACAGAGCTAACAAACAGTGAGCTCGAGGTGGTCGGTTCACACTCACTGTGTGGCCCTGTACTTTATAGCAGCTCCCTTGCTTTACCACCCCGATGCTATTGTTCTTTATAAACGCCACAATATGTCCTAAGTGTTTCTCCTTCTTTACAAAGTCTATTGCAATTTTTGGAGCTTATATCTCACTCAGGAAGTTCACTGGCTTATTCAAGTATATTGTCATTTAAATCCATGTGCCCCACCTGGCATGGTGGCACACAACTTTAATTCCTGTCAGCCTGGTCTACATAGTGAATTACAGGACAGGCAGGAATATATAGAGAGACTCTGTCTCAAAAAATACAAAACAAAATAAGTAAAGAAATAAACTCAGGTTGTCACCTTTCTCGGGGTATGGATACATGGAGTATAAGTTCTTTTTTATATAATTCATAGTATTTATGAGTAAAGAAGCCAAGCCATCCAGTAACCAACAAGAGAGCTAAACTGCACTAAATACGATGAAATGTGGTTGGTGATAATGATAGCAGAGACAATGAAGATCCCAAGCAATGGTTTAAAGGGCCGTTTTGTTACTTACTAGCGTACTCGCATCATTCCAGTTCTAGCAAAGCCATAGACTGAACCAGTTACCGTGCACGGTCCCTCTAATGCCGTCACCTGGATTTCTGCACAAAGTGTAAGTCACATGTCATAGCTGAGTGCAAAAAAGCATTGTCATGCTGCAGAAATGAAGATGAACCCAGTCAGAAGTCTGAGCAGCAAGTGTCTGATGGACAGGCTGTTTTGCTATTAGCCTTGATGCAGGACTCCATCTCTGTCTCCTGGATCCACCACCTGCACTATGAAATCTGAAGGGCACTTTGCTGATCCTCCAGGCCTAGAGATGGCTTTTTATCATTCCTGGTAAATTGTATGTACATGATAGCTGCTAGATAATATAGTAAGTTGTGCTCCAGGAAGAGAAGGATACTAGGTTTAGAAATTAGCTAAATGTCATCATCAGAAAAATAGCTCTGTTCTTCTAAGCAGTCTAGATACACGGGTATTGAAGAAACACAGATTCTGTGAGTCCCAGGAGCAGAGTGGGAAATATTCAAGAAGATGTGTAAATGGTCAAAGTTCATGAGTACACAAGACTATACTTCCTTCTATCTCAGCTTTTGTTCATGGACATGGAATTAATGTCCACATGTTTTTCTTACACTAAGAGAAAAGCATGACTTCCAGTTTACATCAAAAATGTTTTAATTTCCACTAAGTTTATATATGTTAGATAAAGCCATTTTTTGATCCAGATAAATCTGGTTTCCTTTCCTTACTCAAAATTTTCATATTATTTTCTGCTTTCTGTGAAAAGCTGTGAATGGAAATAAATTAGAGGTTAAAGCACCTATACAATGTTTCAGAGGCAAGCGAGTCCACATGCCAAGGCCAGAGCTACTGAATTACAGATGTATTCAGTGAAATAAAAACATTAATTTGTGTGTGTGTGTATGTGTGTGTTTTATTTTATTTCTGAACATCTGCTTAATATTCATCTCATATAAGAATTCAGTTTTACACCAAGGTTAGAACATTGTTTGATATTCATTTGCCGTAAGTTTGGAGTGTACTGGCTGGAGAAGTCAAATCAGAAACAGGAACAAGAAAGACTGCAAACATTAGTTTCTGTACAGCTGTCTTGCACAGGGTGAGTCACCCTCAGTGTACTCTCTGGCCTCTCGGTCAAGTTTGTTCTCATTGTTGTGAGGCTTCCTCACTTCCTCTGACAGCACTCCTTCGCCTTTAGCTACCAAGGTAAAGCTCCTAACATCTCTCAGAGAAGTTTAGCCTCAGCTATTTGCTGGGTCAGCACTTTTTAAAATCACTAGAAAGCTGGACACTCTGGTGAAGCAGTTTAGCACAATTGCAAGTGAACGCAGCTGCCCTTTAGCTTAGGGTAGGGAACCACCCCGATAAAGCCTGTATAAGCTGAAACGATTACAAGTCACAAATGCTTTTCCTACACCTAATCTAGCAAAGATGCTAGCCTAGTCTGGAGTTTGGGTTCTTTGCACTCCTGAGCTGGGTGACCAGACACTGGCTAGCAGCTGCTCCCAGCACAGTGCCAGGGAACTGCTTATCTTGCTCTCAGGAAAGGATCAAGATTGAAAGCGCTACCGAGTGCTCCATTCATAAAGCTAGAATATCATAACTAGAGGCATCACCAATTGGGAACTACTGTCATGTAAGAAATTTGTCTTTTGATATTTGTTTCCCTCATGAAAATATAAGCTTTGTCTGGGGAGGTCCTATTTATCCCGTTCACTGTTTTATCCCAAGTCCCAAGTTTACTGTCCAAATAAAACAAACGTCGGTACGTTACCCATTCAATACGTGCCCGTTATTCTTATCCACAATGGTGACTCAGGCAGAGGAAATGGGGGGCTGGAGCGAAATAAGGAGAGCTACTCTGGAGCAGGATGAGTATCAAGCCTCCATGGGCAGATACTGGCAGTGTATCACACCATGCCCCACACCGTGCAAGAAAACCCACAGAAACTAACGTGCACTCTTTTTCCCTAGTGCTCCTTAGTTTCTGAAGGTATATATCTTCTACAACACACACATACACACACACACACACACACACACACACACACACGCACGCACGCACGCACGCACACACACAAACCCTTTAACCTTAAAACTATCAAAAAGCTGTGCTTGGCTCCCTTTTATGTGCTGTGGCTTTTTACCAGAAATAAAGTAGGCCAGAAGAATAGACTTTCACAAATACGTCTGAGTGTTCTCATCCCAAACGTCTTTCCATTCAGGCTTAGTGAGGTCCTCTACCTACCTATTAGTGTTCCAAATGCCACGCAGTGGAGTCATCAAGGGGAAACAAAAAGATTTGAAGGTATTATCTTCAGCTAACTACATGAAGGAGGAATAGGAAGCATGCTAATCACATTTACTGACATGGACTAATTGTTAGGGAAGGAACAAGCAAGGCTAGAACCAGAAATTGTATCTGGGAGGTTTATGATATGAAGATAGAGGGGGAGCTTTAAGTTGAGAGGTCCTCCTATAGATTCCTGTTCTATTTTCCAAGTATATCTTCTACAGACCCCAGGAGAAGAGCTATAGGGTTTGGTCTCAGGGTGGTTCAGGCCTGAGAGGAAAGCTCTGCACATTAACTTTCCTTATTTGGCGTCTGCTCAACCATCTGGGGAACTTTTGGGACCAAGAGAAGTAGAACTTTTAGGATTCTTTCATGGCTCCATTTCTGTCCTCACTAGATGCTTCACTGAGGATTTTCTCAAGGCTGCAGCTGCAAGGGGTGGCCTCAGGTCATCATGAGCAATGGAGCCATCCCTCTGAGTGAAACTAAATAAAGCTGTAGAGTCAACAGGGTTGCATTTTTCACAGAAATCTCTGAATATATTTAGGCCACCCAAGGTCACCAGACCAGTCAGCTCTGTGTGATGTGGATTCTCTTACAGTTGGAACAGAGAACAAAAGACCCCAAGAGAGGGGTCCTTCCTATGATCTGCTTGAGGGCAGATAGCTGTGTTTCTGTTCTGAGTTTCCAACAATTTGGGTTTTATGAAATGACAGATATGACTAACTCTTGCTTAACTATTTCTAGAGTAGCTAGTATATTAATTAATTGCATACGTTTAAATTGTTTAAATTTTGATCATATTCTTGCATCTCTCAAGTCCTCCCAGATACTCTCCTCCATACCCATCCAAATTCATTATTTCTCTCTCAAAACAAAGAAAAGACAACAACAACAAAAACCCATCAAACCAAACAATAACAAAAAGCAAACAACCCCCCCCTCCATGAAATTAGCTTTGTGTTGGCCAGCTACTCCTGAGCATGGTACCTGCCCTAGAGTGTGGTTGATATATCCAGTGACGTTCCATTGAAGAAAACTGACTTTCCCCTTCCCAGTAGGTATCAACTGCAAATAGCTTCTTGTTGGGGGTAGAGCTTTCTGGCTACTTCCATTTCTCCATTCTGGGACTGACTGGCTTGAACTTCTGTGTCTTTTGCATGTCACAATTTCTGTAAGTTCCTATGTGTATCAGCCCTGTTATGTTTGGAAGATAGTGTTTCCTTGGAGACATCTATCATCTCTGACTCTTAAAAATCTTTTCACCTTCTCTTTTGCATATATCCTTGAACCTTGAGGGGAAGATCTTGATAAAAATATTAACGGTGGAGTGCTCCAAGGTCTCTCCCTTTCTGTACATTGTCCTTCTGTGGGTCTCTGTGTTTATCATCACCTGAAATACGAAGCTTCTCAGTTGAGAGTTGAGTGATACACTCATCTATGGACATAGTAAGATATCATTAAGAGTCATTGTTATTTTCCTTTAGTCATTGTTCTGTTCCTTTAGAAGAATAATAGTATTAGGTTTTCTAATACTATTTAATTTCAGGTACTTGGCCACTTCAGCAGTGTCAACTGTGAGCTGTATCTCATGGGGTGGGTCTTAAATACAGTCGTTTTTTAAAGTGGTTGGTTATTCCCCTAACCCTTGTACCACTAGTGCACCAGTGTATCTTACAGGCAGGTGCTACCGTAGCTCACAGAGTTTGTCGCTGTGTAAGATTGGTGGTTACTTTTCTCCTTGGACTGAGCATCTCATCTCCCAGCATTACAGACACTAGTCACTAGACGAGAACCGATGCCATTGGCAATAGCCCTTAGCATTCAGGAGTCGTCTATGGGATGCCTTTAGACGGGATGCCTGGTACTCAAAAAGACTCAAAAAGATCTAACTCATTCCTGGTACTGATTTTTATTTGATAGCATATGATGTCTAGTTGGGGAGTTGTCTCCAATATTATATAGTGACTTGGTTTAAATTCCTTTTGATGTGTATACATTTTAGGAAGCTTCTACAGTAGTGTGTTTTCATATGGCTTTTCCAAAGGCCCCTAGTGCTATTTGTCCCTCCTCAAAGTCTCTCCTTTCCCCTGCCCTCTCTCCCCCTTCCTTAACTCTCCAAGCTTCCACTCTATTCTTTTATGACACTATATTCTGTTTAATTCCATGGCTTTGATGCTAAGTTCCGAGAGATCTGAAATAAACCCTCTGAAGAGATAAGGGGTTGGCGGCACTCTCAGCCAGTAGGAATCCACTGCGGAGTCTTTCATTTGGGACCCTCAGTGCTCTGGTGCCACAGGCCCTTGCTTGTGACTCCTAGCAATGTGTAAAAGCCTGTTTTGTGGCTCCTCAGCACTAACTGGATCATATTATTATAATAGTCATCACCATTGCTGTTCACAGATAGGGTCTTCTAAGTGTGATACCTTTCCACTTCCAAAAGTAAAATCTGGAATGTTCTAAAATCCTAAAGTTTTTGAGTGGCAACATGATGCTATCTGTGAAATTTTCTACATTATTAAGATTACTAAAAGTAAAAAGAAATTAGCTTCAGCATGTGTGTTTAATATTCATGTGTATGTGTAAAATATAAATAATTTTTTGTTTAGAATTGGGTCCCCTCCCTGATATTTATATTCTAATTATATAACATCATTTATGCCAATACTTTAACATCTAAAGAAATGATTGTATATTGTATGTTGTATGTATGTGCCAAATCTCTATATGCCAATATTATAAAGTCTAAAAAAGTATAATGTCTGTGACAGTTCTCATGCGAGGCATTTCAGGGACGAAAAATGCAGAAGTACTTTCTCTTAAGTCACCTAGGACTCGCTGGAGTATTTTTGTTTATCAGCTGAATGGCAGGTCTAGAGCCTCTTTTTAATTGAGATAACGTATCTGGGCCCTGCCCCCATACCTAGAATTATCTTCTTCTTGCTCATACGTGTATCCTTTGTCTGGGGAGAAGCCAGACAGTATCTGTATGTGTGCAGGATGTCTACAGTAACATGCCACACAACTTTGAAAGCATCAGCAGATGAGTGACTTGAAGGGATTAAAAACACTAATTCCCTAATTCAGTTCTCATGTCCTGAATTCTATGATCAGGTTTGAAAGTTCTGTACTGTGAATACATGGATCTGGTGATTGAACACGCTAACCTGTGTATATTATATGCATAATGAATAGGAATACTAAAAAACAGAAATAGAATTTTCCCAAAAATGAGACATTATTTCACAGATTCCTTTTTTTCCCAATTTTTTCCTCTTTATGCCTAGACTTAGATACTACCACAAATTCTAGACAGAAACTTCTGCCAATCTCTATATTTCTGCTCTGCCTCTTGAGGCCAAATCCTTAGTTGGGTGTCACCTAACTAAAGGTTATTTTATCTTACTTTTTAAAAAAAGCTATCTTTTCTTGCAGCCATTTTGAACTGTGTTGTTAACTTTTAAGAGGTTCAAATGTAATTGTTAGATTTTTCAGGGTGAAATGCCTTAAAAACAGGCTTCTCCTTTTGCTGCCTGGTCCGTAATGTGAGGAGGCTTTGGAGGCTTTGGGGGTACTTTAAGGACAAAGGCTCAACTAAGAATCATGGCTCAGAGATTTGGAAGGATCCTGGGTTCCCTGGGACTTCAGGGAGCCCCCCATCAGTTCTTGACTGCTTGCCTTTGTAATCTCTTTATGTGAGAAAGAAATAAGAGACACGTAACATATTTAAGCCATTGCTGTTTGGGGGTTTTCTGTCTCTATTTAAGTAACATTAATCTTAACTTATCCAACCATCTATGGTTTTGTTAATACCATTAATCCAGAGATGTATGGACTAGTACAAGCATTTCTGTGGCTTTAGGTATAAATTGATGAAAGTGATGTGATGGCTTTGATTTCAAGAGCAAAAGAAAAACACCACAATCCAAAGAGAAAGACAGAGTTGAGAAACATGTGGGTTTTTTTTTTTCAAGTGCAAAATTAAGGTCATTATCTGTGGAAAAAAATTTCCACTGTAATCTAGACCTTACAGCTCCATATGTGTCATTTCCAGCCACGAGCTTGCTATTTCCTGGTATACACAAAATAAAACTCTTTGTAAGCTCTACTCAGTCAAGACTGTAGCACTTTACAAACCAAGTTTGGTTCCTGGGCTTTAAATTATGGTCTGAGTGTATACTCACTGGAACCTAAAAATGATATTTGTTCAAGTGAAAAATAAATTCAGGAAACAAAGCCCTCAAAGTGACATTTATCATAACCATATCATCACTGCCCCTGATGCTTTCCAATTAGATAAGAAAAAGAAATCTTAAAGTTCATTTTCAGGGATGGTTGTTTGAATGAATAGTCAAGTCAAGGAACTAAGAGAGGAAGAGGCAGAGGCTGCGTTATCCCTAGAAAAGAAGGGAGTAAAGAAGCACATTGTTCTTCAGGGTGTTCTGCTGCTTTACCATGCATGGGTAATTTCTTTCCTATTCACACAGAGTCAAAATTGAAAATACTTCACAGATCAGTGGATCTACTTAAACAAGCATGTAGAGAGTTGATTCTACATAGGGAATGTTTGATGACCCCTCTTCATAAAATATTAAAAGGCATAGAATATATTAAGTCGGTTGAGTCCAGTTATCCACAAATGTTGTTGTTGTTGTGGTGGTGGTGGTGGCGGTGCTGGTGGTGGCGGTGCTGGTGCTGGTATGTGCACACGCAATTCTAGGTGACAGAGCGACTCAATTTATAGGCACTCTTCCAAGCTATACGTGAATTTAATCTTTACAACTTTCTAAGATTCTATTATAACCATGTTTTAGAAATAGAGATTAACTCAGCTACTAAGAGTGCATCACAGGTAGTCTGTATCTATGGTCTGTGATTCTAACCACTGCACCACTGCTTCTCTCTGATAATATAAATACAATAAGGAAAGCAAACAGAAACCCCTCACTGTGAGAGCTCTGATCTGCCTGCATAGGGATTAGTATCTGATTACAACTGTCCCCAGGTGATAATTTTAAAGGAACTGTTAACATTTCTACTGCTGTGCATTCACCCCAAACCTTTACTTAGTAAGAGCAGGTGGGAATTGTGCATTTAGAGCATGTCACCTTTGGATTAGGGTCCCTCTCGGTCTTCCTTCCACCTTGATTTCTTCTTCTCCAAAAGCATGAAAATAAGTGTTAGTATTCTGGAAATCTTACATCCACTTAAAATGTCATTACACAGATATGCCAAATATATTCATCTGTTCTTTGTAATGTGTTCTTCACACATTACACGCTACTAACTCAAGGAAATTGACATTTTCTTCAGAGCAAAAAAGAAATTTCACTTCTCGTGCTTTCAAATAATTATTCTTATTTGTTATTTTTATGAATGATTAAAGCTGTACCTGAGCTAGGTCATCCATATATAGTGTGGTTGGGGAGCTTGGTGTTCTGTGGGACCCCTAACAATGGGTGGGGGTGCTCCTGACTCCGCTGCCTGCTCCAGGGACCCCTGCCCTCCTGCCGGGTTGCCTCAACCAGCCTTGATCTGAGGGGTTGTGCCTTGTCTTTATTGTAACATAGGCCTGCTCTGTTCTGAAGGGAAACAGAAGGACATGTGGAAGAGAGGGGAGGAGGGTGGGGAGTGCTGTCAGGACATAATATATGAGAGAAGAATAAAAACAAAACACACACACACAAACAAAAGCCTCTATAGTATTCCTTGGTGGAAGAAGTAACACATTTTTGCTTCCTTTATGCAGGAATAGTAATCAGTTAAGTCTGATAAGCCGCCTGGAAGCTAGGGTTGAGAATCAGGGCTGAGACACACTTTATAAACATGTTACATTGTATCTTAATCTCTCTGTTGCCTTCTAGATTGTTAGAACCACAAGTCTTCTGTAATGAAGGTTCTCTCATGTTTTTATTTTCTACCATCTTGGAAGCTATCTAAGTTCACACAATTTATTGACCTCAAGCTCGAGGTCTGGTTTTGTAGTTACTTTATCGTACTTCTGGGTAGGGTGAGGCAGATAGAAGAGGCTCCATTTAAATATACAAGTTATATTTACAGTGGCACAAGAGATGGAAAATGTCATATTTCTGGCTTTGGAAATCTTACCTGAGCTTTCAGGAATTAGAGTAAGCATTTTCTCTCATTTCCGCAAGGGCAACTGGGGCTTCTAATACTGGCATCTTTTCTAACATGTGTGTCCTTATTCCTCTTCTGCAGAGAGTGAAACAATAGTTTTCCAGTGTAAGTTCAGGGCTCACAGTGACTCACAGGCTCAGTTGGCTGTTCTTTAGACTGATGAGTGATGACAATAGCCTTAGCTACATCACTGGATTATTTTGGATTATTTTGACACTGCACAGAATGATATGCTTCTCTGTTCATCTTTTTTTTTTTTTTTTTTTTTTTTGATGCTTTACTTACATTTCCAATGCTCCCCCCTTTCTAGGTCTCCTCTTTGGAAACCATCTATCCCCTCCCCCTCCCCAACGTCTATGAGGGTATTCCACCTCCCACCCACCCGCCCACCCACTCCCGTCTTCCCATCTTGACATTCCCCTTTACTGGGGCCTCTAACACCCTCAGGCCCAAGGGCCTCTCCTCCCCCTGATGGCCAACGAGGCCCTCCTCTGCCACATATGTGGTCTGAGCCATGGGTCCCTCGATGTGTATTCTTTGGTTGGTGGTCCAGCCTCCAGGAGGACCAGGGGGGTGGGGGTCAGGCTAGTTGACGCTGTTGCTCCCTCCATGGGGCTGCAGACTCCCTCAGCTCCTTCAGTCCCTTCTCCAACTCCTCCATCTGGGACCTCACTCTCAGTCCAGCAGTTACTGTAAAGTGAGACTTGGGTATTACGAACGTTTCAGCTAATATCCACTTATCAGTGAGTACATACCATGTTCGTTCTTTTGTGACTGAGTTACCTCGCTCAGGATGATATTTTCAAGTTCCATCCATTTGCCTGCAAATTTCATTAAATCATTGTTTTTAATAGCCGAGTAGTACTCCAATGTGTAAATGTACCACATTTTCTGTATCCATTCCTCTGATGAGGGACATCTGGGTTGTTTCCAGCTTCTGGCTATTATAA